>CM056601.1:34881703-35413595 GCA_029721355.1 Tegillarca granosa | reverse complement strand
CGAACACCCTTCTGACTTTGAACAGGCACTGATCTTGAGTAAAAAGGAATACAATTACAAAAGCAAAGATCTCCAAGCTTGAACCAGAAGGCTTTAGGGGTTGAACAGTGTATGAAGTCCAAGAGGAGCTGATTGGTCAGTGACATTACATAGTAAAATGATTTAACATTGACCATGCATAGTAAAATGTTTCTACATTAACCATACACAGTAAAATGATTTTTCATTGACCATACATAGTAAAATGTTTGTACATTGACCATACCCAGTAACATGTTTGTACATTGACCATACGTAGTAAAATGATCGTACACTGACCATACATAGTTAAATGATTGTACATTGACTGTACATTGTAAAGTGTTTGTACACTGACAATAAATAGTAAAATGATTGTACATTGACTGTACATTGTAAAATGTTTGTACATTGACCAAACAAAGTATAATGATTGTACATTGACTATACATAGTAAAATGATTGTTCATTGACCATACATAGTAAAATGCTTGTACATTGATCATACATAGTAAAATGATTGTACACTGACCATACATAGTAAAATGATTGTACATTGTAAAATGTTTGTACACTGACAATAAATAGTAAAATGATTGTACATTGACCATACATAGTTAAATGATTGTACATTGTAAAATGTATGTACATTCACTATACATAGTAAAATGATTGTACATTCACTATACATAGTAAAATGATTGTACATGACCATGTGTAATGGTTGGGGGATTCTGCTGCCACTACTTGTGAATGGTTATGGAATCCGCTGCCACTACTTGTGCTGTGTGTGATGGCCGCTGTGCAGTCACCACCTGGCACATATATTACTAAAAACTTTAACCAGAAGGGCTATTAAAACACTATTGAAATTGCTTCGGTTTAGCTCAGCATGACATACTCATGAAATAAGTTAAATAATAAATTTATTAAGATAAATGAAGTAACCAATAAAAATGAGCCTTTTGACTCTTGAACCACATATGAAGCATTTGCTTCTAATACTCTAGATGTGAAGTACTCACTTCCTTAGGATAAGGATAATAATAATACTAATATGTGAAGCTATTGCTTCTACAGTGTTGAAGTAATCACTTCTGATGATAATGATATACAATAGTAAAATATTATGTGAAGCTATTGCTTCTACAGTGTTGAAGTATTCACTTCTGAAAATAATTTGTGAAGCTATTGCTTCTATGGCTTAAAGTATGCATTTCAGATAATAATAATAATAAATAATAATAATAATAGTATGTGAAGCTATTGCTTCTATGATGTTGAAGTATTCGCTCCAGATAAGAAGAGAGAATTTCTGATTCCAAAATAAGTCCCCAGAAAACCCCCTTTTGGAACAGCAGTTTAACCCTTTAAAACTTTAACCAAGCTATGATTGGACAGGGAGCATAATATTTAAAGAATGAAGTATTTACTTCTAAATGTCCAAATAATGTACTAAATTACCATTAAAATGTCATAAAATTATAAGTAAATAAAGTTAAAATCCACCCACGGAAATCCCAACCCGTGACATAGGTCATTACCTTTGCTCCAGTTTCGTCTGCTTTCACAGTTCAAAAATAGGAACAGGCTATTTATACCCATGGTGATGACGCTTTAGTAGCCTCCTTGACAACCAAAGTAAAGTTACAGTTTATACAGTCACTTATATTTTTAAACAGATAACAAAATAATAATATAACAATAAAAGCATTGTCATGTAACAAATACACAAATCGTATTAATTTACTCACAACATAAATACTGTCAATACAATATTTAATTTGGGTCCGAGACTACCAAACAATAACAATGGCGGATCCGTGACATCGATATGCTTCATGCACCAATTCCCGCGAATTCAGTTAAAATGTAACAAGGTATTCATTTATGAATTAAATACTAGCAAAAACTATTAAACTATCAAGAACTATTAACAACAGTTTAAATTCAAATAATTATGTGTGTTTACCGCTAGTTTCACTACATAATATAGGTAGTTTCACTACACTTCCCCCCACTTTGCATATATTTTGTCCCCAAAATATGAATACCTAACGTAACATTTAACGTTAACTTTGAAAATTAATAATAACAATTGTAAAATGCTTTGCTTAAGTTATAAAATACACGTGATCAAATTGATGCACTATGTTAAATAGAGCAAAATATTTTAAAATTTGCATTTACTTAGTACCGATTACTTTGTTATGCAACTCATATGGAAAGCATCGTCCATATTTTTAACACGTAAAAACAATAATGGCCATAACAACCATCACTATTATCAGTTACAACAAATCATAAGCAATATCTATTGATTGCACCATAGTTAAATATATATGTATCACTCTTGTGATAAATCTCAATTATTATTTATACAGTTAAATCTTTTGCTGTATGAATATATTAAACATTAAGTGAGAACATCACTCTGCACAATATCCAATGCAAATAAGAATACAAATATACAAATTGTATATTGACTAGTTGATTATTAAGATTAGATGAATTTTACTATTTACTATGTAATAGTAATATGAATAAAAGTTATTATTAATATCGAAATATGGATACTTTTCAAATGATATAACTGCATATATCATGTCATAATGTGCTGTATCATAATACAGACTATACACACTGCTTACAAACAATATAATGTTGATATAATATACCAACTATTAAACGTCACAGAGATATCTGTGATGTAATATATATAATGTAAAATCCACCCCCTAACCAACATAATTTATTACCTGACATATTGTCCAAATTCCTCTTATCTGCTTTTCTAACCGCACTCTTTATCTTTTTCCCTGGAACTGTGTATTCTTCCAACATCTCTTGGAAACCGTAATCTTCATATGCCCCTATCTCCAGATAATGATCTCGTGACCTCTTGAATCTATCAATTTCCTTATCTCTGTCGTCTAATTTTCTTTCTAACTTTTTTATATAATCTCCAAACTTCTGATTTTCCAGTCTGTGCTGATCTTCTAGGTTTTTTATTTTTGCCTTTAACTCAAAGACTTCATTGTAATTATCAGTTTTAGTGCCAGCCTCATGTGTAGAATAAATAGGTGATACTTGAACACTAACATCACATAGTTGAGATCTATCTGTTTGAAGAGCCTGCTCCTTTGTACAACTGTCATATAATAATTCCTCATAATCTGGAAGAAAGAGGTCCTCAGTTCCAGTAAATATGTTGGATAATTCCATGGCATTCTGCAAAATATCACATGATGAATTGGAAATTGGACTAACTGTTGATATGGGATTACTAATAACTTGAACATTATTGTTGGAGATCCTGCTCCTAGGCTGTATAAAAATGTCGTACCCTAACCTTACACGGTAAGGATTAGCCGACTGTATCAAATGAAAACTATCTTCAGTATTGGGGCAAATCATCTTTCTTTGAATATGGGGTTGGTACCCATGGCAATGATCCTTTAAGGCAAGAAGGGTAGTTGTGGAATAATCACAAAGGCTGCATCTAAAGGGAACTTGGTCTTGTGGCACATGCCGGCTTATAAAATGATTAATTATCCTTTTCTTGGTTTTTGCAGTGTGTGCACACTGAGAGCACTGGAATACCATCTGAAATTGATAAAGTTTAATGTAGGTGTTGAATACTGAATTATTTTTTAGAGCTTTCAACAATCTGTCTGGCCCATTTAGGAATATCCGTTGTAAAACAAGGTTTAAGTTGATCATGGTGGACTATTTCAGTCCTGTCTTTGTTTTTCACTCTATACAGTGATGGACTTAAAACCCCAATAACTATATACGGACCTGCCCATGGTGATTCCAACTTTTTATGAAAAGGCTTTACTTTGTAGACCAAAGATCCTACATCGTATTTATTCAAGCTTATTCTTGAATCATAGTTATGTTTTTGTCTAATTATGGTAGTCCCCAGATTTTTCCTAGCTAATATGTAAATATTGTGCATCTTTTCTCTGAGTTCAGCAATATATTCATTAGTATTTTTCGCTTCATGATCTACTGGTACTGGGTAAATCAAGTTAATGGGTATGTTCACTTCCCTCCCCAGCATCAACATATTTGGGGTGAAACCAGTGGCTGGGTGGACAGTACTCCGATAGGCTGCAAATAAAAGGTTAATATAGAGGTCCCATTCCCTAGGGTTGGTGTCTATGTAACTCTTTATCATTTTCTGTAGAGTTTGATTAAACCTTTCAATCAACCCATTAGATTATGGTCGATATGGTGTTGTTCTTGTTTTAGATATTTGTAAGAGTTTACACATTTCCTTAAATAAGACACTCTCAAAATTTGACCCTTGGTCACTGTGTATTTCCAGTGGAACCCCAAATCGCGATATAAATTCATGGATTAATTTTTCTGCGATTTTTTCGGCTCCTTGATGAGGAATTGGGTATGCTTCCATCCATCTAGTAAAATGGTCGCCCACGACTAAAATATATTTATTATGGTTTCGCGTTCTAGGTAGTGGAGCAATCACATCAATACCAAGTCTATCCATAGGATAACCAACACGATAATCAGAAAGTGCGGCTTTAGGCTTGCGAGCTGTAGACTTCCACTTGTTACAATTAGGACACTGTTTAATATGAAGCTTTATATCTTCACTCATGCGATACCAGTAGTACCATTGTTTAATTTTTTCAGTAGTTTTATGCACACCACAGTGAGCTGCAAAAACTGAGTCATGACAGTTTTTCAAAATTTCTGTGCGTAGTATTCTAGGAACTAATAACTGCAATTTATTTTCTTTTTCAGATGAAGAAGAAACCCATCTTTGGTACATCACTCCATCTTTACAGATAAGATTAGACCAGTTCAACCACAATTTACGGGTTGCAGGACTATATCTTGCGACTTCATCCCGGTTAGGATAAGAGCCTTGTTCTATCCATTTATATAGTGGACCAATATCTGAATCTTCCCTCTGAAATTTGGACATGGTTTCAGATGAATATTGCTGTAACCAGTTACACTGAGTTTTATCTACTGTATCAGTGTGACATGTTATAACTCTAATATCTTTATTTGTAAGGTTTTGTCTTTCTTCTGGCACTGCCAGGCTTCTTATATTGTCAATATTGGTTTTAAAACTAGACCAGTCTTGTGACATTCTTTGACAAATGGAACAATTTTGGTCACTTTCACCATTTGCCTGGTGGTCACAAAGATCTTCTGTATCTGAACGTGAAAGTGCATTTTGATGTTTTGTTCCTGCTCTGTGCTGAATATCAAAATTATATTGTGACAACACTTCCAACCACCTGGCCATCTGACCTTGGGGATCTTTAAAATTAAATAACCATCTAAGGGATCCATGATCAGTCCGAAGCAAGAACTTGTTCCCAAGTAAATAATGTTTGAACTGATTGGTGAAAGTGATAACAGCAAGGAGTTCTCTGCGGGTTACGCTGTATCGCTGCTGGTGCCGATCTAATTTCTTTGATCCATAGGCTATAACACGTTCAACACCATCTTGTATCTGCGACAGTACACCGCCAATGCCAACATTTGATGCATCAGTATCCAGGATATACTGACAATCAGCTTTTGGATAAGCTAATACAGGTGCTTTACATAAGACTGATTTTAATATATTAAATGTGTTTTCACACTCTTCTGTCCATTTAAAAATGACATCTTTTCTTGTCAACTGGGTCAAACAAGATGCAACTTCACTGAAGTTATATATAAATCTCCTATAGTAATTACATAGGCCTAAAAACTGTTGTACTTCTTTTACATTTTTTGGGCGTTTCCATTTCAACACGGATTCAATAATTTTAGGATTTGGCTTAATTCCATCTTTTCCAACTAGATGTCCTAGGTATAACACCTCAGACTGTATAAATTCACATTTGGATGGTTTCAGTTTTAAACCAGCATTCCTTAATTTGTTAAAAACTTCTTCAAGTTGTACAGTGTGTACCTCCATACTGGAACTATATAAAATGAGATCGTCTAAATATATAAGCAAAGTTTTCCACTGCATACCACGGAAAATGAGCTCCATACATCTTTGAAAGGTACTAGGCGCGTTACATAATCCAAACGGCATTTAGGAATACTGGAATAAGCCATAATTGGTGATACATGCAGTTTTAGGTTGATCTTCTTCTTCTCACTCAATTTGCCAATAACCACTTTGGAGATCCATTGTGGAGAAAATTGATGTTGATGACAGGCAATCTAAACAGGTGTCAATACGAGGTAAGGGATAGGCATCTTTGATTGTACAATCATTTAATTTCCTAAAATCACAGCACCATCTTACTGAGCCGTCTTTCTTTCGAACAAGTACAACCGGTGAAGCCCAGGCGGATTTTGAAGGTTTAATTGTGCCATTTTGTAGCTGTTCTTGGAGATATTTCTCTTCCTCATTTTCAAAACCTTTTGGAGTTCTTCGTAGGGGCTGTCTAATAGGGGCAGCACCAGCTGTATCGATTCTATGTTTTATTACTGAACAGTTCCCAATTTTCATCTTGTTTTTGGCAAATGTGTCTGCATTTCGGCATAGCTTTTTCTTGTTTTTATATTCTTTTATGTTTTTGCAACTTCTGTTAAACAATTCAAGGAGATGTTCTGAAACATGGAGACTTTCGGCCATCTTCTCCTGTTCAATAGCATCTACATGAACTTGATTAATATTTTCCATTCCTCTGGAATGTTAAGCTTTTCCACAGAAGCAGATCCTTGTATTTTCTGTACCTTAACATCTATAAGCAGTTCTTCATACTTGTTACGTTGTAGGTTATTCAGATGAACTTCATAGTCCCAGGGATCATCAGGCTTTGTTAGCACTTTTTCAAATCTAGTAACAGGGTGAAGTTCTCCAAGGGCAAGATTTCGTCGTAGTTTTACTGGAAACTTGTCCACATTTAAAATTCTAACAGGTATAGACTGTTTGAAAGGATCAACCAGAGATCTAGCAATGATTATGCATCTATTATCTTCATTAATTGGTTCTAAAGAAGTATAACGTGTATCTATAATCTCTGCATTTTCACTTCTACCTGTAATAATCACCTCTGACATAGCAGGAATGGTAACAGTATCATTGACCAGTAAACGTGTAACTTTGTCTTGTGCACGAGTAATTTCACAGCAAATCCATTGGCCATTTACCTCGATACCTCTTTTAGTGTTGATCGTGATGTCCTTCTCATATCAATCACATCACAGCCAAGCAATAGGTCATCTCTAATAGGTGCTACATATACACTCCATGTAAAAACCTCGTCCCCAATACTCAAAGTCAAGTCTGCAATTCCCTGTGTGGTCATCTTTTTCCCAGCCTCTGCAACTACTAAGCAAGAAGATGCTTGACGCAGATCTGGTCTCTTGTTATCTGGTATTTTGTTGAAAACATCTTGACTAATCACTGTCACTTCAGCTCCTGTATCAAGTACCGCTTTCAGTTCCAATCCTTGAACAGAGATAGGCACCTTGATAGTTACAGCATGGACCCTTGTCAAAACAAGCTCTTTGAAGTCCTTCTTCATCACTGGCTTGCTTTGAACTGATTCCTCGTCAAAAAGTTCTGCTAAAATACCCTCTTCTACAAATTCACTCTCTATCGACCCCACAGCTGAATTATCCATATGAACTTTATTATCAACCAACTTTGTATTTGGACATGGAATGTGTGAAGTATCTTCTGGTACTAAACATTTATCTGATTCCTCCTGCAGATTACTATTTTGATCAACATCTCTTGTATTTTGTTTAACTTGTGAAAGGGCTGAGATTTGGCCGTTAAGCTTAGCCCCTCCTAGTTTAACTGATTATTTGTTTCTTTTGGCATGGTGTCAGGTATAGACGGGTTTACATTTTGTCTTGGTCTGGTTGATGAAGGATAATCACTCTATTTATCCTTTCCTTTAAATGGGCACTCTCTACTAAAATGTCCTTCTTCTTTACACGAGTAGCATACAATTTTATTTTGTGGCTGTCTCCCTTTGTTGTTAAATTGAGTTCCTCTTCTTTCAGGGTTGCTATTTATAAAGCCTCTGCATGTCTGTGTAATGGTAGACTTAAAATTCTTGGTAACAGAATTGGTGACTTTTTTGTAATATTTTCAGTCATGTCTCTCCCAAATTGTTGAAGTCTTTCTTCAGTTACATATTTTTTCTGCTGCACCCTTCGAGCATCTGATGTCATACCAGTATCTGTCAACCTATTAATCTCATGGTCTTCATCATTATCTGCTGTGATCTGCCGTACCATTGTCTTGGAGCGTATTCCATTTTTACATGAATGGTGCCATGTAAGTAAGCTAACGGCCTTGTCAATTGTTTGCGGTTGTTTAGTCAGGACATCAAATGCTATACTTCTGTCTGGTATCCCATTTAACATGTGTTCAACGGAAAGGTTGTTGAAGTTATTCCAGGATATGCTTTCCTTACTATTTGGGATACTCTGGAGGCATGTTGTTGATAACTTTCTGACCCCAGTTTCCGTATTTGTTCCAAATTTTTTTCTATGGGTCTCGGGTAGAGTGTGATCTCCAAACCTTTTGTCCATTTCAATACTGAGCAAATCAGCATCGGATCTTACATGGTATGGTAATTTGGCTGCATATAACTGAACTTCATCTCTAAAACAGAGCATCATTTCTTCAGCTTGTCTCTAATAATCCCATCCAAACCTTGAAGCTAAAATCTGAAAAGGGACTATGAATGCCTCCCATTCTGCTTTACCGTTATATATCGGTAGTCTTGCATTAGGCTCTTCACGACTTCTGTTGCTGTATGATAATGAATGACATGGTCTGGGTGGTTGCTGCATATATTGATCCTCATGGTTATCCTGCATTATATTTGCCTGACTTCTTTGTTGCAGATTAAAGTCTCTAAGTTTGACATTAGTTGGATAATTATATTGATTGTTTCTTTTTACTTGTGTGGGGTTATATCTATATTGATCTAGTGTTTCTGTTTGACATTGATCTATATACCTATGTGGACCAATTTGGTCCTCTGAATGAAATAATTGACCATTTTGATCATAAAAATTTAATGTTTGACCATTTCCTTCATCAAAATTTATTGTAGGACCATGTCGGTCCATATATCTATGTGGACCATAACGGTCCTGTGAAATGTATCCAGTTGGACCATTTTGATCCTCTAAATAGGATGTTTGACCATTTCGGTCATGAAAATTTAATGTAGGACCATGTCGGTCCATATACATGTGTGGACCATTGCGGTCCTGTGAAATGTATCCAGTTGGACCATTTTGATCCTCTGAATAAGATGTTTGACCATTTCGGTCATGAAAATTTAATGTAGGACCATTTCAGTCCAAAAAATTTAATGTAGGACCATGTCGGTCCATATACCTATGTGGACCATTGCGGTCCCTTGAAATATATCCAGTTGGACCATTTTGATCCTCTGAAAAAGATGTTTGAACATTTCGGTCATGAAAATTTAATGTAGGACCATTTCGGTCCAAAAAATTTAATGTAGGACCATGTTGGTCTATATACCTATGTGGACCATTGCGGTCCTGTGAAATGCATCCAGTTGGACCATTTTGATCCTCTGAAAAAGATGTTTGAACATTTCGGTCATGAAAATTTAATGTAGGACCATTTCGGTCCAAAAAATTTAATGTAGGACCATGTCGGTCCATATACCTATGTGGACCATTGCGGTCCTGTGAAATGTATCCAGTTGGACCATTTTGATCCTCTAAATAGGATGTTTGACCATTTCGGTCATGAAAATTTAATGTAGGACCATGTCGGTCCATATACCTATGTGGACCATTGCGGTCCCGTGAAATGTATCCAGTTGGACCATTTTGATCCTCTGAATAAGATGTTTGACCATTTCGGTCAGGAAAATTTAATGTAGGACTATGTCGGTCCATATACCTATGTGGACCATTGCAGTCCTGTGAAATGTATCCAGTTGGGCCATTTTGATCCTCTGAATAAGATGTTTGTCCATTTCGGTCATGAAAATTGAATGTAGGACCATGTTGGTCAATATACCTATGTAGACCTGGTTGATGTGACTGTTCCATCCCTGTAAGATTAAACAGATTCTGTGATGGTTTTTGCGAATTATCAGGAATTACTATTTGGTCGCTCACACTGGAAATACAACTGGTGACTGTGGTGGTGGTGGTGCATGGACTTGTATAATTTTTGCTTGAAACCACATTCTCTTTGTCTGTTGTTTTATTATAATCTGAACACCCGGGATTGGGTTCATTTACCCCATTACACTGGCCAATCTATCATTAGCATCCTTACCACTTCCCCCCCCCTTTTAAAAACAGGAGAGCTGAGCTGTCTGTTTCTTAAATGCATGATGGCCAGACAAATAGTTGAAATACAATTTAACAAATAAAATCACCAAAACAGTTGCTGAAAGTATGAATATTCACTGGTTACATCAACTACCTAAGAGGTTGCCATAAATAAATAAATATTCTCTTTTTTAAAAAAAAATAAGCATGAATCTTTTAACCGCTGCCACCAATTGTAATGGCTGGGGGATTCTGCTGCCACTACTTGTGAATGGTTATGGAATCCGCTGCCACTACTTGTGCTGTGTGTGATGGCCGCTGTGCAGTCACCACCTGGCACATATATTACTAAAAACTTTAACCAGAAGGGCTATTAAAACACTATTGAGATTGCTTCGGTTTAGCTCAGCATGACATACTCATGAAATAAGTTAAATAATAAATTTATTAAGATAAATGAAGTAACCAATAAAAATGAGCCTTTTGACTCTTGAACCACATATGAAGCATTTTCTTCTAATACTCTAGATGTGAAGTACTCACTTCCTTAGGATAAGGATAATAATAATACTAATATGTGAAGCTATTGCTTCTACAGTGTTGAAGTATTCACTTCTGATGATAATGATATACAATAGTAAAAATATTATGTGAAGCTATTGCTTCTACAGTGTTGAAGTATTCACTTCTAAAAATAAATTGTGAAGCTATTGCTTCTATGGCTTAAAGTATGCATTTCAGATAATAATAATAACTAGAGATTGTAACTGGGATACCAGTTACGTATGATTCCCCACCATCCATAATCTAGATATTGTCTAAAATATACACCTGCTGATGGACTGATCTCGAGATGGATTGATAGTATCCATTACTAGTAATCGAAAGCTGACTAAGAGAAAGGGCGGAAGACAAGTAAATTTAAAGTTAACATCGAATTGTACAATTATAATTCGAGCAGTATTCATTTTAATATATATTTTCATTCCCTCATACCCCATTGTTGCAACAATGTTTTTTTTGTTAAAAGAAATCAATTGATCACGGGAGTCCGAATCTGCATGTATAAATTTATAATTCGAAATGTATGTAAATTATACAAGTTTAATAGATCAGAATCATGCGTTCTGTCTTCTGACATAGGTCCTATCCATTAAATTGGCAATTCTATTAGCTGGTGTATAATGATTGGACAGGTATTCAACTTTGATTGATAGCAAATCTATTTCACAAACTGTGAGGTGTTTAACCAACAAATTTGATTGACGTGTGTCATGACTGTGAAGTAGCCATAACCTACATATTAATGGATAATTGACAAAGAGATTAAAGCAATTATCCATATCAAAACATGTAATAATGCTATTGAATTTGTTTACAATTCTTTGAATAGGAATTTAATCCTGTAAACTTGCCTTAAGAAATGAAATCAAGTATGCCATAAGATAGTGTTTCTTGACTGAGGGTGGGTGTTAAGAATTCTGGCTTCCCACCCCTACCCTCTCTTGAAAATGATTTCCTGGAGGTTTTTATCACTCTTTTCAAAAGTCAATAATGAACAAAAAAAATATACAGATGAGTGGAAAGGATTTTAACTATTTAAAAGCTATACATATACATAGCACCACCCACAGTGGGAAATGACCTTAGGTGCCCTTTATTAATATCACTCTATTCAACTTTTCATAAGGAACCAGAAAATACATAAATTAGGGGTGGGGATTTCAATAGTTTAAAATTAACTTAGCACCACCCAGCCCTACCCTTCAGTGGGAAAGGACCTTAGGTGTCTTTGATTAGTGTCATTCTTTTCATTTTATCATTAGGAACCAGAAAATATATACTTTAGGGATGGGGGATCTCATTAGTTTATGAGTTATGACAAAGCCCTATATATGGTTTTATAGCACACCGCAAAGTGTTTAAGGAAAAATTGGTGATTTTTGTTTTTAAGACCCCATCTTCCTGTCCCTCACCCAATAAATACCCATGGATGTAAAACTTTAATGGTGCAGGAACCTATCCTAAAATTTTGAACGAGATTGAATGATGCGTTTTACTTGTTTGGCAGTGCTGATAAAAATTTGATATATTTTTAACAATTTAATACATAGTAACTGAGAATTTATTAAAAACAAATTAGGTATGTGAGAAAGAGGTTAGTCACTTTATTAACATGTAGTTCATTAACATTCAATCATTTTTGTTTAGTGCTAAACTGTATACATTAATTCAGATTACCCATTTTTAACGGGCCCTCATATATCTGAGAAACTGAATAAGAAAGGAGAAGAAGATTCTGTAAGAGTTATCTATCTTTGTACGTATTGGACAGAAAGATGTTTGGAATTAAATTACGCAATTTACACGCACCGACCGCTGAGCCGTCGAGTTAGAAAAAAATTTGATCATTTATCCATATCTACTAAGATAGCAGATTGTTGGTACCAAATTTCATCGAAACCCATCATACCGTGTCCGAGTTCTGCACCGGACAATTTTAAGGAAGAAAAAAAAATATAAAAATAATAATAATAATAATAATAATAATAATAAGAAACAGAAGGAAAACAATATGATTCCCCACCTTTGGGTGGGGAATCATAATAAAATAATAATAATAATAGTATGTGAAGCTATTGCTTCTATGATGTTGAAGTATTCGCTTCAGATAGGAAGAGAGAATTTCTGATTCCAAAATAAGTCCCCAGAAAACCCCCTTTTGGAACAGCAGTTTAACCCTTTAAAACTTTAACCAAGCTATGATTGGACAGGGAGCATAATATTTAAAGAATGAAGTATTTACTTCTAAATGTCCAAATAATGTACTAAATTACCATTAAAATGTCATAAAATTATAAGTAAATAAAGTTAAAATCCACCCACGGAAATCCCAACCCGTGACATAGGTCATTACCTTTGCCTCAGTTTCGTCTGCTCTCACAGTTCAAAAATTGGAACAGGCTATTTATACCCATGGTGATGACGCTTTAGTAGCCTCCTTGACAACCAAAGTAAAGTTACAGTTTATACAGTCACTTATATTTTTAAACAGATAACAAAATAATAATATAACAATAAAAGCATTGTCATGTAACAAATACACAAATCGTATTAATTTACTCACAACATAAATACTGTCAATACAATATTTAATTTGGGTCCGAGACTACCAAACAATAACAATGGCGGATCCGTGACATCGATATGCTTCATGCACCAATTCCCGCGAATTCAGTTAAAATGTAACAAGGTATTCATTTATGAATTAAATACTAGCAAAAACTATTAAACTATCAAGAACTATTAACAACAGTTTAAATTCAAATAATTATGTGTGTTTACCACTAGTTTCACTACACCATGCAAAGTTAAATGATTGTACATTGACCATACATAGTAAAATGATTGTACACTGACCATACATAGTACAATGATTGTACACTGACCATACATAGTAAAATGATTGTACATTGACCATACAGAGTAAAATGTTGGTACACTGACCATACATAGTAAAATAATTGTACACTGACCATACATAGTAAATTGATTGTACACTGACCATACATAGTACAATGATTGTACATTGACCATACATAGTAAAATGATTGTACACTGACCACACATAGTAAAATGTTAGTACACTGACCGTACATAGTAAAATGTTTGTACATTGACCATACATAGTAAAATGATTGTACATTGACCACACATAGTAAAATGAGTGTACACTGACCATACATAGTAAAATGTTTGTACATTGACTATACAAAGCAAAATGTTGGTACATTGACCATATACAATTAAATGATTGTACATTGACCATACAGAGTTATTGTTTGTACATTGACCATACAAAGTAAAATGATTGTACACTGACCATACACAGTAAAATGTTAGTACATTGACCATACGTAGTAAAATGATTGTACATTGACCATACACAGTAAAATGTTAGTACATTGTCCATACATAGTAAAATGATTGTACACTGACCATACATAGTAAAATGATTGTACATTGACCATACAGAGTAATTGTTTGTACATCGACCATAAAGAGTAATTGTTTGTACATTGACCATACATAGCAAAATGATTGTACACTGACCATACATAGTAAAATGATTGTACATTGACCATACAGCGTAATTGTTTGTACATTGGCCATACATAGTAAAATGTTTGTACATTGACCATACATAGTAACATTATTGTACATTGACCATACAAAGTCAAATGTTTCTACATTGACCATACAAAGTAAAATGTTTCTACATTGACCATACTTAGTAAAATTTTCTACACTGACCATACATAGTCAAATGTTTCTACATTGACCATACAAAGTCAAATGTTTCTACATTGACCATACTTAGTAAAATTTTCTACATTGACCATACATTGTAAAATGCTTGTACATTAACAGTTTTCTGTATATTGTAAAATTTTTGTACATTGGCCATACATAGTAAAATGATTGTACATTGACCATACATAGTAAAATATTTGTACATTTTGTCATGAACTAAAATGTCTAGAATTTTACCCCTACTAAGTTTGAAATGCTCATAACCTTGACCTTTATTTAAACGGTGTATCGACCTTAAATAGTAAAACATTTTAACATCTAATCATGATACCAAGATTGAATGTATGAAATTTCAATCTTCAACGCCTATTGCATAAAATCAAATTAAGTTTGCAAAGCTTCTTGCTCAGAGCTCTCATTCAAGATAATGATATCAGTAGTTAAACTTCCAACATCCTCTTGTCTTGGATTTAAGGGAAAAGTAGGTTGAAACTTTATACACAGCACTAGTCCTTGATGAAGCTAAAGTTTGCCAACCTTATTGATGTTGGATTTCAGTCCATGTCACAATGGCCTTCACCATGTTAACAAAACTGAATTGGAGTTCATTCTGCCATGAATTATCAGGTTATATAAAGTAAAACCTTTCACTGTATTCAAGGACTGAAGGCCATGTTGGGTAACATGGCATAGACCTTCATTAACTAAAAGACCAAATAGTGAAGAATACAAAGAATTATAAAATAGTCCCTGAATAGTTACTTCAACATAACTGATGTTAACGATATATAGAACATGAACCTATAGGTCTTACAGATTGGTGTAACGCGTTTATTGTACTCGAATGTGCAAGTGTTTTTGATCTACATTGTACTAATGCGCATTTGTGGTACTTATGGCGATCTTTAGAGTGCCAGGCCCCGGTTTCACAATCGTTCTAAAACTTAAACTTAGCAAATTTGGCAACAGCTTTTTGAATAAAGAATATTTTTGATAAAACAAAATGCAGATGTTACAAGATTTGAAGTGATGTTCAAAATAACATCTGAAATTCTTAAATAAACAGTCAACAAAATTATTAAGATTTCAGATTTGCCAGATTTAAGTTCAGAAAAATCTTAGTTAAGGAATGATTGTGAAACTGGGGCTCGTACATTCACCATCAATGTTGCAGAAAAGTTCCGCAGACCACTCGATCTATTACACTGGTACAGAGCCAACCAGTAATGACCTACAAAGAAAGTTTTACTTTTTGGTATAAAACAAAGATTAGATAAGAAGAGATTATTTATAAGTGGTAATGAATATAAAATATTCAGTTATACATATCATAAAGTATGAGTAGTGTCATATTATAAATTTTTGAATTTTCTGAATGAAATATTCAAAAATTTATAATATGACAACTAGTTTCCATGCAATCACTTTAGTTCAAATTGAGGGTGTTCATTGATATCTGTTTCAAAAATTGTCTATGAAAAGATCACCTTAGTTGATTTTTTGGTCATTTGGTCAAAAGTTTACTTCATTGATAGTTACAATGGAACTAGTTGTCATATTATAAATTTTTGAATATTTCATTCAGAAAATTCAAAAATTTATAATATGACAGTAATAGCTGCAGTTCAAATTGAACCCAAAGTTCGTTAACAGCTAATTTTAAACGCATTGGAAATAAACTTAGTTAATATCGTACAAAAATTCCAATATTCCAAAGTACATTTTATTAACGTAAGCTTTTATTTCGCGGTTTATGAGATTTGCCCCATTGTCTACTTTAACAGTTCATACCTTGATGACCGATTCAAAAACAAATGTCAATCCTTATATTTACAATCATGTCCATTCATAAAATAGAAGAATAAAAAAAATTGGTTTCATTTTACTTTTCTTGTCAAATGCATTTTTTAAAATTTTCAGTTTGGCCACGCCCACTAAAATTGTCCATGTTAATTATGATTTTAAAAAGGTAAAAATTACTTATTAATGTTTAAAGTAACATTACAATTTGCGAATGATGAATTCGTAAGTAGACCAGACTGAATGAAAGGTAAGAAAATGGAAATATCAACTGGGACTATTTGCTGGTTTTGCAAATAATCAGATATTCCTATGCCATTCGGAACTATTTACGCTTTTTTACGTCAGTCAGTCGTATTTCTTCTAGGCAGTGATAAATATCCGTGAGATCTACATGTATACTGGTGTCATATAAAACTTCTCTTAAAGAATAACTTGAATAATGCGTTTCAAGTCGGCGAACATTTTTGCGACAGCTGTGCAAATTTGTAACGTGGAAATCACGCATATCCTGCTTTACTACACCACGAACACCTGAATCTAGTATTACAAAAACTTAATATCATCAACTTTTATGAAATAAAAAATCATCTTACTTTTTGACATAACAAGACTACAAATGTACTTTGTAGAACGACAAATCAAATTCCAGCTTGAATATCTTGACCGCCGAAATCAAATTCTTAATTTGAAATTAACGAACGTCTTTCTAAGTCTCGGGATGAAATGTGCGAAGCGAATTCTGTCTAAAAAGCAGTAAAGTAACTCTCTCTCTCTCTCTCTCTCTCTCTCTCTCTCTCTCTCTCTCTCTCTCTCTCTCTCTCTCTCTCTGGGAGAGGGGAGTTAAGATCAGTAGCATAGTAACCTGGCTGTTGTTGTGGATCCACTTAGTTAAGTGTCCTGATTGCTTAAAAACAAAATATTCAAAACACCGACAAAGGTTGTTTTAACTAATTCTATTATTAATTTTATTTAATTTTGACAAAAGAAATTAATTCATTGATACATGTTTATAAAAAAGACATATAAAAAATAATTCCGCTGAAAAATGTATCAACAAATTTAATCATAAATTTTTAGGAAAAATAATTAATTTACTTTTTATATTGAAAAGCATTTTTATACGTATTTTTGATATTTGAGCGTGACAATTAAACTTGAAAGACCCTTTAAAATGATGCTTTCTAATATTTTCGCCTTTCAAAAAAAACAAAAAAAAACAAAAAAAAAAACAAAAAAAAAACAAAAAAAAAAACAAAAAAAAAAAACAAAAAAAAAAAAAAAAATCAAAAACAAAAAAACGGGAACAATAATAGAATTTTGTGCTCTCTGTGACGAAACCTAACTTTATTTTACATAATAGATCCACTGGTTCATTGCTGTTTTTTTAATCATTTACATTTAAAAAGAAACAGAAAAAGATGTATTAAATAACCTCATATTCATACTTGATAATAATAAAATATTAAAGGACCATTTTCTTGAAAAGCCGTCACTGTTTATATAGTCTTGGGCATTAAAAAAAACTTAAATTAATGTTTTAATGTCCAATACCAAAATGATGGCCAGGTGCTCTATATAGATCTGAAATATGTAAGGATGACGTCACGCTATGACGTAACTGGGACAAATTTAAAATGACGCGCGACGAGCTCGTTCTCAGCACCCGCAGCTCAGAAGGCATCAAGCACGCATCACACGCATTCCCGGTAAAACAAGGTAACAATTATTTAACAGTCTCAAGTAAATAAAACATGTATTTTTAAATGTAATTTATGCAAATGCAAGCCCGTTCTATGCTAAATTGCTACTTAATAGATTTTTGTTCTGCACTCAGATCCGTACTTTCTGAAAATCATAAAGCATTTCAAATATGTTGCCTTGTCTTGAAGCCGATCGGATATTCAGAAAACGATAAAAAATGTAAACATTCTTTTATTCAATTTAAAAAAATTGATATGCAGTTAACATGATTTTTCAAAGTACCGAATATTAGTTTATTTCTGTTATTTTAGATCGTCTGCTTAAGTCAACATTTTAAAATGTCGTAGGCGACCCTCCGTTTTACGATAGTTTAGAGGCCGGGAAAATACGAAGTTAACAGAAATCGAAAAACCGAAAATGGAAGAGACTGCCAGTGATTTACATTTAAATTTTGTTTCGGAACAGAACAGGGATGGCGTAAATAATGAGTTTGGTTTATCAAATGAGAAAATACCACGCCTCCAACAAGTACTTTTGTCAATAGTTCCAGAAAATGAGGGCAGTGAAGAAATAAACAAGATGACAACTGATATGGAAAGAGTTCCAGTTTATGTTGTTTTGGACAATGACCAACAGAAACTCCACGGTGTCATAAATCTAAATGAACAAATGGACGGAATTCCTGTCGGGGGATGCAGCATAAACTCGGAACCGGGAAATGTGGGTCACCACAATGGTGGACCATTCATAAATATGGATAAATTCAAAGGCGTAGAAGTTGACATTCAAGCTTTGCAGAATTCAAATTCAAATCTGAATTTAATAGAAAACGACCAAGAAGGGGCAAATTTAGATGACAGTAATTTTAATGAAGAAAATCTCCTTGCAAACTTGGAAAAACAAGTGGCTCTACAGCAGCATTATCTTTCACTGTCAGATTTCACACCAGATATGGATCAAAATACTAGTCAACCTTTAGGGTAAGTGAAAATTACATTATGATATATATGATTAGCCATGTCACATGTAGCAGGCCTAATTGCCATTGTCCTATGTTACATTATCTTGTTTCAACTTTGATTTTTAACAACTGTGAAAATGCTAATTTATCTCTTACTATTCTCATTAAAAGTAGCCATTTTTAAATATTAACCCCAAATTATGATTCAATGAAGTGATCCCCCCAACCTTCCCCCTATTTTTCCAAGTCAAGTATGACTCGAAAACCTTTGGGTACAGTTTTAACCTACAAGTGATAAGTAGTTTAAGTACCTTATCTTAAACAGAATATGCTTTATCTACTTTAAATTTAATTTATGCAATATAAAAAATTAATCACAATTTTATGCCTATAAAATAGGATTAACACCAGTTGCTCTGTTTTATATCACATTGTATTATTGTTACAGGCTACGGTCAAATGTGAAGCTTAAAAAAACAAAGCTATGACTGGTATATATATATATATATATATATATATATATATATATATATATATATATATATATATATATACTCTTCTGATTTAAAGGTACTGTTCATATGTCAGATATGATTCAGGAAATAATGTAAAATTAGATTACTTGTTTAATTGAATAGAACATACTTTGATTTTCAGTGAAATAAAAAAGCAGAAAGGTCACAATAAACACATGACTAGTGTAAATTCAAACCAAAATGCACAATATTTCATTGATCCAGCATCAACAGGCTATTCCATTCTTCCATCATTACTGCATGAGCCTCCTGTATCAACAGCAACTTGGTAATTATAGTGATTTAGAATTGTATTTTGCAAGTTTATTTCTAATTTCAATTTGTATATAATTTCTAATTTTTCATTTAATTTAATCTGAATTGTGCAAAACATGTTATTAAGAGAGACCAACCTGGGCTGGTAATTTTAAAATTTAAAATCACCAGTAGGACCAACTCTTTTCACCTTGATATAATTAAGGAAAAACTAGCTCACTGTTGATTGTTTATTTGAAGAGCATGTAACATACATGATAAAGGCACTAATCAACTGATTTATACAGTCTAAAAAAAATTTAGATATGCAAATGCTACATATAATTTAAATTTTACTAAAAACTACCTCAGTATTCATTTTGTGGCAGTTAATGTTGAATGAAAAATTTTGACATTTAAATAAAAATAAAATAATTTGTAATAAAGCATATTAGATATACAGGTGTATTTTTATGCTTTGAAACTTTATATGTATATATATAGATATATATATTAATAATCCAAGTTGATTGAAAAAGCAATTGATAAAGCATAGAACTGGCATTTGTTATTATTTATCATTTCTACAATTTGCAGGCTTCCAGTAACAATTGCACCAGTATCTGTGTCAGAAAACGTAACTCCTAAAGAAAACTGTACCAAGAAAAGTCAACGCCCTGGCTCTATCCTTACAAATAGGACTAATATACAATATCCAGAGGTAAGAAGTTAACAAAAATCTTATTAGTGGCAAAGAAAAGTTGCCATACCCACCATGTTTCAGCTCAGTACCACTTATCAATCAATGCAAATAAAACTTGTGTCTAAACAGACACAATATTCAGTCTTGAAATTAATCAGTTAAGACAGACCCTACTGATAGATAGATAGATAGGTAGATAGATAGATACATCCATCCATTTACACACACACACACACACACACCATCATCATCATCTCTCTTAACCTTTGGACTTTAAAATATCAGAAATATATAAATATATATACAGTATATAATTATACTGTCAAAAGTAGTTAATCTAGCTTGGAATTGCCTTTTAAATACTAACAATAAAAGTCTTTTCAATTGATTTTGACTAGTCATTTGCAAAATTGCTATTTTAGCAAAACTAGGCTTAAAACACCAGTTGCAAGTAATGAAATCTCTGAATTAAGCAAAGTTTGTCTCTGCACGTTTATAGTTCATCATTTAAAAAAAAAATATTTTTAATCAAAAAACCTTTTACCAATATGCTCAGTTGGATATCTTTACAGATGCATGTAGAAGAGGTAAAGCTAATCACTGAACATTTTGTTCATCCAAAAACACTGTCAAAATCGGGTCAGCAATGCCATCATGAAAAGATATGGAAGAACTCTTATTCATTTCTAGAATGTTTAATGTAGAATGGTACCTTTTTTCACTATCTTCATGAATTTTTTTTTTAAATTTATGTTTTAGGTAATGACCAGCACACCAATTGGAGAACCAAGAATTCAAATGCCGGGTCATCACGGTCCAGGAAGATTTGTATACACACCACACCCAAAAACAGGCCAGTTATTATATATTTCTGAAATCAGTGATATTCAGTCATCACAGAAAGCAAACAAGATAAATGAAGTTAGAGAGTATGCTGCTAAAACTCCTTCCACCTCATCTACTTCTAAGATCATGACTTCTACTCCAAACATCAAGGTGAGAAAATTCAATTCAAATACACAGTGTATGCAACTTCTTGGCTTCTTCTGTTGTTTTGGTAACAAACTAATATGGCAGTTTACCATTGGCACTGTTTATGCCTTTCAACAGTTCTATTTAAAAAACACATCATATTCAATATCATCACTTTAAGAATTTTTTAAAATCATTTTGGAAGTATTTTTGCTTTTTCTTAAGTTTTTGTATAAATGTGATCAAGGTAACTAAATTGTTGCTTTTCTTTGGTTCATGCCAAATAATAATTTATTGATAAAAAGAAAAGACATTGTCAGGATTTTTAACTACATAATTTTGCCCTGTCAAACAAATTACATGTACTGAAACTAGTTTGGTCTTATAACTTTTGAAGGATGACTGAAATACAAGTTTTTTGTCTCAGTCAAGATTATTTCCCTTCCATCAGGATGTACAAATAGGAATCCAACAGATGATAAATGCAGTAACAGGAACTTTTTCCCAGCACCTGTATTTAAGATGCATTTAGATGCTTTCAGTTGAAAAAAAGTTGTAGAATTGATTATGTTCTTATCCATGTTTGTCTATTGCTCTACATATACTGTGTGCACTTCATGTGCTATAGGAAACAATTTGAATTGGAGGAAATCTGGTAAAATTCTATCCATAAGGGTCCTTTTTTGCCCCCCAAAAGTGAATTAAAATAACCTGAAAAAAAGACCAAAATGTACATATTTTTTTTGAAGAATATATAACAAAATATAATGACATTTGTCATAATGTACATGTGTATAAATCTGATAATGATGGGTATTCAGTAATTTTCGTATTTTATGCCAATGTTGCAAATACTGGGTGCATGGAGAACAAACTTATTCTAACAGTTTTGTGTTGATCATATAAGTAATATTATACAGAGTTTTAAGTTGTTCATGTTTCTGTTCATACTTTCTGAAAGAAATTAATGCAGATTATTACTCCAAAAAGGGGCCTGTATTGATAAAAGACAATAGATGATATCAATCATATTTGCAGTCAGAAATTGAAAAAATTCATCAAGAGTTTTCCATGTAGGATGTGAAAAGAGTCTTTGATGGACCCATCATCTGAGATTTCCCTATCCATCATGAACCCATATTGTTGTAATCTTTGTATTGTCCATATGATGATAGATGGCAAGAGCTCTTTATACCCTCTAAAACGAGACATATTTATAAGGTGTCATTTTTAAAAGATCTAACTTTGAGAACATGAAAGTTGCCTCAAAAATTTCAAATTAGTGCTGGGATTTGAAACTACAACCCCTATTGAAATTCCATTAATGGTTCCACTGGGCCCTGTTTTTCACTGTCAATCTGATAAGAATCTTCACTATTTGATAAAACAAAGCTTAATAACATTCTATCAGAAAGAGTTAACCTGGTTTTTAATCTAGAAATAATTATATTATTTGTAGGTTGATACACAGTGTAGAAAGCTACAGTTAAACAGCAGTGGTGAGAGTGAAAGTCAAAGTTCTCCTGATCCTCCTACTCTACCAGAACACACACCTTCTTCTGATGAATCTAATATAGATAAAGAAAAATTAACTTTTGAGTTTTCCCTTATTAATGGATGTGAGGAAGGGAGAGAAACACATAATCTTAAAGAAAGGAAAAGAAGGTACACAAATCAAAGATTCTAACATCATGGCCTTGACCTCAAAGTTTTTATACTATTCCAGTCTTATTCAGCTGTTGTAATTGGGTCTTCTTGTATCAGCATCTAAAATTATTTTCCCCCCAAAATTGCGAAATTACATGAAATAAGCAAAATGTTAAAAATAGATCCATTGTCATAAATGAACATAGAATAATGATAAAAATCATCTCAAATTCACATAAAATTGAATAGATATCAAGCATTTAAGAATATGATTAGAACCTTTGAGATGACAGCATGAAAATGCTTTGAAAGGACATGAATCTCAGTTCAAACCAGTAAGCTGTTTGTATGAGTGGTCTAGAGCATGTACTTACAGATCACATTGCCTCTCTATCTAGGTTCAAATCCATTCAGGCAAATCCCATTGTAAGAAAAGTTTGTCATTTTGCATGCTGAAAGTCGGTGATTCTTCCACCATCACAAAACTGACTGTCTCAGTTAAGGTGAAAGAATCGTGATTGGGGCATTAACGCCACTTTACTCCACTCTGTCAGATGGCAGCTAAAACCATGAGCTTTGCAGAAGTTACACATATGCATTTATAATTCTTAAGCTTTTCTGACCACACCCCAATCAAGTCATTTTGTGGTGAAGTTTTTTCTAATAAATGTTATTTTCTCTTAAACCTGTATTTTAATTGATCTTCTAGGTACTACTATATATAAGGAGTATTTTGGCTAAGCTAAATTGTTTTAACAAAAACAAAAACAAATTATATGTAAACAAACAATTATTTAAATGCTTGTTTATTGTGCTTTATATGAATTTTTTAGGGCTAGAATAAAAGATGCTTGTGATGTTATGAGAAAACTTGTACCTGGAATGTCTGATAAGACAGATAAAGCCACTGTATTTGAATTTGCTGCTAGATACATTCATTATTTAAAAAACTTTGTTGGTAGTAAACATGACAAGGTAAGATTTACAAGTAGAAACAGATATACAGTTTATTTTCTGTAGTGTCCATCTATATATGAGGAACTCTTATCTGGTAAGACCAGTGTTGCTATTTATTTAAATCAAAAGACCTCTACATAATGACTACTTTTATAAATGT
Source organism: Tegillarca granosa (assembly GCA_029721355.1). Lineage (NCBI taxonomy): Eukaryota > Metazoa > Mollusca > Bivalvia > Arcoida > Arcidae > Tegillarca > Tegillarca granosa. The sequence continues at coordinate 35,389,311 of CM056601.1, read as the reverse complement.
TTTACTGTAAAATTGTATTTATTATTTGAATTTTAAAATAAATAAATGATCTGTGAACAATATTGATTAATGATATGTTTAAGAACAAGAAAAAGCCGAAGTCCTTACTCTATAGCAAAAATGATAACATCATCTTTTAAAAACTGATTACGGAAAATTGTGCTGTTATTGGGGAAGCTTCTGAGTCTTAAACAAAAGATGTCATAAAGTTAAAAAAATATTTTAATTTTTTGTTGTATGATAACAATTGGAAAATTTTACATTTTTGGAGAAGTGTTTTGAATATTTTGAGAACATCACAATATTTTGCTTTTTTATAGCATACATATTTATCAGCTCAAAAGTGAATAACTGTACAATGATTTGTCTTGGGATATGCAATGTTAACATAATGTATAGAAACAACAGTTTTGCATAATCATTAAAGGCATCATTTGGTAAATTGGTGAAACCCACAACTCTGGACATTTTATGTCCAATAAATATTGGTTGTAAAGCTAAAAACAAGTCCAAAATTTTGTTTACAATTTAGTGGCTTTGGCAATTGCAGAAATCATGTTATCCAACTACTTTTTTTTTTAACTTGATGCTATTATCACATTGGTTTTACATGTTGTATAATAGGCAAGTATATATTGGCATATACACTGTATCAGTTTTATGCATTTATGTACATTATATTATTTTTATAGGACTTTCTGTTGAAGTATAGCCCATACTGAGAATGGATGAAATGAACTAGGAATAAATAACTTCTTACTAATGAGCAGGTCAAGAGTGCAGTGCAAAGATAACAGAAATACAAACACAAGATCAACATGTTGGGTACACTGCTTAATACTATAAAACTTGACTGACATTTACCAAGGTCCACTTGTTGTCCTTCAATGATTTACTTGTTTCTGCTAACGGAAAAAGATTGACATTTTTAACATATACAAAGGGATAAAAAAAAATGAACAAATTGACACTATAGCTTTTAACTGTTTGGTGAACAATTCTATTGTGATTTTAAAAAAATCATACACATCATTATGAACATGAATTTTGTATTTTTATTATTTCACTTTTATGATTGGTATATCATATGCTGATGTCTCCAGGTTTGAACCACAATGTGTAACTGAACATGTACTGGTGATAACCATAGTTTAACAAGACCTGTAATTTTTTTTCCCTAAAAGTAGTAGCTAATGGTTTTTAATTTTGATAGATCAAGGATTATTATCTTGCTTTATAATGGATTCATATGATGTAACAAAATATATATAATAAACAATAAACCAAGTTATTGATAATATATATTCTGAAATTCTTAGTGGCAAGAATATATATTTGACTGTATATGTAAGAATTCCTGATGAAAATACATATACATATATATAGATTCTGTGGCTGAAGAAAAGTGCTATAAACTGGATTTGAATTTTAATCAAGAAGTTATATAGTACTTACTACATAATATATTTATTATATTATTGAAATGTCTTATAACTGGTGCAGGTATCAGGACTTTGTATGTTGAATCTTCAATCTGTATGTATAAAATTATTGTCAGTACCTTATTTGTTACAGTAATAAATATCTATAGGTTCTATTTGTCACAAGACAGTGATGAAGAACACAAAATTTGTACAGTCACACCTGTTACTAAGGGGCATAAAAGGTAAGTTAGGGTTTGCACAGAAAAGTTTCTGATTTGTCTATAACTCAGTCCATTTTACAAAAAATGGTCTTTTCAGTAAAAAATGAAATGTGATAAAATCTTAATATTTAGGTGTTGGTCCTAGACAGGTTTGACTGTGCAAATTGTTTTATTTACTTCCTAGATTTTAACATTATTTAATGTACCCAATTATGATTTTATCTCAGAAACAATTAGAAATTTCCATGTAAAATTATTTTTCAATTAAAAAGTATTTTAGGAATTACAATTGTTCTTAATGAGTGATGTTTTATACCAAGTTATAGGATTTTTCCTATTTTGGAAATTCTAGTGAGTATTGTAAAAAAAAATTGTCAAGATTCTTTCACTTACAATTTAGGTGGTCTGTTCTGGGATGATGAAGGAAATCAGAGCAATATAATAAATCAAGGTCTTTGACGTTTTTCTTTCATTGTCATGATACTCTTATTAATGCTGTTTCCCTTTTTACCTTTCAACTTATTTCTGAAGTAAGTGTTCATAGTCAGTTCTAGTACTTCATGTGTATAGACCCCAGCAGATTAATCTTAAGCACTTCATAAAAACCTTTTACAAGTTATTGACAATATTGATAGGTCTCCTAACATAACTGTTGGCAACTTTAAAAAAATTCTCCAAGACTACAGACTGCCTGTCAAAAGGTTGGTGCCATGGCATTTGAAATTCGAAGTCAACTATAATTTAGTGCATACTTACAACTCCTTATAAATATGTATGATTTAGTGCAATCATTGTCAAGCCTGGCATCGCCATAAGGCGAGACTTAGGTGTTACTTTTCCAGTCTCGTCGGCGGCGGCATGTCAAAATGTGAAAGTTTATGTTAAAAGTCCATATCACTTAAACTAATACTGTTATTGCATTGAAATTTGCAACACATTTCAATTATGATTACATGAGTATATAAGCTGATGTTTCAACTATTTTTGGGGTAAAAACTTGGTTTTTTTACAGAAAAAAGGGAATTTTGAGAAAATGTAAAAGTTTACGTTAAAGTCCATATCTCTCAAACTAATACTGTTATTTCAATGAAATTTGCAACACAGTTCAATCATGCAGTTTAATTATGATTACGTGAGTATATAAGCTGATGTTAAACTATTTTTGGGGTAAAAACTTGCTTTTTTACAGAAAACAAGAGGCCCAAAAGGGCCTGTGGAGCTCAACTGACGAAATTGGTTCTTGTGCCTCCATTTACGTAAACTCGGTACAGGGACTTGAGCTGATGTTAAATGCTAAATATAAAAGCTGTAGGCCTTACAGTTTCAGAGAAGAAGATTTTTAAATTTGACTTTCCATATAAGTATATAAAGATGTATGGGCCCCTTGGTGGGACCAAAAATGGCCCGGGGCCTTTATTTGTACAAACCTGGTAAAGGGACTTGAGCTGATTATGAAAGCTTTAAGCCTTACAGTTTCAGAGAAGACTTGAGCTGATGTTAAATGCCAAATATAAAAGCATTAGGCCCTAAAGTTTCAGAGAAGATTTTTAAATTGATTTCCAATATATGCATATGCAGTTACATGGACCCCTGGGGTGGGGCCAAAAATGGACCAGGGGCCACCATTTGTACAAACTTGGTAAAGGGGCTCAAGTTGATATTAACTGCCAAATATAAAAGTTTTAGGCCCTACAGCTTCAGAGAAGATGATTTTTAAATTTGATTTCCCATAAATGCATATGTAAATATATTGGCCCTTGGCTTGGGGCCAAAAATAGCCCAGGGGCTACCATTTGTACAAACCTGGTAAAGGGACTTGAGCTGATGTTAAATGCCAAATATAAAATCATTAGGCCATACAGTTTCAGAGAAGATTTTTAAATTCGATTTCCAATATATGCATATGCAGTTATATGGACCCCTGTGGTGGGGGAAAAAATGGACCAGGGGCCACCATTTGTACAAACTTGGTAAAGGGGCTCAAGTTGATATTAACTGCCAAATATGAAAGCTTTAGGTCCTACAGTTTCAGAGAAGAAGATTTTTAAACTTGATTTCCAATATATGCATATGCAGATATATGGACCCCTGGGGTGGGGCCAAAAATGGACCGGGGGCCACCATTTGTACAAACTTGGAAAAGGGGCTCAAGCTGATATTAACTGCCAAATATGAAACCTTAAGGCTTAATGGTTTCAGAGAAGAAGATTTTCAAAGTTGATATCTCATTATAAGCCATATATTCATATGCAGATATATGGACCCCTGGGGTGGGGCCCAAAATGGACCGGGGGGCCACTATTTGTACAAACTTGGTACAGGGGCTCAAGCTGATATTAACTGCCAAATATGAAAGCTTTGGGCCTTACAGTTTCAGAGAAGATTTTTAAATTTGATATCTCATTATAAGCCTTATTTGCACTTTATACGAAGTATGACAGAAAAAACGCTGAAAACGCATAACCTATTTTTTGACAGAATTTCACGAAATGTACAACCTCTATATATAAGGGTGTCTAGAAGCTAAATATCACATCAGATTTTGCATATATCTATGGTTTCAGAGTAGAAGCTTATTTTAGGTTTTTTTTTGCATTCTAGGTTGCTGTGACCTACTTTTGGTTGCCATAGAAACCAATTATAAAAATTTTTATCTACTTATTCTAGGGATCATTCCTGCCATGTTTTGTTAAAATTGGCCCAGTAGTTTCAGAGTTTTTGCTGTTAACGAATGGACGGACGGACGTACACACACACGCATCATGCCATAAGCTCATCTGGCTTTAGCTTGTTGAGCTAAAAAGGGAATTTTGAGAAAATGCTCCTACAGACCCTTTTTTCAATTTTTTTCTTTTTTTTATTTCTTTCTTTCTTTTTTTTTTTAATTTCTTTCTTTCTTTTTTTTTTTTATTTCTTTCTTTTTTTTTTTATTTCTTTCTTTCTTTCTTTCTTTTTTTTTTTTTTTTTTTTTTGAAATTTTAAATTTAGCATGTACAATGATAGAACATAAATATATATTATGGGTATTTCCAAAAATTGACATTTGTTGTTTTTTTTTATAAAAAGGACACATTTTAAGAAAATTTTGAAAGTACATCTAAAGCTTGATTAATCACATCTCAAATGTTGTTTGATTAGTTTTTAGATTACATGCAATGCCTGTTGACTATTTATTTCAATTTTGTTGACCATTAATTTCGATTTTGGGTTTAAATGAAAAAATACAAATTTTGAGAAAATGCATATTATTTTGGAATTCAAATAAAGCTATATTAGTTTCTGTGTTATTTACCAAGTTGTATAAGAGTTTATTTTTTAGTTTTAGGGCAGATCTAAGATTTTGGATAAAAAATTGAGAATTTTTTTTTACTCAAACAAACATGAATACTTTCTTCTGTAAGATGTGCGATTTAAGTTTTTGTGTTATGCACAATAAAAATTATAGTTCAGCTATCCAGTGTTATGTGAAAAGAAATATATTTGTTTGAAAAATTCGATTTTATTTATGAAATGCATTTAGTACTAAACCAACATCATTTTTAACACCAATAAATAATATTACAGTTAGTCTGAATCTTAAAAATGTATTTTCTAATCAATCAAAAACTAAACAGGTGAGACATTTAATTCCGTGGAATTCTTGTTATATCATTTCAATTTGAAAAGAAATAAAATGAAATTGTCACTAAATTTCTTCTGTAAACATAAGCATCACCCTTACTGATGTTATCAAGAATAAATTCTGAAGCAGTTTTAAACTTTTTTTAATGGTTTGAATATTGCTTGTAAATTATGTTCAACTTCTTCATAAACTAATGACCAACAGTGGAATTTGAGAAAAATTTAAAACAGAATTTTCATTTCTCTGTACAGTATTTTATTTCAAAGGAAACCACCATATTTCATGTACAAACTCAAAAAACATGTAAACTATTTTACAAAGAAAATTTGTTTACTTGATGAACTGCATGCTTAAGATACCACGGATGCCCGAATATCAACTTAGTTTTTGCTTTCTAATATTTTTTATTTTTCTTTTGTATTGGCACATAACAATATTTAAAACTAGTTGATTTATATGAGTCATTTAGAGACAACTCTAGTTTTGCAGATAAAACTGCAATTAGTCAGATTTAAAGTCTGGAAGAGTTGGAATAAATTTTAATGATGGGCATCTCTTACTTGGATAACATAGTAAAAGTGACTTTGACCTTTGACATCAAAAATCATTTCTCATGAATGTAACATGTTGATCGATTCAAATAAAAGCAAACTTACAATTATTGTGCCAAAATCCTAAATTTGACCTCCAGAATCATCAGGATTCTTTCTTTCAATTTTAGTCTATTGAGGTATTTTGAAAACTTAATTATTGCACAAAAACACCTAAATCTATTCATAAAAAAAACAAAAAAAACAATAAAACCTTGATCTTTGACCTTAAAAAATCAATAATAGGCTTAATCATGTAGATAATCTTTTTTGCTTTGATTGAATTTCATCAACCCTTAAAAACTAATAGATAAGGATTACAACTAAATAAATGTAAAAGCATAAAAATATAATGTTAAGTAATTCTAAAGGCTGAATCGTTAAATTTAATTTATTACATTCAAAAACATTTTGAACAAATCACATTTTTCAATTTCAATAAGTTTTTCTGGTCTACATTATACTTCTGATTGATACTGTTAAACAATAACTCTTAGACATCAAAATCAAAACAAAACAAATTTACACATAAAACAAGTTTATTCCGGGGAAAAATGTGTCAAATTCAAAATATGAAAACATTTTTATGGAAACTTCATGATTGTAATGAACAAATGACTTATAAAAGAATAAACCTGCATATGTTTCTGTTATTCATGAAACAGCAGTAGCCAAGTTGTAAAGTACATGTACTGAGTTGTGTTATTATGTAGCATCTCTTTCCTGTTTGATTCCTCATCATTCTTTTATAACAAAGTAAACATTCGGTATATGGCATGTATGCATAATTCAGTTTGAAATCTTGTTCAATGTTTATCAACAAACTTTATTTACCTTGTTCAATGAACAATAACTTGTAACAACATGTTACACAAATATTACGAAAAAAAAATCAGCACCAATAATGATCTATCTTTGTTCTGACAAGACAAACATTGTTTCTTTGTTTTTGTATATTTTTTATTTATTTATTTGTTGAAAATGTAAAGTTGCATTTTAAGTCTGACAAACTTCTTCAGATAATCTCCTCACTTTATTTAAATATACAATAACTTTGTTTTGTAAGTTTTCATACATCTGAAAAAAAAAAGAAATGTGTCATGTTAAAATATACAGTATGTACTTATATACGATAAAAATCTTTTTAATTCACATGGAGAACCTTACCAACTCCATTATTTGGCATTTTAAGGGCTTCAACCCCCCCCCCCCCCCCCTTCCTTCACATACACAAACCTTTTACGGTATACCTTTTATGTTTTTCTCTATAACATTTAGTATGATTTAATTCACTGAATATCAGTTTGACACCCTATGCTGTGGTGAAAGTAAGCTCATTCTTTAAGGAGTGTTGAAAAAAAATGTAGCTCACCTTATTTAACAATTTGTAAATACAAGCATGGATTTCAAACAGTGGAATCTTATGTTTTGACTGATTTACTTACACTGTACCTTCAAAGAACAATTTTATTTAACTTTATTCACCTTACTATCCTTCTGTTTATAGTTACAAAATTAGAAAATTCCATCACTAATTTCTCTCAAACTTAAACTTAACCTTAAGCAAAGTTCACAAAAACTATTTTTTGATAAAAAAAATTCAGAAAAAGAACTATTTATGTCAACAGGTAATTAAAAAATTTTAAAACTCAAAACTGATTAATGGATACAGAGAAATATGCTAACTATATGATAAAAGCTCCTAGTATATTCTTACAGGCAAACTCAAAATATGTATCAATAACAAAATCAAAAGGTGAATAATAAAATATAGGATTTACACAATAACAGGCTTAAGTGTAGCGAGATCAAACCCTGACTTGTTACTCACCTTTCCATAAGTAATATCATCTGTATGATCTTTTAAAGCAGACATTAATTGATCAATGCATGTGTATGGTAACCATGATGACTGACAGTTTGGTCGTAGACAGCCCTAAAATATAGACAAAGATTTCAGTCAATATACTGCCTCAATGTCATTTCAAGATTAGACTGAATTGGAAGATGTTATAATGTTTTATGCCCAAGTCAAGTTCTTTCACTTACATGTATATTAAGATGGACAGTTTAGGTATGGTGGAGGAAACCAGAGTGTCGGTAGAAAACCATTGACCTTTGGCAAGTGAACTGACAAATTTTCACAATAGTATCTGCCCTTGTTGGAATTTAACCTAGGCAATGAGAGCCACTGTGATTCATAACCACATGCTTAGACCACTCTAGACACTGATGCTCCTCATTTCAAGAAAAGTTCATAAAAAGAATCCTGAATTTCAGTTTACTTTTCACTAATTAAATACTGTGAAGTAATTTATTTCCATGGTGGTAATTTCTACAGTTCTTAGAGAAAATTAATACAGTACCTTTGAGTGATAAATTCAAAAGTGATTAATAATAATGGTAAGTTTTTTCTATACATTTATTTACTTTTACATTAAAAAGTAAATTCCATGGTCTTGGGGACCACGAGAACAACAAAAATTGTACATTACAAAAAGTAATGATTTTACAGTAACATAATTCACAGATCTATACCATAAACTATATGTACATTAAAAGCAAAATTGAGAAACAAAACAAAATGATTATTCATTCTGGTTTAAGAGTTATGTTATATATTCCATTTACATGTCCACTGATTGAATTTTCAAGCACACAATGAATTGCATTCAAAAGTATAATTGTCAAAAGACATTTAAAGAGTGTTATTTCACAATTTTTTAAAATTTCCAATTTAGCCTCTTTCTAACACCTAAGTAACATTTGTTGTTTTTACATTATACATACATGTACATGTTTCCTTATAAAAGTGGAATCTGTCTGAATTTAATACTTTAAACATTTTATTTATCTTGCAATGGTTTCAGTTTTCACTGTTTAATTTCACTAAGAATTTTTACAAACTTTCCTAATAAGTTACACATTTTCAGCATGCCTGTACTATGAAACATATTTCACAAGTTAAACTCTACAAAATAAGCTCAAGAGTACAAAAAGATATTAAAACACTCCACAAAGTCATAATTACAAAATAAAAATTTCTTTTTATAAGTACTTACTTTGATACCAAATACTTCACTGTCATTTCCTAAAAATGAGTCTAACCTAGCATCTATATACTCTATGATTAACAATACTGCTTCTTCTAACAGATCAAACCCAATATAAATTCTTAATAATCCTGACATATTACGAGCCTAAAAATAGAAATAAGCTTTTTTAACATGAAGAGTTCATATCTTTAAACAGAAGGGTGCTTATATAGAGGTTATATCTTTAAACAGAAGGGTGCTTATATAGAGGTTACTAGTATATCTTTAAACGGAAGGCGCTTTCTTTTAACACAAAGTCTGAAGTGGTATTAGACATCAATTTTATGAATTTTTTTCTAAAAAGAAAAAATAAAATGCTTTGAAAAAAATCAGGACTCATTTTCAATAGTTTATAAGACTTGATCTGGAATGGAATCCTTGTCACCAAATTGCTGAGGGAACATTCAATCAACTGAGTTACCTATAGATCTACCATGTAACTTGAGAAATGTACCAATCATCTCACAACAAATACTAATTACTTCATGTCATTTACATGTTTGTGAGTAAAATGGCTACAATGAGTGTTGTCAATTTTCAAAGAAATTTCTAGCATAGCATTTGGTAAGATTGTCAGCATACACAGAATGTGTTTGTACATCTATCAGGGTACACAAACCTTTTAAATGGTTAAATGGAAGTAACTCATACATATCATGTAGCATGTTTAGAAAGTTATTCCATTACTAGAAATACTTAATAGTTTGCAATCAAGTAGTGCTTAAAAGCTTAATATTCTTAGCTTGATAAAAATAATTCTTGCCCACAAAGGTTAAAGTATTTAAGGGCAAGACTTTAGAAAAGGGAGATAATTGCATATCAATCACGGGTTTTAATATTCATATGGATTGTGGTTGTGAATTTACATATTTGAGAAAGGAAGCTGAGGAGTACAGTAATCTACAGTATTTTCTTTACCTTGTATGAGTTTACCAGCCAGGTGGGTAATGGAAAGCCATGGGATAATAATTTTATAGCTGTACATCTGTGATATTGTCTACTGTGATCATCATACCTATCAAGGTATTGCTGTAGTAAATCCCAGGCAATGTCTGAAGCACTGTATTAAAAAACAAGAGACAATCATATTCCCATCTTAAAAGGTATGGTAAGAATTTTAAATGAATTAAGCATAAAAAATTAATATTACAAAACTAACATCTGTTCTAATTCTGTTTATTCATTTTGTCAAGACAAATTAACCTCCAAATAAGCATGTTATTGTCAATATTTCTATTGGGCCTTGATAAGAGAGTGGTCTAGATCATATACAGACATACCACAGAACCTACACAGCCTAGTTTAAAACCTTTCTAAGGGCAGATCCTAGTGTAAAAAAGTTGTTATTATTAGTTTTCTCCAGAGCTGACTGTCTTGATATAAGAGGAAAATTCTTGACTGGGGCATAAAATACCATTACTCCACTTCCCTCAATAATGCTCACAACAACTGCTGACAGACAGATAAACAGACAGTGTGATTACTAATAATGTAAAACATATTCAACAAAACATCACTATAAAAACACTGATTAATTGGGCTCAATGGTTGAGTATTCTGAAAGTGCTCACAAGTGCCTCTTACTTGCTTGAGTGGAATTACATTTAGACAATTCCTATTTTATAAGTTCACTTGCTGATGGTTATCATTAAACACTCCAGTTTCCTCCACCATCTCAGAACTGACTGCCTCAATATAAGTAAGACTTCGGTAAACAACACTGACTCCACTCTTTGATTACTTTGCCACCTCCCACATCAAAAAAAATTTTTTTTCTCAAATTTATATTTATGCTCTCTATTACAAACACTCTGAAAAAATTGTCTTTAGAAGCCAAAATTTGACTGAACAAATTGTGACAATAAACAACAATTTTTAATGTGTACATATTGTATTACTGACCTGCTTTCTCTGGATGTATGTGACAATGTAAGGTAATTATCCTGTATCCAGTCCCAAGCTTGTGTTACTGCTGTGTTCTCTCCGATACCTACATAGTTCGCACTTCTGGCAAGATTTACACACCTAACAAGAATACATAGAAAAGAATATATAGACAGAGGATTTTACATGTTATAATAAACTTAATAGAAAGGTGAAATAAATTTTATACAAAGAGTCTTGTATGAGGTACACAAATAAATGTGTTTGGTACACAAATAAAGTGTTTGGTAAAGTCAATAACATATATACAGAATTGTACATAAAGAATCTTTTGACAGTGTAAAATCAGGAAATAGCATTTATTTTAATGGAAAACAGCCTAATGTTGGCACGTTAGATCACACAAAAGATATTGGTAACCAAACTGATATGGGTATTGCAGCAATACATGTGAATTATGATTTTTTACAGATCCAAAGTACAATTATGGCTTATATCTAAGTCTAATGCTGTAATTTATACATTTATCTTGTTGAGATGTAATGTAAATCACTTATAGCTAGCTGTTAACATCATCTGAGTAAAATGACTCATATTCAGTCTTGCTCTATTTAATATAATTTATTTTGTTGGTTTGTTAAAGTCTACGTCACATGTAAGTAGCTGTAATTTTCCTCCAAGTAAATTGACTTATTTCCAGTCAAAATCTATATTTAATACAATTTATTTAGTTGGTTTGTTGAAGTATATGTCACCTGTAACTAGCTGTAATTTTCCTCCAAGTAAATTGACTTATTCCCAGTCTAAATCTATATTTAATACAATTTATTTAGTTGGTTTGTTGAAGTATATGTCACATGTAACTAGCTGTAAACATCCTATATAGTCATTGCACTGGGCCTACTCTTTAAACTCTGCAGATGTGTTTTTGTGTTCACAAATAAACATCACCTATGTTGTTAGTCTCAATCAAAACTACTCTCCTTGATACATAGCTGTCTAAATGTTGAATGTGACCAGGTTATGAAAATTCATAAAAAATACCTAAGCAGTATTGTAATTTGAACAAAGTTTTTAAAATTCATAAAAAATACCTAAGGAGTATTGTAATTTGAAAAGTTTTGAAAATTCATAAAAAATACCTAAGCAGTATTGTAATTTGAACAAAGTTTTGAAAATTCATAAAAAAAATACCTAATCAGTATTGTTATTTGAAAAGTTTTGAAAATTCATAAAAAAATACCTAATCAGTATTGTTATTTGAAAAGTTTTGAAAATTCATAAAAAAAATACCTAATCAAAAAAATACCTAAGCAGTATTGTAATTTGAACAGTTTTGAAAATTCATAAAAAATACCTAAGCAGTATTGTAATTTGAACAGTTTTAAAAATTCATAAAAAAAATACCTAAGCAGTATTGTAATTTGAAAAATGTTTTGAAAATTCATAATAAAATACCTAATCAGTATTGTAATTTGAAAAGTTTTGAAAATTCATAAAAAAAATACCTAAGCAGTATTGTGATTTGAACAGTTTTAAAAATTCATAAAAAAACCTAATCAGTATTGTTATTTGAAAAGTTTTGAAAATTCATAAAAAAAATACCTAATCAAAAAAAATACCTAAGCAGTATTGTAATTTGAACAGTTTTGAAAATTCATAAAAAATACCTAAGCAGTATTGTAATTTGAACAGTTTTAAAAATTCATAAAAAAAATACCTAAGCAGTATTGTAATTTGAACAGTTTTGAAAATTTATAAAAAATACCTAAGCAGTATTGTAATTTGAACAGTTTTGAAAATTCATAAAAAATACCTAAGTAGCATTGTTATTTGAACAAAGTTTTTCTAGGCTTCATTTGTATAAATATGTATTAAAATATCAAATATTAACATTACCTTAATGCCAGACTTTCAAATATGCTGTTAAACTTTAAGTTGAACACAGTACACACTATAACAGCTCTGTCATACATTCCTACATTTACCAGTAAACCAACCATCTCGTCTGGACCTGGTGTAGGACCTATAACATAAAACATTAACTACATAAATGTACTACCATTGTCCATTATAACACTGCCCTTCTGCACAATAATCTTTGTTTACTTTTCATCAAGTTTCTCATATAGATATCCAAGTTTTTCATACAGAAATCCTTAATGTCAAGTTTTATGAAATTTCTACAAAGCAGTAATAAGTCTGAATGCAATTTTCAAACATATACTCTCTCTGATCTTGACTGAAAATGGCCATGATTTAAGGTAACAAGAATTCCCATAATATATATATCTCGCATAGTTAGTTTTTGATCAAGTAAAAAAAAAATTACTTTAACATAAACTTTCATTTTACATGCTCCCACCTACGACGACAACACTGGAAAAGTAACACCTAAGTATTGCCTTATGGCAATTACAGACTCGACAAAAATAAACACCATTGCACCATGGAGATCACTTATGCAAGTTTCATGAAATGAATTTAAAACAAGGATGAGAGATAGTCCAAGCAAAATTATCAAAAATGGCTTGCATTACTTTCACTTTAGAGATACTTACATGTATATAAGCTTCATTGTATAAAAACTTCTTTTTAACATCAAGAAACAAATGGACCATAAAATGATTAGTGTCAAGTTGCAGGGATGCAATTTGACTGTTTGATTGCAAGATTTTGGAATTTCGATGAGAAATCTCAAGATATTTGGGGAAAATTGACAGCACTTTTGTTACTATGTGTTCTTTATAATAAACTCAAAAGTAGTTGTAAAAAGAATTTGTTCTATGCTATCACTTTATGTATAAAGGGGAGATAATTACCAGTAACAACATATATCAAATAAAAAATGTCAAGCTATCAAACTGCAATATAAAATCAAGAAAATCACTAACTTTTTTTACTGGAAATAAAACTAAGTGCAATAATAATAAGAGAGACAGAGAACTGAAGATGTAGATTCAAAGGATGCAGATATGCCAGTGTCTGAACTGAGAGCTTTGAACATCTGACCTCCTACTTTCAAGGCCAATGCTCTACCACCAAGCACTGTTCAAGAGTATGAATACTTTCACAAGATGCTTTCCAGAAGAAAAATTTTTAAAAACAGTTTAAAAATTTTGAAACCAACCTGTATTTCTACTTTTATTGCAGTGCATTTGTATGGCATTTTCCTAGAATGGATTGAACCTTTGCAGTGAAAGGTGCTGTGACTAATGTCCAAATTACAGGTACACAAGTATATCAAGATGTTGAGATCTTGAATTTAAAACACAATTAACAACCTCTATAATATTTTATAAGTAAATACCTGAAGATATTGGTGATGTGGTATCTTTTCTTATCAGTCGAAGTCTAGCATCAACAAGTGTATATTCTTTTTCAATGTCTGATAATTCTAATATTTCTACTTTCTTGGGTACTGAAAACATAAAATGGTTCAAGTCAATAGTGAAAATCAAAATCCTTCTCCCATGCTTATATTACTTATACATACATTTATATCCTCTCTCTCTCATATATATATATATATATCAGGGGTCCGGAAACGGTCATATTTGCCGGACATGTCCGACAAAAAATATTTTTGTTCGATGTGAAAAATCACTTGTCAGACATTTTTAGTTAATAATAAAATTCAGTTAATCAGACACGTAAATACGTTTGTCGGTCATTATATTACACGAGTATTGTTTGCTATCACCTGTCAACCATTTTCAATAAATACTACAGATCTAATAATTAGGCTTTTGTTTATTAATCAGTTAGAATCCATGGTCTCAATCTGTTCCTTTTGTTTCATCGTCCAAACCCTCATTAATATTTTGTTGTTAAGTTGTTTATTAAGTAATCACATCGCTTGACATTCAGAAGCCATAAACAGCTGATAACGAGGGTTGATCCTTGAAGGTCATGGTCATCAGACTATATCAAAGAGGTTCCATGGCGGATGTCAAATAGGACTTCAACGCGCATCCAATGGTCTTGGCAAACTGTTTAGTTGAAAATAAATAATTTTAAAAAGTCTAAATACAATCAAAGAGGTCTGGAAATGAGGTTCAGCAAAGTTCGTGTAACTTCGGAAAAACAAAAATGCACGATTGTCAATAAACAAAGATGGCCATCAAACCTTGTGTCGTCAACCCTGACAATACAAAAATCGACACTATGTGGACACATTAGCCTGACCACATGTACCTAAATAACCTCTATGTAGTAGTTAAATCCTTTCTCAAATCTATTTGAAATTAAAAATTAAATCTTTTTAAAATACATCTTTAGTAACAACTATTTACAACATCAGTGGTACGTTTCTTTTCCTTTACACAGCATCAGTGGTACAGTTGCTTTGTAAAAATGTCCGACACCCCAGTCAAGGTTTTCCGGAGCCCTGATATATATATATATATATATATATATATATATATATATATATATATATATATATATATATATATATATATATATCCTGTTAGACAAAAAATTACTGTACTTACAAACCCTGAAAGAACAAGGCTAACAGTATAAGTCTTAAAGTCCTGTCAGAACAAAGCTAACAGTACAAGTCCTGTCAGAACAAAGCAAACAGTACAAGTTCTGTTAGAACAAAGTCAACTGTACAAGTTCTGTCAGACCAAAGCTAACAGTACAAGTCTTGTCAGACCAAAGCTAACAGTACAAGTCCTGTAAGACAAAAGCAAACAGTACAAGTCCTGTCATAACAAAGCAAACAGTACAAGTTCTGTCAGACCAAAGCTAACAGTACAAGTCCTGTCATAACAAAGCTAACAGTATAAGTTCTGTCGGACCAAAGCTAACAGTACAAGTCCTGTCAGAACAAAGCTAACAGTACAAGTTCTGTTAGAACAAAGCTAACAGTACAAGTTCTGTCAGACCAAAGCAAACAGTACAAGTCCTGTCAGAACAAAGCCAACAGTACAAGTCCTGTCAGAACAAAGTCAACAGTACAAATCCTGTTATAACAAAGCAAACAGTACAACTCCTGTCATAACAAAGCTAACAGTACAAGTTCTATCAGACCAAAGCTAACAGTACAAGTTCTGTCAGAACAAAGCTAACAGTACAAGTCCTGTTAGAACAAAGCCAACAGGACAAGTACTGTTAGAACAAAGCCAACAGTACAAGTACTGTCAGAACAAAGTCAACAGTACAAGTCCTGTCAGAACAAAGCCAACAGTACAAGTCCTGTCAGAACAAAGTCAACAGTACAAGTTCTGTCAGAACAAAGCTAACAGTACAAGTCCTGTTAGAACAAAGCTAACAGTACAAGTTCTGTCAGAACAAAGCCAACAGTACAAGTTCTGTCAGAACAAAGCCAACAGTACAAGTCCTGTCAGAACAAAGTCAACAGTACAAGTCCTGTCAGACCAAAGATAACAGTACAAGTCCTGTCAGACCAAAGCTAACAGTACAAGTCTTGTCAGAACCAAGCTAACAGTACAAGTTCTGTCAGACCAAAGCTAACAGTACAAGTCCTGTCATAACAAAACAAACAGTACAAGTTCTGTCAGACCAAAGCTAACAGTACAAGTCCTGTCAGAACAAAGCCAACAGTACAAGTCCTGTCAGAACAAAGCTAACAGTACAAGTCCTGTTAGAACAAAGCTAACAGTACAAGTTCTGTCAGAACAAAGCTAACAGTACAAGTTCTATCAGAACAAAGCTAACAGTACAAGTTCTGTTAGAACAAAGCTAACAGTACAAGTTATGTTAGAACAAAGCTAACAGTACAAGTCCTGTCAGAACAAAGCAAACAGTACAAGTTCTGTCAGAACAAAGCCAACAGTACAAGTCCTGTTAAAACAAAGCTAACAGTACAAGTTCTGTCAGACCAAAGCAAACAGTACAAGTTCTGTCAGAACAAAGCTATTAGTACAAGTCCTGTCATAACAAAGCTAACAGTACAAGTCCTGTCAGAACAAAGCTAACAGTACAAGTCATGTCATAACAAAGCTTACAGTACAAGTCCTGTCATAACAAAGCAAACAGTACAAGTTCTGTCAGACCAAAGCTAACAGTACAAGTTCTGTCAGAACAAAGCTAACAGTACAAGTTCTTTCAGAACAAAGCTAACAGTACAAGTTCTGTTAGAACAAAGCTAACGGTACAAGTTCTGTCAGAACAAAGCTAACAGAACAAAGCTAACAGTATAAGTCCTGTCAGAACAAAGCTAACAGTACAAGTCCTGTCAGAACAAAGCAAACAGTACAAGTCCTGTCATAACAAAGCTAACAGTACAAGTTCTGTCAGAACAAAGCTAACAGTACAAGTCCTGTCATAACAAAGCTTACAGTACAAGTCCTGTCATAACAAAGCAAACAGTACAAGTTCTGTTAGACCAAAGCTAACAGTACAAGTCCTGTCAGAACAAAGCCAACAGTACAAGTCCTGTCATAACAAAGCTAACAGTACAAGTTCTGTTAGAACAAAGCAAACAGTACAAGTTCTGTCAGAACAAAGCTAACAGTACAAGTTCTGTCAGAACAAAGCTAACAGTACAAATTCTGTCATAACAAAGCTAACAGTACAAGTTCTGTCAGAACACAGCTAACAGTACAAGTCCTGTCAGAACAAAGCTAACAGTACAAGTTCTGTCAGAACAAAGCCAACAGTACAAGTCCTGTTAGAACAAAGCTAACAGTACAAGTTCTGTCAGACCAAAGCTAACAGTACAAGTCCTGTCATAACAAAGCAAACAGTACAAGTCCTGTCAGAACAAAGCTAACAGTACAAGTCCTGTCAGACCAAAGCAAACAGTACAAGTCCTGTCAGAACAAAGCTAACAGTACATGTTCTGTCAGAACAAAGCTAACAGTACAAGTCCTGTCAGAACAAAGCTAACAGTACAAGTCCTGTTAGAACAAAGTCAACAGTACAAGTCCTGTTGGAACAAAGCAAACAGTACAAGTCCTGTCAGAACAAAGCTAACAGTACAAGTTCTGTCAGAACAAAGCTAACAGTACAAGTTCTGTCAGAATAAAGCTAACAGTATAAGTTCTGTTAAAACAAAGCTAACAGTACAGGTGCTGTCAGAACAAAGCTAACAGTACAAGTCCTGTCATAACAAAGCTAACAGTACAAGTCCTGTCAGAACAAAGCTAACAGTACAAGTCCTGTCAGAACAAAGCTAACAGTACAAGTTCTGTCAGAACAAAGCTAACAGTACAAGTTCTGTCAGAATAAAGCTAACAGTATAAAATCTGTTAAAACAAAGCTAACAGTACAGGTTCTGTCAGAACAAAGCTAACAGTACAAGTCCTGTCATAACAAAGCTAACAGTACAAGTCCTGTCAGACCAAAGCAAACAGTACAAGTCCTGTCAGAACAAAGCTAACAGTACATGTTCTGTCAGAACAAAGCTAACAGTACAAGTTCTGTCAGAACAAAGCTAACAGTACAAGTCCTGTTAGAACAAAGCTAACAGTACATGTTCTGTCAGACCAAAGCAAACAGTACAAGTTCTTTCAGAACAAAGCTAACAGTACAAGTTCTGTCAGAACAAGGCTAACAGTACAAGTTCTGTCAGAATAAAGCTAACAGTACAAGTTCTGTTAAAACAAAGCTAACAGTACAGGTTCTGTCAGAACAAAGCTAACAGAACAAAGCTAACAGTACAAGTCCTGTCAGAACAAAGCTAACAGTACAAGTCCTGTCAGAACAAAGCTAACAGGACTTGGCTAACAGTACAAGTCCTGTCAGAACAAAGCTAACAGTACAAGTCCTGTCAGAACAAAGCTAACAGTACAAGTTTTGTCAGACCAAAGCTAACAGTACAAGTCCTGTCAGAACAAAGCTAACAGTACAAGTCCTGTCAGACCAAAGCAAACAGTACAAGTCCTGTCATAACAAAGCTAACAGTACAAGTTCTGTCAGAACAAAGCTAACAGTACAAGTTCTGTCAGAACAAAGCTAACAGTACAAGTTCTGTCAGAACAAAGCTAACAGTACAAGTCCTGTCAGAACAAAGCCAACAGTACAAGTCCTGTAAGAACAAAGCTAACAGTACAAGTCCTGTCATAACAAAGCTAACAGTACAAGTTCTGTTAGGACAAAGCTAACAGTACAAGTCCTGTCATAACAAAGCTAACAGTACAAGTTCTGTCAGACCAAAGCTAACAGTACAA
This sequence comes from Tegillarca granosa, assembly GCA_029721355.1. NCBI lineage: Eukaryota > Metazoa > Mollusca > Bivalvia > Arcoida > Arcidae > Tegillarca > Tegillarca granosa. The sequence goes on along the minus strand of CM056601.1, from coordinate 35,370,331 downwards.
GTTCTGTCAGAACAAAGCTAACAGTACAAGTTCTGTCAGAACAAAGCTAACAGTACAAGTCCTGTCAGAACAAAGCTAACAGTACAAGTTTTGTCAGACCAAAGCTAACAGTACAAGTCCTGTCAGAACAAAGCTAACAGTACAAGTCCTGTCAGACCAAGGCAAACAGTACAAGTCCTGTCATAACAAAGCTAACAGTACAAGTTCTGTCAGAACAAAGCTAACAGTACAAGTTCTGTCAGAACAAAGCTAACAGTACAAGTTCTGTCAGAACAAAGATAACAGTACAAGTCCTGTCAGAACAAAGCCAACAGTACAAGTCCTGTAAGAACAAAGCTAACAGTACAAGTCCTGTCATAACAAAGCTAACAGTACAAGTTCTGTTAGGACAAAGCTAACAGTACAAGTCCTGTCATAACAAAGCTAACAGTACAAGTTCTGTCAGACCAAAGCTAACAGTACAAGTTCTGTTAGAACAAAGGTAACAGTACAAGTCCTGTCATAACAAAGCTAACAGTACAAGTTCTGTTAGAACAAAGCTAACAGTACAAGTCCTGTCATAACAAAGCTAACAGTACAAGTTCTATCAGACCAAAGCTAACAGTACAAGTTCTGTCAGAACAAAGCTAACAGTACAAGTCCTGTTAGAACAAAGCTAACAGTACAAGTCCTGTCAGAACAAAGCTAACAGTACAAGTCCTGTCAGACCAAAGCAAACAGTACAAGTCCTGTCAGAACAAAGCTAACAGTACATGTTCTGTCAGAACAAAGCTAACAGTACAAGTTCTGTCAGAACAAAGCTAACAGTACAAGTCCTGTTAGAACAAAGTCAACAGTACAAGTCCTGTTGGAACAAAGCTAACAGTACAAGTCCTGTCAGAACAAAGCTAACAGTACAAGTTCTGTCAGAACAAAGCTAACAGTACAAGTTCTGTCAGAATAAAGCTAACAGTACAAGTTCTGTTAAAACAAAGCTAACAGTACAGGTTCTGTCAGAACAAAGCTAACAGTACAAGTCCTGTCATAACAAAGCTAACAGTACAAGTCCTGTCAGAACAAAGCTAACAGTACAAGTCCTGTCAGAACAAAGCTAACAGTACAAGTTCTGTCAGAACAAAGCTAACAGTACAAGTTCTGTCAGAATAAAGCTAACAGTATAAGTTCTGTTAAAACAAAGCTAACAGTACAGGTTCTGTCAGAACAAAGCTAACAGTACAAGTCCTGTCATAACAAAGCTAACAGTACAAGTCCTGTCAGAACAAAGCTAACAGTACAAGTCCTGTCAGACCAAAGCAAACAGTACAAGTCCTGTCAGAACAAAGCTAACAGTACATGTTCTGTCAGAACAAAGCTAACAGTACAAGTTCTGTCAGAACAAAGCTAACAGTACAAGTCCTGTTAGAACAAAGCTAACAGTACATGTTCTGTCAGACCAAAGCAAACAGTACAAGTTCTTTCAGAACAAAGCTAACAGTACAAGTTCTGTCAGAACAAGGCTAACAGTACAAGTTCTGTCAGAATAAAGCTAACAGTACAAGTTCTGTTAAAACAAAGCTAACAGTACAGGTTCTGTCAGAACAAAGCTAACAGAACAAAGCTAACAGTACAAGTCCTGTCAGAACAAAGCTAACAGTACAAGTCCTGTCAGAACAAAGCTAACAGGACTTGGCTAACAGTACAAGTCCTGTCAGAACAAAGATAACAGTACAAGTCCTGTCAGAACAAAGCTAACAGTACAAGTTTTGTCAGACCAAAGCTAACAGTACAAGTCCTGTCAGAACAAAGCTAACAGTACAAGTCCTGTCAGACCAAAGCAAACAGTACAAGTCCTGTCATAACAAAGCTAACAGTACAAGTTCTGTCAGAACAAAGCTAACAGTACAAGTTCTGTCAGAACAAAGCTAACAGTACAAGTTCTGTCAGAACAAAGCTAACAGTACAAGTCCTGTCAGAACAAAGCCAACAGTACAAGTCCTGTAAGAACAAAGCTAACAGTACAAGTCCTGTCATAACAAAGCTAACAGTACAAGTTCTGTTAGGACAAAGCTAACAGTACAAGTCCTGTCATAACAAAGCTAACAGTACAAGTTCTGTCAGACCAAAGCTAACAGTACAAGTTCTGTTAGAACAAAGGTAACAGTACAAGTCCTGTCATAACAAAGCTAACAGTACAAGTTCTGTTAGAACAAAGCTAACAGTACAAGTCCTGTCATAACAAAGCTAACAGTACAAGTTCTGTCAGAACACAGCTAACAGTACAAGTCCTGTCAGAACAAAGCTAACAGTACAAGTTCTGTCAGAACAAAGCCAACAGTACAAGTCCTGTTAGAACAAAGCTAACAGTACAAGTTCTGTCAGACCAAAGCTAACAGTACAAGTTCTGTCATAACAAAGCAAACAGTACAAGTCCTGTCAGAACAAAGCTAACAGTACAAGTCCTGTCAGACCAAAGCAAACAGTACAAGTCCTGTCAGAACAAAGCTAACAGTACATGTTCTGTCAGAACAAAGCTAACAGTACAAGTCCTGTCAGAACAAAGCTAACAGTACAAGTCCTGTTAGAACAAAGTCAACAGTACAAGTCCTGTTGGAACAAAGCAAACAGTACAAGTCCTGTCAGAACAAAGCTAACAGTACAAGTTCTGTCAGAACAAAGCTAACAGTACAAGTTCTGTCAGAATAAAGCTAACAGTATAAGTTCTGTTAAAACAAAGCTAACAGTACAGGTTCTGTCAGAACAAAGCTAACAGTACAAGTCCTGTCATAACAAAGCTAACAGTACAAGTCCTGTCAGAATAAAGCTAACAGTACAAGTCCTGTCAGAACAAAGCTAACAGTACAAGTTCTGTCAGAACAAAGCTAACAGTACAAGTTCTGTCAGAATAAAGCTAACAGTATAAGTTCTGTTAAAACAAAGCTAACAGTACAGGTTCTGTCAGAACAAAGCTTACAGTACAAGTCCTGTCATAACAAAGCTAACAGTACAAGTCCTGTCAGAACAAAGCTAACAGTACAAGTCCTGTCAGACCAAAGCAAACAGTACAAGTCCTGTCAGAACAAAGCTAACAGTACATGTTCTGTCAGAACAAAGCTAACAGTACAAGTTCTGTCAGAACAAAGCTAACAGTACAAGTCCTGTTAGAACAAAGCTAACAGTACATGTTCTGTCAGACCAAAGCAAACAGTACAAGTTCTTTCAGAACAAAGCTAACAGTACAAGTTCTGTCAGAACAAGGCTAACAGTACAAGTTCTGTCAGAATAAAGCTAACAGTACAAGTTCTGTTAAAACAAAGCTAACAGTACAGGTTCTGTCAGAACAAAGCTAACAGAACAAAGCTAACAGTACAAGTCCTGTCAGAACAAAGCTAACAGTACAAGTCCTGTCAGAACAAAGCTAACAGGACTTGGCTTACAGTACAAGTCCTGTCAGAACAAAGCTAACAGTACAAGTCCTGTCAGAACAAAGCTAACAGTACAAGTTTTGTCAGACCAAAGCTAACAGTACAAGTCCTGTCAGAACAAAGCTAACAGTACAAGTCCTGTCAGACCAAAGCAAACAGTACAAGTCCTGTCATAACAAAGCTAACAGTACAAGTTCTGTCAGAACAAAGCTAACAGTACAAGTTCTGTCAGAACAAAGCTAACAGTACAAGTTCTGTCAGAACAAAGCTAACAGTACAAGTCCTGTCAGAACAAAGCCAACAGTACAAGTTAACAGTACAAGTCCTGTCAGAACAAAGCCAACAGTACAAGTCCTGTAAGAACAAAGCTAACAGTACAAGTCCTGTCATAACAAAGCTAACAGTACAAGTTCTGTAAGGACAAAGCTAACAGTACAAGTCCTGTCATAACAAAGCTAACAGTACAAGTTCTGTCAGACCAAAGCTAACAGTACAAGTTCTGTTAGAACAAAGGTAACAGTACAAGTCCTGTCATAACAAAGCTAACAGTACAAGTTCTGTTAGAACAAAGCTAACAGTACAAGTCCTGTCATAACAAAGCTAACAGTACAAGTTCTATCAGACCAAAGCTAACAGTACAAGTTCTGTCAGAACAAAGCTAACAGTACAAGTCCTGTTAGAACAAAGCAAACAGTACAAGTCCTGTCAGAACAAAGCTAACAGTACAAGTCCTGTCAGACCAAAGCAAACAGTACAAGTCCTGTCAGAACAAAGCTAACAGTACATGTTCTGTCAGAACAAAGCTAACAGTACAAGTTCTGTCAGAACAAAGCTAACAGTACAAGTCCTGTTAGAACAAAGTCAACAGTACAAGTCCTGTTGGAACAAAGCTAACAGTACAAGTCCTGTCAGAACAAAGCTAACAGTACAAGTTCTGTCAGAACAAAGCTAACAGTACAAGTTCTGTCAGAATAAAGCTAACAGTACAAGTTCTGTTAAAACAAAGCTAACAGTACAGGTTCTGTCAGAACAAAGCTAACAGTACAAGTCCTGTCATAACAAAGCTAACAGTACAAGTCCTGTCAGAACAAAGCTAACAGTACAAGTCCTGTCAGAACAAAGCTAACAGTACAAGTTCTGTCAGAACAAAGCTAACAGTACAAGTTCTGTCAGAATAAAGCTAACAGTATAAGTTCTGTTAAAACAAAGCTAACAGTACAGGTTCTGTCAGAACAAAGCTAACAGTACAAGTCCTGTCATAACAAAGCTAACAGTACAAGTCCTGTCAGAACAAAGCTAACAGTACAAGTCCTGTCAGACCAAAGCAAACAGTACAAGTCCTGTCAGAACAAAGCTAACAGTACATGTTCTGTCAGAACAAAGCTAACAGTACAAGTTCTGTCAGAACAAAGCTAACAGTACAAGTCCTGTTAGAACAAAGCTAACAGTACATGTTCTGTCAGACCAAAGCAAACAGTACAAGTTCTTTCAGAACAAAGCTAACAGTACAAGTTCTGTCAGAACAAGGCTAACAGTACAAGTTCTGTCAGAATAAAGCTAACAGTACAAGTTCTGTTAAAACAAAGCTAACAGTACAGGTTCTGTCAGAACAAAGCTAACAGAACAAAGCTAACAGTACAAGTCCTGTCAGAACAAAGCTAACAGTACATGTCCTGTCAGAACAAAGCTAACAGGACTTGGCTAACAGTACAAGTCCTGTCAGAACAAAGCTAACAGTACAAGTCCTGTCAGAACAAAGCTAACAGTACAAGTTTTGTCAGACCAAAGCTAACAGTACAAGTCCTGTCAGAACAAAGCTAACAGTACAAGTCCTGTCAGACCAAAGCAAACAGTACAAGTCCTGTCATAACAAAGCTAACAGTACAAGTTCTGTCAGAACAAAGCTAACAGTACAAGTTCTGTCAGAACAAAGCTAACAGTACAAGTTCTGTCAGAACAAAGCTAACAGTACAAGTCCTGTCAGAACAAAGCCAACAGTACAAGTCCTGTAAGAACAAAGCTAACAGTACAAGTCCTGTCATAACAAAGCTAACAGTACAAGTTCTGTTAGGACAAAGCTAACAGTACAAGTCCTGTCATAACAAAGCTAACAGTACAAGTTCTGTCAGACCAAAGCTAACAGTACAAGTTCTGTTAGAACAAAGGTAACAGTACAAGTCCTGTCATAACAAAGCTAACAGTACAAGTTCTGTTAGAACAAAGCTAACAGTACAAGTCCTGTCATAACAAAGCTAACAGTACAAGTTCTGTCAGACCAAAGCTAACAGTACAAGTTCTGTTAGAACAAAGCTAACATTACAAGTCCTGTCAGAACAAAGCCAACTGTGTAAAAACTGTCGAAACAAAGTCTAGCTTAATAAAACATTTTCATATTTACTTACAACCCATTTCAGACTTTTCTTCTCCATTCAGGAAATGTTTAGCTGGTTGATTTGCATAACCTTCCAATATATTCTACAATATTAAATGTTTCCTTCAAAATTTTATAATGCCAAGGGATAAAAATGACCGCAAACACATTAAATTGCTTTGTAATCAGCATAAAACAGCATTAGTGTTCTTCAAACAGAGCAAAACCTCAGGATATGAGCCTTAATTACTAATAAAAGATAATTTTAACAGATGTTTTATGTTGTGGCTGTATCCTTCAATCATCATAGAAACTCAACAGTAAACTGGCCTTTTATTTTGATATCTGATTCTTAAAAGTTCATTATACGAGTATTCAAAAAGGACCTGTTCAACCAAATAATGAATTTGAATTAAATGTATCTAAGCTATCCAAAAAAGGATAACAGTCAAGTTATTAAAACTCTACTGAAGTCTGAAATTTCTTAATTTCAAGATGAAATACTTTCCACAAAAGTTTCAATTCAAATGAATAAAAGTAAATCAATACTCTTAAAATATTAAACATTATTAAATTACCTTTGATTTTGACTGGACTGGTTTAACAATCCAAGCAAATTCTTGTGTTGCAAGTCGTAAACAATTCATGGTTGCTAGGTAACACTGAACCTGACGTTGTAGGCCTAATCTACCTGGTACTTCACGGCCCAATCTAAAACCTTGTTCATACATTGCACTGCCAGCTGGAATATAATTACACATCTCAAATAAAAATTAAGAAATATTCTCAATGTTTAACTTTGTCTTTTCTGTCAGCTTGTGATTCATGGAGAGTATAAATAATCTGTTTTAAGTATTCATGTATCTATAGGAAAATCTCATGCCACACAATCATGTCAGTGACAAGCCTTGTTTCCACTCAAACAGATTCAAAATGGATTGTTTTTCCTCCTTTTTAATGCCAATATTTGTCTCTTGATTATGATGTCACGAAAAGTCATTTGATCATGCAAGGTACATGTACTATGTATAATATTTTCCATGATATACAACCCTATTTACAATGAGGAAATATTAAAGAAAAAAGAAAAACAGGGCTTCTTACTTAATAACATGACATCACCAGCTATACCAAAGATGTAGTTATTTATATTAATGCAACGTTTTTAGTGTGGGTTTATTTTTTCTGTGATGTTTACCACATAATATGCGATCTTGTTTAAAGACCATTTTCTTCACACTGTTCAATACCCAGTCCTTTACAAAAAGGGGCCTTGGTGGCTGAGTGGTCTAAAGTCCGCGCTTAAGAATTACAGTGCCTCTCACCTCCTGGTTCAAATCCCACTTGGGGCAGATCCTAGTGTGAGAAAGTGTTGCCAAAGGTAGGTGGTTTTCTCTGGGCACTCCGGTTTCCTCCACCATCTCGAAATAAGTGAAAGATTCTTGACTGGGGTAAAACACCATTACTCCACTCCACTCCTTTACAAAAAAATACTTATTTTTTATCAACAAATCTCAGAACTGACACTCCTTGAAATCATTGTAAATTCAATAACATGAGAAACTCACACACTTGGTTTCATTCACATAAAACTTAACAATACTTTTTATATTGGACTATGACTTTGTCAGAGGAGAATTTCCTGCAAAACCATTTATTTTTGTGGTATCCAATTTCTGTGGTTCTAAGAAATAATACCATTCTGAGGAATGGTAAATCTATGGTTTGTTGTTTTTGCTTATTGCATGTTTTAATTGTATCCAGTTTTACTGACAACGAAAATGTAACACCAAGAAAATTAATGATTTGGTGGTATTGAATACTTCTTTTTCATTTGGTGAGTGTCTAATGTTTCATACATGAAGTTGTAATTTTTTTAATGTGAGACTGCTTGACATAATGAAAAAATTTTTTCTTTGTCATATGAAAAGTTCAAAGTTCACTAAGTCATGTTTTACAATAACTCAAGTTTAAAGACATGCAGAAAACGATTTAACGTTAACCCCCCACCCCCTCTATTTTTTAAACATTTAAGTCTTACAATAATGACTATATTCACCTTTGCTAAAATTACTCTTACTAATATGAAATGCATAAAGCAGATCATAATATTTGTGGGTAGCTAAATCAACTGATCTTGCACGGCTTTCCAAAATAGAAACCACCTGAAAATATACAGAAAAACAAATAAACTTGTATAATTCTACATTAAACAAACAAACCATGCATGTCTGTCTCATTTAAGTTATCTAGGTTCAAATTCACTCTAAACAATCTTAATGTGAGAAAGTTTGTCAACATGCTAACCATTCCAAAACCAACAATGTTAGTAAAGAACAAGAATTATGACTTGAAGAACAGTTAATCATCAGTACACTACCTAACTCATATGTCCAACATGAAATAATCTGACCTTTTGATTCAACAGTTACCATGTAACTATTGTCATGTTACTTTCATTTATAAAATATTCATGGATGAAAGAACAGGTGATTGCCTGCTAACAATAAATGATTCATTATTTAGAGGAAAGACATCAGACATTATTGATCTACAGTACAAGTTTTTTTTACTTATGTTATAATTAAAATGATCAACATTTAACATGTGATTTATTGCCTTACAATGTACTGACAAAATTATGCATGTGGAAGAATAAATCATGAAGCCACTTCATCTCATGTGCACTTTGGTTTGAACATTTTTGGATGATAAATAATGGATAGATATTGGTTATTTTTTTAAACAGTCAATTCAGCAAATTTTTCAAAAGCCCATCTTTTACTTTTGGTAGATATTGTTTTCTTTTCAAACAGCAGTCATTTTTTCAAAAGCCCATCTTTTACTTTTGATACTTTTCATATGCATACCCAATAACAACCAACAAACACTATTACAAAAATAATGAACAATTTCATAAGCACCTGTATTAAGTTTTATGATTATTTGACAAATATGTATTCTTATAATCACCAATAAATATGATAAATAAATGTATTACTTACCTCATTTTCCATGTCTTGATATGGGAATTCTACCACAGACTTTAAATCTCCTCTTTCACACAGAGTTACTAGTAACTGTCTCAAACAATCTTTTTTCCTATCAAAAGTTCAAAAAATAAAAATAATTACAATAATCAATTTTTCAAAATAATCACAATATTTTTTTTTTCAACTTGATAAAAGCCTGGTTTCATAAAAAAAAAAGTCCTGTTTATATACAATAGACTCCATAATGTGCAACTTAAGTTCTGATTTTTATCTGTAATCTTTTTTTTTTCTTTGACAGACACACTGTAAGGCAGTAAAACTTTTACTTTATAGTCAAAGTAGTGATGCAGCAATTATCACTGAGGACTGATTTTCAGTAGTTTTCAGGGCAGCAATCCTAAGAATTGATCACAAGATAAATAATCTATCATCGACAACATCAGTGAGTAGTTTCCAAATTGTAGTCAAGTTTGTTTCCTTTCCAGTTCTTGCTACTAAAATCAACAATGACTGAAGGCAATTGGATAATTTATCCATATCCAGACACTTTTTACACCAGTGAGATGCTTTGGCCACTGTCTCTCTGTCAGGAAAAGGAGCTATCTGGCCTTTAACATTCAATCACTGAGCAAGAACAAATGGCTTTTACAATAAAAGTATTTATATTCATCTAACATCACTTAGTCAAAGTAACCTCATAATATTACAGATAGATGTAGTTACAGCTTTCTTACCTGCTGGGATCTGGATTGGCCATCATGGCATTAAATGCTTCCCTGTTATGTCCTAATTCTAGTTGATATTTAAACACTTTTGACCATAATGTTGGCTACAAAACAAATGAACATAATTTAATCAATAGTAACAACAATCCAAACTTCAATTTATTTTTTTAATTTCCTAAATAAATCTAACATAAACAACCCTATCTTACAATAACATTACAATTTTATCCTCCAGATCTAGGAATCAAGATAAACCATTGTTTTCCAGGTAACATTATCAGGCTATTGAAATCCAGTTAACACCATCCACCAGTGATCATCATATAACACCATCAACCAGTGTTATCTAGATAAAACCACCAACCAGTGTTATCCAGATTAAACCACCAGCCAGTGTTATCCAGATAAAACCACCAGCCAGTGTTATCCAGACAAAACCATCAGCCAGTGTTATCCAGATAAAACCAGCAGCCAGTGTTATCTAGATAAAACCACCAGCCAGTGTTATCTAGATAAAACCACCAACCAGTGTTATCCAGATAAAACCACCAACCAGTGTTATCCAGATAAAACCACCAGCCAGTGTTATCCAGACAAAACCATCAGCTAGTGTTATCCAGATAAAACCACCAGCCAGTGTTATCTAGATAAAACCACCAGCCAGTGTTATCTAGATAAAACCACCAGCCAGTGTTATCCAGATAAAACCACCAGCCAGTGTTATCCAGATAAAACCACCAGCCAGTGTTATCTAGATAAAACCACCAGCCAGTGTTATCCAGATAAAACCACCAGCCAGTGTTATCTAGATAAAACCACCAGCCAGTGTTATCTAGATAAAACCACCAGCCAGTGTTATCTAGATAAAACCACCAGCTAGTGTTATCTAGATAAAACCACCAGCCAGTGTTATCCAGATAAAACCATCAGCCAGTGTTATCAAGATAATAAACCAAAAAACACCATTTGCCAGTGACAACTAGATAACACCATTTACCAAATTTCACCAAATAGTGTTATGGTATCTAGATAATACCATGAACCAGTATTTTTCATATATAACCACCAGCCAGTACTATCCACATAACTACATCAGCTAGTGATATCTAGATAATACCATCAACCAGTTATAACCATTAGCTAGCTTTATCCACATAACAAGATCAGCTTGTATTATCCTGATGACACCATCAGCCAGTAATATCCAAATAAAACATCAGCCATCTTCATCTACATACATTATCCAAATAATGCCATCAGTCAGTCAAGTGTTATTCACAAATAATTATATTAAGCTGTTTTCTTAAGGAAAGTGTCTTATAATGTTATGCATTAACATTAAGAAGAATGTTAAGGACAACGAAAAACTATATCTTCAAAACTTTCGCATAAATATACATACTGAGCTTATACTGACTCAACTGCTACAGACAAGCTTAAGTATTACTTATAAACTTTTAAATTATGGCCTCATTTTTTAACACATAGTTTAAATTATACAAAATACAATGTTTTACTTTACATACCACATTCATATCATCACCATCAGCAATTCCAATAGCTGTCTTAGCAAGGGAGACAACCACATCTGGCACACTAAATTCTTCAAACTGCTTTAGAACCTAACAATAAACAAGAAGAAAAAAACCAAGAAATTATACATGTTTGTATGAAATTCAAGGCGCTATGTTGAAGATATTCATCTTTTCATTCACTATGAAATTGGTAATTCTCTCTTTTTTTTTTTTTTTTTTTTTAGACATTTTTGTCGCAAAGCTTATCAGAGTTAAAAGTAAGGATTTACACATATTGATAGACAGTGTGTAATTTACATGTATGTGTATAGCTGGATAGGCCCTGCAGTTCTAAATGAGTTGGTAACTAAAACAGATGATCAAAACATCAAGGTAAAACTTATTCTGAAATTGGAAACCACATGTTTGTGGGCAGCAAAGATCTATTGAATTTCAAAGACAAAATTATAGGTTAAAATCAGTGATGCTTGGGAAATTTCTAGAAATTTAGGTAGCAATCATCAAGTCATAATGTTGAAAGATTTATAAAGGCAGAGTTTAAAAAGTTTAAATCAATGATGCTTTAGAAGTAAACACTAAGTAACTGGCTTTATATCTCAGCTAGCGTTAGCTGTACATATAATGTAAACACTTCTCCAATTTACCTTGCATTGTCAGCAAATATATTTTGTAATCGTGAAACTTCAGACCAAGATCTCATAATTTTCAGAATTTTTTATGCAATTAAGCGGAATTTAGAATTTTGTTTATGCAAATAAACGAAAATTTTAACATTATTTAAATAGGAAATGGATCAGTGCAGAGAAAAATTATGCATTTAACCAAAATATGCAATTAACCGGTTTGCAAATAAGTGGAATCTACTGTATCTAGTTATATTCGGGTCTAGTGGTAATATCAATGGATCTCAAAAGTCAAAGGTTGCAGGTCCAAAGCAATGATGCTAAATTTCCAAATGACAGTGATTGATTTATTTATTTATTTACCAATTTATTGTTTATTTTTTATAAGTCTTAAAACAGGCCCTAGTCTCTAAGACACCTTTGTAGAGTTTGATAAAGAGTAGACTATCTATCTTTGGTCACAAACGAGACAATTTCTACTAAAGTAGATAATGTAAGATAGAATAAAACAAACCAGAGGAGAGAAGTAATATTTCTTCATGCCCTAGTCAGAAATTATTTTGTTTCCTGGAAAAATCAAAATCATCTAACCTTCAACACACAAAATTGATTACTACTGTCTGAATCACATCTACCGTAGCACTGTAGCACTAGTTTTTCAAGGTTTTAGAAGAAAAATTGAAAAAAAAAAGTTTGTATCATGTATCCTTACAGGGATTTAATATGGTAAAACAAAACTACACTCAATCCTGAAGTATATTGCTGTTATAATCATGCTGGTTATGGTAGAAAATTCGGAAATAGTCCATTCAGCTGTAGATAAGATCACTGTTGTTAGAACCAAAGTCTATACCCTTATGTTTACAGCTATTATTACCTGGCAAGCACAATGAGAAAGTCAGGTCCATGCACAGTTCGATTTTCTTAACCCACATGATTTGTCGACAATATACAATGTACTTCTGGAATGAGTATAGTTGTGTTTCCCCATATTAAATCCATGTATGGGTTTTAAAATGCTCTGAATTTTATACTCCAGCTGAGATTGCTTGTATTTTGGTGTCAGTTAATTACAACAACATGCATTTATCATAACGGTATGTGACTGTGACATGATACAAACTTTTTTTATATCTCTTCTAAAACCTTGAAAAACCAGTGCTACAGCAGAAGTAAATCAGACAAAAGGACTATTTTTATCCAAGACAGTATGAGACACTGTGATCTGTAAGCAAGGACTTAATATGTGTACTGTTCAACAACAAAAGTCCTCTACAGTAATTAATGTGTCAATACCAGTTTCACTATAGGTATATAATGTAGTTTCTTTTACCTTCAGATAATATAAAACCTCTAACTTTCTGACTTGTACTTCATCTGTTTGTAATACTTTCTGATTGAGGTAAGGGTCATTTGATACACCTTCACTGGCCTCTATAAAACACTGTGCTGCTTTCTGGCTCTCACTAAAATGTCACATGTAAGAAGATTTAGAAAAACATACATTTGTATAAGTGACAGGTATTTCATAAGTACATGTAAGTACTTGTATGCATAAAATGATATTCTTATATGTTTATGCCCGCTTTTCCTAAAGGATGCGCTAAAAAGGTTCTGACAATAAATATATCATTAAAAGAACAAGAGGCCCAAAAGGGCCTGTATCGCTCAACTGGCACTTTATTTGAATGTGAATTTCAGACAGCCATGCCGCTAGCTATTGCCAGTTGAGCTAAAATGTATCAGAAAAAAATGATACGTATGTGAAATGGCTATACATCTACTGTCTATACACCAAATTTAAACCAAATTGTATAATATATAAATGTGTATTGGCCATTCATTACTTTTTGCTATTTATAATAACTGCAGCCATCTTGGATGCTGCAGGAAGTTGATTTGTGCAAACTTTGCACACCAAATTAGGTTCAGATAGGTCCAGTTGTTTCTGAGGAGAAGATTTTCAAAGAATTGGCTAAATATAGCACCTTAATTGAATATTCTGCTAATAGCGACCCAATAAAAATTGTTTCTGAAAAACCCGTTATATATGTTAAATGGCTATGCATCTACTTTCTATATACTAAATTTGAACTAAATCGGTTGATAAATAAACGTGTATCAGCCATTTATCACTTTTTGCTATTTATAGTAACGGCAGCCATCTTGGATGCCACAGGAAGTTGATTTGTGCAAACTTTAATCTGCATCACCTAGGGACCTTCCACACCAAATTTGGTTAAAATTGGTTCAGTAGTTTCAGAGGAGAAGATTAAAGTTTACGCATGCACGCACGCACACACGCACGCTTCGCCATGCCATAACCTCAGCTGGCTATTGCCAGTTGAACTAAATATGATAGGTAAAATATGCATTTCAATTACATGAACTATTCATCACTTTTGATTTCAGAATCCTTTCTTCTACAGGGGTGTATATTTGACTATTTCTTATCAGTGTTGCAAAGGTTTGTAAATTATTTTATTATGTACTCAAATTCTCCCAAACAGTTTGCTGTATTCATATTTTCATTTGAACATTATGAAGATAAACTGCTTATAAATAAAGGTGATTTAAAAAACTAAAATTAAACAAAAAGTAAAATTATTTTTGAAACATTTCTAAATAAGCTGACTACAAAATTTAGATGGAACTAAATAAGAAAATCATTTTTCAGAATATCAAACAATCATGATATGATAAAATCTAGATAAATACACAACCCCCACATTGTCTTGTAATGTCTTCACAGTTCATCAATTTTCTGTTACTCGGGTTTTCTCAAATAATCTAGAATTGACCGACTAAATATGAGTTCAGTTCATCAATTTTCTGTTACTCGGGTTTTCTCAAATAATCTAGAATTGACCGACTAAATATGAGTTCAATAGTCTTAACATAAGCAAAGAAAGTCAGTCCCATCATTTCACCCTCTTGTAGCAAGTCCTTGATTTGAAAATACAGTGTAGATAATGTTTGATACAAAATTTATACTTGCTAAAATGCCAAGTCCATGTCTGTGTGACATAATACAATGTGTGTATACATGTACCAGAATGTTAAAACACCAAAGTGTCAAGTCAATGTCCAAGTCTACCTGAACAACCAAAGAAGAGTAGAGAAATGGTGTCTTATACTCCAGTCAAGATTCTAATACTTATAATGATGTGGTCAGTTCTAGGAAACTTAGTTCAAAGAGAATAATTACTGGTAAATAGCAAGTAAATTGACAAACTTTCTCACACTAAGTGCCAAAAGAATAATTACTGGTATAGACAAACTCCCTTATACAATGTATATAAATCTGCCTAGTTGAAATTAAATTCTGGGCTTTAAACAGTGTTGCTGAGATCTGTAACTGAAAAAAGAGTTAACTCTTAAATTAAATATTAAGATGTGTATCTTGTAAGCATTTATGTTTAAATGAATCATTTGTAATTTATTAATCATACAATTTTCATTCATAAACTTACTCAAAATATAAATAGCTGAGACCAAGCATAAATTTTCTTGAAGCAGCATTCCATTCACACCATGTGCACAACAGATGAACATACTCCTGCAGAGGGAGGTACTGACAACTGCTTACCAGGAATTCTGGGAATACAAATCCTTCACTCAATGGCCATCTTCTATAAGTTAAGGCAATGTCGAACATAGGTCTTTAAAGATAAAAATAAAGGTTCAAATCTTCATAAAAGATTTTTTATTGAGATATTCAATGAGCTGAAAAATGCTCACCTGGTAAATAATGGAAGTGTTATAATTTATTAAACAAAACTGATGCATCAGCATCAGTAACTGATAACAGTAACTGTTGATAAATATTGCATATTAATACACTAGTGTTTACATTATGACACTACTAAAAAACAATCAAAGGGAGCTAATTGTTACTTTCTAATTACAATCAAAAAGCTAAATGTTACTTCTTTTTAAACAACAATCAAAGGGGGCTAATTGTTACTTTTTTTTAAACAAATTTACTGTAATTACAATGAAGGGGAGATAACTTATTTTTATAACATTTATGAATGATGTTGGTACTGAAGCAATCAAATAAACTTAATCTTTTAGATACTATCTAACAAATTTTATAAAAAAAAATTGAATTGTGTAGAAAATTATTCTGGAAGCAATCTAATTTAATGAAAAAATAGTAATATGTACATCTATGCAAAATATATTTCTGTCAAAATTTGAGTCATAAAATTACTAAAACATTGATAAAAAAATAAAATCTATATCCATTCTGTTTTTAAGTAACAAGCAAATATCAAAAGAAAACTCATTTCAAAGAAAACAAGAAGCTGAACTCTCAACCTTTCACATACAAAGTTAGCTCCGCCAACTGAGCCACTATCAAATTTACAAAAAGGGTTAAATAAACAACTTATGTCCAAATGCCCATTGCATTAATAATTCTACACAAAAAAGGATACATTAATTTAGCTATACTTTTGACAAGGGCTAGTATGGCAACACTCCACGTTGCACATGGTTCTTCTTCAAGCATCTTTTCATTGGCTAATGATGTTCGTGCTTGGGCTCCTCCTACCCCTCGTATAAATAACTCAACAATGGTAATATTTTGTAAGGCTCCTACAAATTTAAGACACATATATTTAGTTTATTTATTTTATACTGTTTTCTATAAATAAAATCCCTGCTAACAAATTGTTACAAAAATGACACACAGAATTTAACTCAATTTAATTTTTAACTTTATATAATACAGAAATGTTGCAAGCATTACCAGAGTTCTTAACCTTTGTGGTGCCCCAAATCAATCATATTAAACTATAGTTAATAAACTTTCTGATATACATGTATTCAAAATTTTAAATAGTCAAAATTCAATAAACACTCAATTTATTGTACAGTATGTAATCAAAACTGAACTTGATCTGGGACTAGTTTTACAATTATTCCTTATCAAAGATTTTCCAAAACTTGACTTTGCCATTTTTTTAAAAGTGCTACAAAAAGCATATGAAACAAAGGTAAAAAACATAAATTTTAAAAATGATGTCTCAAATCCCTAGATACTTTTAAAAATAACCAAATTTCTCAGATTTCAAAGTTAAAGAAATGTTTGTGAAACTTGGAATTGTTAACAGAATAATCTCAAATCAAATACCACAATTTGTTCAGTAAGTTGATGTTATAAAGAAGTTTTGGATAAATTTGAGGGAGTTTAAACAAACACATAGAAGAAACAGATTTTTTGGACTTCAAAATAGTGTGTCAAAATGGCAAAGTCATCACTTTCATCAAGAAACCTTGAAAAAAATGACAATGAACTATAAAAAGACATAGAATATATTCAATGCAGTGTAGAGAAAAAAAATTCAACCCTCAGGATAAGATTCTCATTCGCTGAGATTTGACAGATTAAGTCCATATTGTTAAGTAAACACACACCTGTTCTTAGTTGGTTAGATAATCCAGTATTCTCAGTAATCTCTAAAGCTGCAAGCTGTCTCATGTTAAAATCACTGAAATTTGACAAAAATTTTCTGATTTCAATGAAAGCAAAATAATGCAATTCTCAAAATTCCTTCCACATACATGTACAAACTTAACTTATCTGTTCTGCATTGCTTCAGAAAATTTATATTAATAAATACATGTACATGTACTAAGTTCAAATACTTAAATCCCTGAAACATTTATTCTACAAAAGTTCTTTATTATTGCTGAAGACATAATACATTCACAAGTGAATATAAAATAAAATAAATGAGAGAGAGAGAGAGAGAGAGAGAGAGAGAGAGAGAGAGAGAGAGAGAGAGAGAGAGAGAACTCAAAATTTTGAAGACACAACTACTGAGAGTATTAATGAGGGTGGAACGATTAACATTAGAACCATTTTCTGAGAGAGATAGAATGTAAATGTAAAACATAATCATACAGTGAATTGACTTGATTATTTATAGCTACTCTTGTTGTTGCCCATTTGAGTACAACATAAGCACGGATAAGTCTGGATGTAAATGGTATGAGGTCCCTCTTAATGACTTCCGACACTTCTGGGGTCATTCCATCCTGGAAATAACAAAATACTTCATTTAGAAACCTGACAGTCAAAAAATATTATCAGTGCTGTAAAGGAGTAAGTACAGCAGAGTTTTTTTTATATAGTGACAACAAATTGGAATTATATTTTATTTTTATGCCAATTTAGATTTGTAGTTTGCAGGAATGGTTGACAGTTGTAAGATGTTCTGTAAAATGCTTTAACTACATGTATGTTCAACTTTCGATTTAAAAAAAAAAAACTTTAAAAATAAAAAAAGAAAATAGGTTGGAAAAAATTCTGCATCTTACAGAGAAATTTCATCATAATTCCTCTAAGGCTCTTGTCAAAAATGCTACCAAATATCACTTCATAATGGATGTGAATGCTGCTTCATTCATTTGGTGGTTAAATAAAAGTACAAGTAATCTCTGCTGTATTTTATGGAGCTTTAGTTGCAAAGTGGTCAAGAGTGGCAGCTTACAGATCACATATACCCTCCAACTGCCTTGGTTCAATTTACACTCTAGAACATCTTTTTCAGAGAATTTTTTTTTAGTTTGCTTACCAAAAGATGGAGTTTTTTTTACAAGCACTCTAGTTTCTTTCATTGTCCCAAAACTAAACATTTCAATATACATGTATATCTCCTTTTTTAACACAATTGTTCACTTACATTACATACTTGTATGTACAATAATGAAAGAATTTATACTCACACCGAGGGTATAACATAAACACATCTCTATCTATCTATCTAATGGCAAGCTAACCATCACAAGTTTAACAATGGTTGGAGGAAGAATGTATCCAAATAGATTTCACCAGTAAACCAGGTGATACATTTTTTTGCAGAGCTTTCATTTTGAATGGTAAAGAAATTGCATAATTTGAAAATTTTTCATAAAAACCATTTTCAATTCAGGAATTTGATATGTACATGTAAACATATTCAAAAACATTTAGGCAGACATTATGGGTAATTGATCATGTATACACTGGTAAACACCATTGCACAGATAAAAAAAAATAAATTAGGCTATCAAAATAAATATTTATGCAAATTTAATCAGAATCTGTTTTTCTGATTAAAACCGACTAGCAGAGACATCCCCTGGTCTACAAATATTTTTTTGAGGTCATTAACAATTATATTTGTATCAGTGAATATAACAAATTTTAAACTACAACTTCTTATAATTGAGAAATGGAGAAACTTGAAATGTTAGGTTTATACCTTGTCTGAAAGTCGTATGGCAGACATCTGCAGGATAAGCAAGTCTCTAAGGGCAGATAATCTTGTCTGTGATAATTGCTGTAAAGAAGCTGCAAGGATTTCTGTTGCTACAGAACTATTGAAAAGATTACTGCAACTTAACTGCTGTGTAGCATTTATTTCTAAAACAAAAACAATTTATATAAATAAATTTTTTTTTTTAAAATAAACGAGCATTCAAAGTAACAGCAAATCTAACCTGAACTTCTAGTCCTTCAAATCTTAAAAATCTGCCATTAAAACTGAAACTTATATCAAGAATATGACATAAAATTTCTGTTTTTCAAACAGATAAAGTAAAATTGATTTTTTAAGAACCGCTCAGCTAAAATCAAGTTGTTCCGACTGTCTCTCTGAAGTAAATCTGCATCAGTCCAAATAAAACTATATAAACATTATGACATTAATTATCGGCATTTCAGATGAGACCCTTAAAAGCATATATCCTCACCTCGCATATGTGGAATGAAGATTAAAAAAAACAAAAACAAACAAACAGGGTACTTTTCAAATAAGATATTGGTCTGTAAATTTATTGGAAAAAAGGGGCACTTTTTAAATAAGGCATTGATCTGTAAATTCATTGGAAAGAAAAAAGTGTACTTTTCAAATAAGGCATTGTCTGTAAATTCATTGGAGATATCTCGATATAAATGAAACAATCTTGATTGGACTATACCCTCCCATTCACTCCTATAATAATTATCATACTAACCAGAATCTTCATTCATTGGCATTGCATCCTCATTTTGTTGTGACATGTCCAGTTCACGGAGCAGAATTCTAATAGCTTCAGGAAGATCATGTATTGTCTGAATCATTGCACCAAGTGTATCAGTTTGTACTGTACCATCAACTAAACTGTAATTACATACAAGAGAAATAAATAATGCACAATTTATCTACAAATTTGCTTTATCACAAACATTTAACTAAAATATTCACACTTACAAATCAAAAACTCATAACCAAACACTTTTACAAAGCTCATTTACCACATATCTTAAAACACCACTGCAGTAGCTCAGTTGGTAGAGTGCTCACTCTGTAAGTGAGAGGTCATGGCTTCAAACCCCAAATGGGTCTATCCCAAGACTTAAAAGTGGGTAGTGTCTGTTCTTTCGCCAAGCACTCGGCATTAGGAAATGAAAGTCACTGTTTTTTCAGATGGAAACTTAAAATAAACAAGGTCGCGTTTCACGGTAGGCATGTCCTTGCTGTATAATGCCATTAGCACAATGCACAGGCAAAATTTCTGCACTTTCACCTATAGCTGGCAACGTCTAAATATAAGTGAAATATTCTTGACAGGGACGTTAAACACCATTACTCAACTCATCTCAAAACTTATCATTAGCCGCTACCAAACATTTATGTTCATACTAGTGATTACACATAACCCAGTACATATACATTTGTATGTACCTGTAATATGCCAAGACAACAAGTATCACTAAACCACTAAAAAATTTCTTATATAATACGTCCAGAAGATTGTAATTTTCAGATTAAAATTCCTGATATTTTATACAATCATATATTTGATATACTTACAAGTTTAAGACATATTTATAAAAAATCTGCTTAGAATGGAAATTTTAACCCATGAAATGCTTTTTTACTTTGAGTAAGTGCAGTGATGTACCAACTATAAAAATGCAGTATAAATAAAATGACAAAAACTTGTTAGGTTTCTTGGCAATATACATGTATAAGACACAAGAACAACCGTGTACTTGCCTAGTATCATAAAATAATTCTTCCATTATCTGTTCTGCTAACATTTCAACATCTTCATTCATAAGTAGCTGATATTCAAACTGAGTTACAATGTCATCTGTTATTCTCTTCTCAATCAAATTTAAACACATTCCTAATGTACCTAAATCTCTGCGTATTGCCCATTCTAAAATTAAAAAAATAAAATCACAAAAAGTCAGGGAAAATATTATTCATACACTCACCTAATGTCAAGAAGCTTTTAGTCTAATATCTCTCTAAAATGGTTAGTTTTTGGTATTAACTTAATGTTATGTGATAAAAAAGTTGAGTAATGTTATTTTATGCTTTAGTAAAAAGTATTCCACTTATAATGAGGTAATCAGCTACTGGCTGGTGAAAGAAACCACAGTGTCGGATAAAATATCAAAAATAATTCAAAGCAGATGTAATTTTTTTTTTTAAATTTAATGGCCTCACCCAACAATTTCTGAAAAGTTTAATTATGCATAGTCTTCCATGGGCAGAATTTAAATAGTTCTGTGAACTTTTCAGATACACATCACCCTAGCTATTGTTCCTGTCATTGTTTTTGAGGTTGAGAAACTCATTAATTAATATCAAAAACACATTACTGTGACTGGGGTTTTTATCTGTAATATTATATGATTGTGATTTTTCATGGTTGTGGGAAATAGGATTCTTTTATCCTGGTAAGGTTATTGTGCTTAAGCAATCAATCGCTAGTATTTATGTATGAGGTGCTATATGAAATAAAATTCTGTAAAACAAATTTAGAAATACTTTACCATCAGAATGGTCAATTGGATCTGCCCATTGTCCACGCAAGTATAAATCTTCTATTTTGTCACACGGTCTCACATAAGTTACATTCCCCTAAGAAAAATAATCAAAGTTTATTACCAATAACAGCTAAGATGGGTGATAAAAACCTACAATGTTCAGTTAAAGTTGACATCAAACCAAGTTACATTTATTAAAAATAATCAAAGTTTATAATCAATAACAGCCAATGCAGGTGATAAAAACCTTCAATGTTCAGTTAAAGTTGACAAATATCAAACCAAGAAGAAAAACATTTACAGTTGAAACTCATTATCTGGAATATATGTATTTCAAGATAAGATAGAAAGTCTAATATAAGCTACATGTATCTCAAACTCCGACAAATTTAGTTTTCAGATAGGTCAAATGAATATAAACCCTCTGAATAAATAAAATCAACATAAATATTGTTAACTCTGTTAAATGACTTTTTTTTTTTACTGTCTTTTAATGGAAATCTAATAGCAGTTTTAATCAGTGGAATGACTGCCAAAGGATTGTGATTCAATATTATCTTAATTTCAAACTTGAGTAGCTAGATTTATTCAAATTTCAAATTGGTGTTGAATATTACCAAGATTCCACTGCACAATTTTTTTTTCATTGACTCAAGTCTTTACTTACAAAACCATATATGTTTCAATATGTATTTTTGCTGAAGCCCATTATATGTAAATGTATGTCACACACATACCTTAACACTTTATCATTAACCTACACATATATACATGTACTAAAATCTACATGCTGAGTAATATCTTTTCATTCATAGAAAAAGTCAAATACTTTAAACTGTATACAGTACAGTCATGTACTTGTTTGTATATGAGACAAAAAATCAACCAATCAACATACATTCAATAAGTTTAATCTGCATGTATATACATGTATTTATCTATTTCAGGCATAAGAACTTTAACATACATGTATATTGTAGCTTTGATTTTTTCTTAATCAATTTTTGTGCAAATTAGAATTACTTTCATATATAAACTGAACAATAATGTATTCAGGTATATTCTTTATTCTGTATGTAAACATCTATGGCTGTTCAAATAAGACCTTCAAACTAATACTATTTAATAGTGATGCACAAGAGGTATAGAATTCTGCATTTTCACATATAGTTGGTGACATCTGGATATGTCAATTTTTCTAGACTTATGAGATTAAACTCCATTTCACTCACCCATACATCACTTTAGCAAACAGTCTAACACAATGAATTGAATTTTTTTTTTAATGCTAACCTTTTTAATAAAACAGACAAGTCCAGTTACTGGATCTGTAAATATACCCTTCATTTTGGCCCCAACCTATAAGTAAAAATGTTATCAGTTTATATCCAATACATCAACTAGAATTGTCGCTTTCCCTTCCTTTATTTTACATGTATCTTCAAGTGTACTACATAGGATACTGATAAATGTACGTGTACCAAAAATGACAAACTGACAGACCAAACATGATGCATCAAATGCTCAAGTGGGGAAAAGTATTAAATAATATAAATGATTAATACAACTTAAATAGTCTCTGAATAAAATATTTAAAAATTAAAAGAGATTCTCAAATTCTAAATGGGCAAACTTAAAATGGATATTTATATTCAAAGATACTTACTTAAACTTATGAAAGAACAGAAGAAGAGATTTTCAAATGTACTTGCCTAGATAACAAGTAGGACATGAGAAAATATTTGTTAAAGTTACCTACGAAGGATGATCCACAGTTAAGTTAGTCCCAGTGCCTAGGTAGGGCCTAAGAAATGATTTTCCAAGTTGTGAGGCATTGCTGATTGGCAAAATACCAGTGTTATTTACTGATTAATAACGTTTACGCTAATCTGTCACATTGTAGGCCAGGATACTAGTACACTAAATATCATGATTAAACAGATTCCACTACAAAACAAAACACTTACAGAATACAATTAACTACAATGTACTGAATTATGTATTGATTTTTTCTTGAAATAAATAGCTGCCTCATCATGAATACAGGTGGCTAAAAATCTGCTGAACTGATAAGGTCAAGAACAGGGGATTTACTAGACTAAAATTTTCTCTACCTCTTGATACTGAACACAACAGGAGTAGAATTTAGTCCACTGGTCAAGCTGTAACTGGAAATATTCTTCTTCATCTATTTCATTTGCTGTAGCTAAAGTTTTTATCTAAAATTAATGAAAAAAAGAATAATAAGTTGTGGATTCTTACTTGAATACTAACTTTAAAGATCTCTGTTTTTTGTCAAACATTTTCTAACTTTTTTATTTTTGCATAAAATACAATGTAAAATTGTAAAATTGTATAATGTCTACATTATAAAATACAATATGAATGAGAAGACACATGTACATGTATCTACATGTATAAAGTTACCTTCTTAGTCATGGTATATCATTTATATTACATTTTTTTACCCTCTTGTCATGTTACTTATTAAAGAATTTTCCAACACATGAAAATTTACCTACTCTATAATTTATTCAACATGTATGTTAATTTATTAATCTTCTTTGTCACAGAAATATGCATAAATCAATGAACTAACAAGAAAATTTTCCAACTTTAAATTATAATTTCCCTAGATTATTTTGATTACTTTTCATCAGCTTATCACCACTAATCCATTACTTCAGTGTTTGATTTTGTAAATCTCTATAAATTAATTAGCCAACCATTTCATATAAGTTTACATCAAAACCTATCTGTCTCCATGGAATCTACAAGTAATATAGCTTACAGCACTTTCTACTGCCTGCGTTACTTCTTCTTTCAATGTATTTATCTGTAATGTTGATGTATTGATGGCACCTGTGTCCAGAGATCTTTTATATACCTAAAATAATTTAAATCATATCAACATATTAAGTGTGAATAATTAGTTTTCTACACCTCTGTTAATATTTTTTTATACTGAGTGTTTCCGTTATATTGAGGTGGTTAGTACTGGGATAGTGAAGGATAAAAAAATGCCAAAAGAAAATCATGACTTTCACAATTAACTGAAAAAAGTATCTGTCCAAGCAGGGTTTGAGCCTAGGCAGCTCTCAAATTCACATTTCTGACCACCCAAAAACAGCTCTCAAATTTACATTTCTGACCACCCAAAAACGGCTCTCATATTCACATTTCTGACCACCCAGAAACAAACTATTAGTATTATAGAAAACATTACTGTCTTATTTTAAACATACTCATTGCAAACCAGTCTAATGCTTTCTGACTGAATCAAAAGGGAAATTTTCTCACATCTTAATGTAAAGAAGAACTATCAAAGACATTAATTATATATATGTATATAAAAAAACATCTGTTGGCCTTTTTTACTTCATGCAATCAAGAGTATCTTCCATTTCAGGTTTACTACAATTCATTTAAAATGTACTAAAAACAAGTTCAACATGTTTCAGGAAAAAATTACAAATACTTCTCAAGGTATACATCTATCTAATCTTACAGTTTTTTTAACCTTAGTGGAATGATTTAATTTAAGTGAGCATTTGGTATGTCTATTTTAAGAAATATTGTGATCTGAAGTATATCATTTCTGTAAATTGGCAAATTTTCATGTCAGTGAATTTTCGTGAATATCATCATTTCAAGACATTTGTATGTTTTATTTTTGTCTTGCTGGATGATGGTCAGTGCAAATGCACGTGTAATATTTAAAATAAAATATTCACAAAAATTTTTATTTTTAAGTTCCCTTACTTACAGAAATTTACAAGAAAATAAAATGAATGCAAAAATTTTTTTTTAATTACAGTATTTACATTTAATGCCTTTTGTATGTCTAACAAACTGAAATGTCCAGGCTGAAAAATCCTCTCCATATACACTTCTCTTGGATCTCTATGTGGTGATACCAATAATTCAGTGACCTCTGACGGTTGTAATATCACATCCATCCAATTATCACCTTTCATTCCACTAGAAGAAAAGGAAACAATTTTTTTTATTATATATAAATGTAAAGGTATTTTTACATATATGTATTTTAAGCAACTATGATTGAAAATCAACTATTCAATGTTTTTTATTTACACTTGGAATTGCATGTTTTTTATTATGGCTTAAGTCCAGGAAAAATGTAATTGCAATGTAACTCAAGAACTGAATGTCAATCCTTTCAGGGCTATCAATTCTAAGTGCACTGACCAGTTTACCAGTTCTTAAAAGTCAATTTTCAATTTGTGGAGATATTAGTGTACATGTATATGAACCTTAGTATTGAGAGACAATAGTGCACAAAAACATATTAATGATACATGTACATGTATATCAAACATACCCATATGCTGAGTGAACTCGAGCAACACTTTCTCCTGATTTGTTTGTCCATAACGTCCATAAATAATCTTCTGTTATACAATAATCTACCAAATCCTCCTAACATACAATTAAACAAATATGTCTTTAAAAACATTTATATTAACTCAATAAATTCTGATTTTTTATAAAAAAAAAATACAGGTATAAATCTTAAATGACTTTAAATGGCTTAAGAATTACAGTGCCTCTCATAAGTTCAAATCCCTCTTGGGAAAGATCCTTGAGTGTTTGTAAGTATATTTTCTGGCACTCTTGTTTCCTCTTCTATTTCAAAACTGGCTACTTTAATATAACTGACAAACTGGGTTACTAACCTTTTTTACTCTAGTTCAATCTTAAATGGTCATTCAAGATAATTATTTAAGTGTCCCCACACTTTCTAAATTGCTTTCTTCATAAAAGCATGCGTCTTTAACTTTTAATGTTCAACAAAGATTCTAAGGAAACATCATTTGTTTTTTAGAAAAACAATTTTTGCAATTCCAAAGATGAATATGGCATACAAATGCTGAAACTCAAAACTGAAAATAAAATGGAATTTTATCCATATTCAAAATGGTTTTTTTTTATGGTCTAGGGAAATTTTTCTGTAATACAAGGGAAATTTGTGAATAACTTTAGGGAAAAAATGTATAATTTCTTGAGGAGAAAATTTGATATATTTAGAATTCAAATCAGGCCAGATTAATCCTAGGTATTAACAATTATAAAATAATAAGTACTTACTGGAGGACCAAAGACACTGGCATTATGAAAAATCTGTAGTCTTCCTGAAACAAACTGTGGTTGTATAATACAAAACTGAAATAAAATTTTACATTTTGTCATTACAAATACACGTAACATTAAAGAAATAATCTTCAAAAGTCAAAAGCCAATATAAGTGTGATGTACAAGAAGAACCATGCTGGGAGAGTGATGTAAATTCTTTTTTTGTACTCCGCACAGTCAAAATATATGTTCATTAACCAAATTTGTACTCTGCACAGTCAAAATATATGTTGAATAACCAAATTTGTACTCCGCACAGTCAAAATATATGTTCATTAACCAAATTTGTACTCTGCACAGTCAAAATATATGTTCATTTACCAAATTTGTACTCTGCACAGTCAAAATATATGTTCATTAACCAAATTTGTGCTCTGCACAGTCAAAATATATGTTCATTTACCAAATTTGCACTCCGAACAGTCAAAATATATGTTCATTAACCAAATTTGTGCTCTGCACAGTCAAAATATATGTTCATTTACCAAATCTGTACTCTGCACAGTCAAAATATATGTTCATTAACCAAATTTGTACTCTGCACAGTCAAAATATGTTCATTAACCAAATTTGTACTCTGCACAGTCAAAATATATGTTCATTTACCAAATCTGTACTCTGCACAGTCAAAATATATGTTCATTAACCAAATTTGTACTCTGCACAGTCAAAATATGTTCATTTACCAAATTTGTACTCTGCACAGTCAAAATATATGTTCATTAACCAAATTTATACTCTGCACAGTCAAAATATATGTTCATTAACCAAATTTGTGCTCTGCACAGTCAAAATATATGTTCATTAACCAAATTTGTACTCTGCACAGTCAAAATATATGTTCATTAACCAAATTTGTACTCTGCACAGTCAAAATATATGTTCATTAACCAAATTTGTACTCTGCACAGTCAAAATATATGTTCATTAACCAAATTTGTGCTCTGCACAGTGAAAATATATGTTCATTTACCAAATTTGCACTCCGCACAGTCAAAATATATGTTCATTAACCAAATTTGTACTCTGCACAGTCAAAATATATGTTCATTTACCAAATCTGTACTCTGCACAGTCAAAATATATGTTCATTAACCAAATTTGTACTCTGCACAGTCAAAATATGTTCATTAACCAAATTTGTACTCTACACAGTCAAAATATATGTTCATTTACCAAATCTGTACTCTGCACAGTCAAAATATGTGTTCATTAACCAAATTTGTACTCTGCACAGTCAAAATATGTTCATGTACCAAATTTGTACTCTGCACAGTCAAAATATATGTTCATTAACCAAATTTGTACTCTGCACAGTCAAAATATATGTTCATTAACCAAATTTGTGCTCTGCACAGTCAAAATATATGTTCATTAACCAAATTTGTACTCTGCACAGTCAAAATATATGTTCATTAACCAAATTTGTACCCTGCACAGTCAAAATATATGTTCATTAACCAAATTTGTACTCTGCACAGTCAAAATATATGTTCATTAACCAAATTTGTGCTCTGCACAGTCAAAATATATGTTCATTAACCAAATTTGTACTCTGCACAGTCAAAATATATGTTCATTAACCAAATTTGTGCTCTACACAGTCAAAATATATGTTCATTAACCAAATTTGTACTCTGCACAGTCAAAATATATGTTCATTAACCAAATTTGTACTCTGCACAGTCAAAATATGTTCATTTACCAAATTTGTACTCTGCACAGTCAAAATGTATGTTCATTTACCAAATTTGTACTCTGCACAGTCAAAATATATGTTCATTAACCAAATTTGTACTCTGCACAGTCAAAATATATGTTCATTAACCAAATTTGTGCTCTGCACAGTCAAAATATATGTTTATTAACAAAATTTGCACAGAGAGTAAGAATATCTTAATTTTGAATTTGCCTTCCAATATCTATCAAATAATAAAATATGAACTGAACATCCAGATCAGATGCATCATCATATTTATCCATATTTTTTAATAAATAATATGATGTCAACAACTAAAAGCTTACACATGTAAATGTATAGATGTATTGTACAAATAGAAATAATGTCTGATTTTTTTTTCTAGCAATTTACATGTACAAGTAATATAGTCAATTTCTTTAGAAGAAACCTTCCCTTTTTGTAATTGAATAATAATGATCACAGATATGTCTTATATTTTTTATGAGTATGTGTTTATATATGATCATGACATAACATACTTGTTTTCTGTCATTAAAATTCAAGAAGACACAGAACTTCAGATTTGCAGGATCACTGTTCATAACTCTGGAAATTGTATGTCCCGACCCTGAAAAAAAAAACAATTATATACATTGTATATACTGTATTTCATTAATATTATAAGTGTAATTTCACACTAAAGCATTGCTTCCATGCACAAAGAATATGCCTGTCTGAAAACACTGCTGGCAGTGGCATCAGCCATTTCTACACAAGTACACAATGATGGTTATTCCTTTTACTTGTGTGTATTTCATATAACATCTGAAATTTGAACACTCTAGATTTTATTCCAGTATATTCTTTGACTCCATTTTAAACAATATCTGTAAGATTAAGTGTAGCTTGCATGTAACTAGGTATATAAAATAATTAACCAATGGTGGCAAACACTTGCTGATGCTGGAAATATTTTAAAAGCTCAGTGGCCATGTGGTATAAAGGGTGTATTTACTGAGTGATCATGTTGCCTCTCACTGCCTAGGTTTGAATCTTGCTCCAGCAAATCCCAGTGTGGGAAAAATTTCTCAGTTTGCTCGTTTTTTTTTTTTTTTTTTTTTTTTTTTTTTTATTTCCTCCACCATTTAAGAACAATCCAACTTGATTTAAGTGAAAAAAAAACTTGACTGGGGCATTAAAGAAAGTGCATTACTTTACTCCACTCTCCTACATCCTTTATACAGACAGGCTAAAATGATCCATCATTTAGGTTTTTTCTTTGCTTGGGTTGACATGGCAACATTGTGTTCTGTTTTTCAAACTAAAATGAGTATAACTTGTACATACCTGTGATTGGCTGATTTTGTAGATGTTGGGCATCAGGACAGCAGT
Organism: Tegillarca granosa; assembly: GCA_029721355.1. NCBI lineage: Eukaryota > Metazoa > Mollusca > Bivalvia > Arcoida > Arcidae > Tegillarca > Tegillarca granosa. Next base: position 35,340,639 of record CM056601.1, on the reverse strand, counting down.
CCAACATATTAAATATAGAAACACATTCTCTAGTCTACAATGAAATAATGAAGTGATTGTTTTAACTGTGGGTTATGTAAATGTATAATTGTTTTTACCATCATAAAACAGAAAATATAGCATAATGAAACCCTTCTCATTATCTGAGGTGGTTTTTAAAATTTATCTAGAAAGGATTGATTTATTTAATGTTGTTTTACATCCCAGTCAAGAAATCAAGACATAACGAACTGAAGATGAAGTTGCAATAATCTTGACCTTTGCAGTACACTCAAATCAATGTTTAGAGATGGTTCTTTAGTGTTACCACTACATGCATGGGAAATAACTGCCGCTTTTCTTAGTTTTTACAAAGAAACTTTATAGCTCATTTTTAGATCACAAGAATTAAAGTATTAAACATACATACTTTTGTGGACCATATTCTGAGTTTGTGATCTCGACAGACGGCAAAGATAAAGGCTTCTCCACGGAAAGGATAAATAATGAGACTGGTAGCTGAATCTGTAGCTTCTTGTCCACCCCTATGTAAAAAAAATAATTCATACTATGTCAAGCAATTCATTAAACTGGGGTAATCAGATTAAGTGTAACTTACTCCCTAATTAAGTCCATCAAATAACTGTGATTACAATCTGTATGTATGCTTCATAAAGGCAAGCATTATGTTTTTTATGCTTATGTATACTTACAGCATAACGAATAAAATCAAAAAATTTTGAAAAAATTAGCAAAGCAAAACCTGACTCGGAGAATAAACAGATCCAAAGTCTTATTGTGCCCAAACAACAAGTAACTAGACAACTCCAGCAGCAGCTTCGTCTATTTTCAAAGTTGAAAAATAATAAAACACAGGTCATAACTATCTTAAAAGGATTGAGCAAAATGCCTGTGATGTTTCATAATCTATACAATAATGTTGGAAATGTTTGATGTACAAAGTTCGTTTTTAATTTATAGAAATTCTAACCCCCACCCACCCACTCAGGAAATAAAGGGGAAACTAATACTTGTGCTTGTACATTGTAATTGAATCATAGCAAAAAATTAATTTGGGATGTACAAATTTACCTGATAGATGATGGTACAAGTCCTGTCCAGAGTTTCTGTATCATTGTAGATTGAGATAATTCATGTTGTTGTACCACACCTAAAAAATTATTAAGTAAACTAAGATTTGTTAATCAACAATTACAACCAAAATTATTACGTTATACATTTATTTATCATAAATATAGTACATGTATACACAAAATTTCAAAACAATATGCAGAATTTACCCTTGCAGTGCACTTAAGGCAATGTCCAAGGAGGGATCTCTAACATGCCATATCTGCCGTGACAGGGAGCATCAGAGAAAGAGACAGACAGACAGACAGACAGAGAGCAAAAGAGACATATGGAGATAGAGAGAGAATGGTTGACTTAACAAAGGTTTCAATTTTTAAACACCAAACCATGATGCATTATTTTTTAAAACATTTAATTTCACATTGATCCATTTCTTCAGTCGACCAAAGGCCGACAACAAACACTTGAGATAAACCTCATAATGAACTTGTGTTCCATTTAAATAAAAGTCTAGTACTTCATATCACCTGATGCTATAAAAACTGGGATAAGCACATCTGATGTGCCTATAGGTTGCTACATAATCTAATTTCAACTAACCTTGAACTCCCATTGGAGGCATCCTGATAAGTGATATGTTACCCATGTTACTGGAGAACGTGAATAGAGCTTCTCCCTCATTGGTCAAATAAGATGCTGCACTATGTAGCTGTGAAGTAATACTGCTACCAGGGTTTAATGTATGTAAATTAGTGGGATCCGTCGCAGACACAAGAGAGGCATGGAAGAATATGGAATGCATTGACTGGTCAGGTGTGAAACCTATGTCCTAAAATAGAAATGAAATATCAATACGAAGAAATATAGACATATATGAAATAATTTAATGTGACTAAAAATTCACCTGAGAATACAGTAACACAATCACTTCTGCTTAGATAGGCTGAGTCATCTAAAGCACATGCTTAAAGAATACAGCATCACCAGAATCTACTTTAGACAGGCTCAAGTGAAAGAATGTCAAAAGTTGGTGGTTTTCTTTGGATTCCTAAGTTTCTCCACTATTCTAAACTTGACTGTCTCAAGTGAATCTTAAACAAGCACACTACAACTTCAGTCCACTTCTGCTTAAAGTACCATGACAGTTAAATAAAATGTTATTAGTGGAGCATATTTATTCCAGTAATTTTACTTTATAAGATATAATTTCTATCAAATCTAAAATACAATGCATATTGTGTAGTAGCCATAAAATAAAATAGTTTTATTTTTCATAATTTATTATATCAAGCACAAATCAAACAAATGTGTTTCACTAAATTGAATGTACTTTGTGATACAACATAAAGTTTGTGTAAAATTATTATTTCCATCTAATATGGAATCATATACATATTGACATATCCATGTAAAATTAATGTAATTCCAGGAATTAGGGATGTAAATCTTTTTTATAACATTTCATACAAAAGTTATGAGGTATTGCTCATGTTGAAATACTGGTATAAGTCATTCTAAGCAATAAAGACTAAACTAAGAAACCTATTGTTATAAAACAAGTTGTATAGTGTGCTGTTTGATTTCTCAGTCTCAGAATACTTGTAGTAGGCTATTCCAAAAGACAACAGCATGGGGAATTATCAAATGATGAAGGAAAATCTGATAGCTTTGAAACCTAAGCCCAGTAGAAATGAAATTCTTAGGCTTGATGAAATAATGATCCTAACCAGCCTACAGTAGTACTACAATATTTGACATGTATATTATAATATAATACATTATAAAAGAAGCCCTAGAAGAAAATTGTAGCTCACCTTTTCATTCAGTCAATCAAAAAGTCTTAACAATGAAAGGCAAAATAAAATGATCACATACATGTAAAATCAAGTTACAGAGTACCCTACTGCAGCAATGCTGTATCATTATGTGTACCAACCACTTGACTTTGTACTTACACTTCCTATGCAATCTGTTTGGGTGTGGAAACACCAGCCTGTGTACACTTGCCACTGTAGCCACCAAAATAACCACATTTCCATGTGTTTCATGTACTGATATACCCCCTAAGATGGGCGTGTCATGGAATCTGTATCTAACATGACAATCAATCAAGTTCAAATCAAGACTCTGTTCTATAAGTTCTAATACATCACTGTTTGTCCTCCTGTGAAAGAAAGCAAAAATTTTAATCTATTTATATGTAGAGGATGTAGGGGAATAATGTCTAGATTTAAGAGGTCAGTTTGGGGTTTGTCAAGAAAACCATATAATCCAGGAAGAAAAGCACAGACCTTCAAGACAGGGTCCTAGGAGGATACATGTATGTAGTCTAAATAGAGATGGGGATCACAGTGCCACTGACAACCTAGGATCAAATACCACTCAGACTGATCCTAGTGTGAGAAAGTTTGTCAGTTGTCTTGTCTGAAGTCAGTGATTTTTTCCAGGCACTCCAGTTTCTTCCATTATCCCAGAACTGACCACTTTGATAAGTCAAAGAATATGATTATTTATTATGAAAGTAAAATATTGATGATATTGAAGTTTTTTGAAAATTTTATTCCAGTCTAAACAAATTTTGTTTATAAAAACTCATAAAGAGGTGGACTGAACATATGCTGGGCTAATAAACACACCCCCTAGATGATTAATACTACAGAATAGAAATAGATGGGAAAGTAAACAATTACAAAACACAGAAAATTCAAAAAGTCTGAATATGACAGAAATCATAAAACTTCATTACTGCTTGGAAATTTAGAAAGATTATTATAATTCTTTGAAACACAGAATATCAAAGGATCAGAGAGGCTCACAATATATACTTGGTTGTAAAACAGAAATAAAAAAAACTCCATCATTGATTGGAAATTTAGGAAGATTATTACAATTCTTTACTTCTAGCAATTATTTAATTCAAAACACTATTTTTGTCCTTTGGATAAGACTTTCATAAATTATGTCATATATATAACAGCAGATGCAGTGTGAAAAAAATATCACAAAGTTTATTGCTCATTGCCATAATCATATTCCAAATACATACAGTAAATACTTAACAAAAACTGTGACTATTGCTAGTGACATCTGAATATAAGTAAAATAAGCTTAAATAAGACAGTAATCCCTATTCCATTCACTCATACATTCATACCAGTATATAAATCTGTTCCTGACAGGTGTCTGAGAAATGCCACTATCAAAGTAAGCATATCCACCACAGCTATCAGCCACTTTTATATCCTGTAATGTACTAGCAGAAGCACCTGTAATAAATAACAAACAATATTTTAGCTTTCAAACTAATTTCAACTTACTGGTACATGTTTATGATTTTATAAGAGATATATCATACATAATTGCACTATTTCCAGCAGTAAAAGATTTTTAAAATCACTTAGAGCTATAGTTTTTCAAATTTATTAAGCTTTTCAAACTCAAATTTATTCAGCTCTTCAAACTGCTGAACAGACTGTCTAAATAGGTTATTTAACTTCTCTATAATTTCTATAGTTTAATTCTTTTTACCCCCGTTTACTCTATATATCCTCCTGTCGCCAATATTTGTGGTACTAACAGTTCGTTGCTAATTTCAATGATTAATCATAAGTAAATAGTAAAAAAGTCAAGTTTTACATTCCTTGCACTTTGCTTTAAAATGAAGAAAATTTAGTTGTTTTCATTTGAATATACCGGAAAACATCGTTTGTAAACAAAACTCTCTTGGCAGACACCATTTTGAAAGAATGTGACCAAATTCGTGGAAAGTCTCTTGGATCACAAGATTTCTCCTGGTTAGGGATTACAACACTGATTGTTTTAAAAAATTATATTTTCAATGATCTTTTTCAGATTAACAATGCAAATTTTTGGATTATTATTGATTACACAATTATTACAAGTATTAAAAGCGATTAAGCATTTCTGGTATGACATGCAGATTCACATCATTTTACATCATATTACATAGTGAAAATGCATGAATTTTACTAATTATAGCGTAAGAGAAACATGATTTTGATGACACTCAAAACTAGTATTACTTGACACAAAAGTTTTAGATGCTGTTCGGGTAAATAGGCCAGACTCTCTTCTTCCAGACGACATAGTTTACATTGGTATTTATTTACTTTGATTAAAAATGTAGCAGTCTGGGTAGCTCAGTGGAAGAGCACTCGCCTAAAGTGCGGGAGGTCCCGGGTTCGATCTCTGGTCCGACCCTGCATTTTTTCTCCCCCCCCCTGTTACAAAAATAAAGATATAACTTCAAGAATAATTTGGCAATAGTGAAATCTGTCAAAATTTAAAACTTTTGATATTTTAATTCAGTTTAGGAGACATTACAAAATCTTCGTACTAAGTATGGAAAGTTTAACCCTTTGGCCGCCTATTTGACTTTCAGTGTGTGCAGTGATGCACTTCCTGTAAATGATATCCGATGTAAACAATCTGTCACGAATTTAGGACGTCTTGAGGATACCTGCCAACGGGGACAGAGAAAGTGAAAATAGGGAATATCGAGAATCTTGTAGAGGTGAATTAGGATAAAAAGAGAGGAATCAAATTATCACAATATTAAGTATAAACAGAATGCTTATATTACCAGCATTCACTGTTATTTCTCTCCATCGTGTGTTGCAAATGGCTGGAACAACTACTTCTCGAAATGATTTCCCATTCATGCTTTCCGCCATGGCTTTTAAGAATATAGTCTCGAATAAAAAAAATCACCTATATAATTATTTCAAGTTCAGTCAGTGAATTTTTATAACTATATTAAATGAACGATATATTTTAAGTAAATATTTCGCAATGTAATATTCAATACATGTATATTATGAAATTAAAATTAGAAAATGCATCAGGATGAGTTTTGGTGTTGAGATTATTAGTTCTGTCTGTGTGTCGCCAAAATACCCACGCTTGTCGTTCGTGAAAGAAGACAGAAGAATGCCTAAGTAAGTGTTAGATTTATATCCCAGATTATCTGCTTGGGTGGAATGGGGTGATGTGTTCAAAAATAAGAGATTTTTTGGGCAACATTTCAATATATGAAAAATAAATGCTACATGCATTTCGATTTGAAGTCATCCACTCCGTTAAAGCCACCGGTAGTTTTCTGATAAAAACAGATACATTCGAAATGGGTAGATAAATTGGATTTTCTACAAATTTTGAGCACATTTTACTTTTACACCTTTCTGAGTGAAAACGTGAGATTGGAACCAGTTAAATTTTCAGCTTAAATTTCTGATTCCACATAATGTCTGTTTAATAGTATTTTAACAACAACAAATTTTTAAATTGACAGGATAGAATATTGTTTATAAATAAATATTTTGTTTCTTTCAGGTATTACTGTGATTACTGTGACACATATTTAACTCATGACTCTGTAAGTGCATACTTGTACACACACACACATATTGTGTTTTTGATGACTGCTTTAAGATTTAATTTTCACATGCCCTTGTATTCTCAGGAAAATATGTTGTATCATCTAATAAATAGGTGCTCTCTCTCTCTCTCTCTCTCTCTCTCTCTCTCTCTCTCTCTCTCTCTCTCTCTCTCTCTCATTATAAGCATTTCATGAAATTTTTATCATGTCAGTCCTCTTGAATTCCCATTTCCTGTCTCCCGTACCAAGTGAATTTTGGTAATTGGAAAGTGATAAATATTGGCTTTCTTCTCCGTGGGAAAGTGAAATTTATTACAAAAAATGTGCATTATCAAATACAGTTTCATTTTTACATTTTCCAAAAGTAAACATTCTCGATGCAACATTGTCGGTTTCAATAATGACCTTTGCTTGGTTTTTGCAATTTTCATTTACTCACAATCTATATTTTTTCTCACCAAGATATGGGGAAAGTGAAAGTGTTCTGTGGGAAAGTTGATTTTCTTTGTGACTTTCCTGTGGAAAGTTTTTCGAGGAAAAATCCTAGAGCACTGCATGTATGTCCTGTGTTTTGTCATGCCCAAATTCTATCTACCCTTTTCTCAGATTTGAACCACTTGGTTTTATTTTATGTTTTATGTTACAGCCCTCAGTAAGAAAGACACACTGCAATGGAAGAAAACACAAAGAAAATGTCCGATTATATTATCAGAAATGGTTAGAAGAACAAGTACAGAAATTAGTTGATGACACAAGTAAATCACTATTTCTTATTTATTGCAGTTACAACTAGATATATATAAAACAGATATTTGTTATTAAAAACAATAAACAAAAAAGAGCTTCTTTTTTAACCCTGGAATTAAAAAATGTTCCATATTTAACTTTTGGTCCATAGCTGTAAGTCTATGCACTTTTGACCCCCATATGAATGAATAGATTGTTTCTGTGTTATCTGTTTGACCAAGGCTGTATAGAATGTATAGTTTTAAAGTATTTGATTTTCAATGATAGATAAGAGAATTAAAATTTTCTTAAAACATATACACATACATGTTTTTGGATTTAAAAAAGCATATTATGAGTGTAGTGCCCATGTTGATGTCCTATGATCCACATCCAAATTAGGGATTCCAGGGTACTAGAATAATCATTATATTTAGACACTATTTTAAATGTTTATGGTGTCACATAAAAATTGATAGAACAGACTTTTAGATGTGGGCATCAAATTACAGGGAACTATTTTATACCTGGATACCAAATTTGTTTAATTTGTTAAATCATTGTCATAACATTATTTTCTCTTTTTTAGCTGCTGCATTTAAGGCTGGTAAAATAGCCTCCAATCCATTTCAGCAAGGTGGAGGTGGTGGTGGGGGTGGTGCTATGATTCCCCCACCAGGTGGTAAGTATACTTTTTACTTTTAACTTTTTCCTAGATATATAGGTTCATTAGTACTGGCATCTTTGACATGGCATTAAGTTAAGGAAAGAACAATATTTCCTGGATTAAGGCTAGTACATTGTACTACATATTCATGTAATAGTTAGGTAGACTTTAACAATGTAAATTTAAATGTATGACTCATAGAAACACCTCTCTGGAGTTCTTTCCAAAACCTTGAATCACAAGTCATTAACACTTGACAGCAATTTCCAGTTTTAATTGTTTATAAAAAAGCTGTCGATGGCGAATCACAAGGGAAACAACTCTATTGATGAAATATTTAAGCTGCTACCATGGACTACACACAGTCAATAGACTACAATTTTTAAATGCAAATCAATAAGCTGATTTTACATTCCTCTGACAGTTTTTGTTTGAACTACAGGTTACTCATATTAAAGTTAAACATTTCTATTATTATAGCACAACCAGGAAAGCCTCCAGCTGCTGGTCCAAATCCAGGAGGTGGGCCAATGGGTGGACCAATGCCTGGAGGTGGTCCAATGGGTGGACCAATGCCAGGTGGTGGACCAATGCCACTTATGGGTGGGCCAATGCCAGGAGGTGGACCAATGCCAGGTGGACCAATGCCACCTATGATGCAAGGTAAGACAACACTACATTTTTTATTTTTTTGCACTCTTTAATTCATTATAGCTTGATTTTTTGTTCAGATCTGATGTCAAATTTGCAGAAAGAATTTAGATTTCCACATGTTATTAATTACTGAATAAACAAAAACTTAAAATGGAAGATGTCGAAAGACTACAGAATGTCTGGCTGTCTTTTTGACAGTGAAATTTGTACGTAAATAAAATTCCTACAAACATTTTGTGCATATTGTAATGTTTATGATAATTTAGGATGTGCATAGAGATTTTCTGTTACAATTAGGCTCAAGTAAGTGAAGGATATCAAACTTGATTCAGTTGATTTGGTTTTCTATGAAAATTTAAAAAAAAAAACTTGCCACAAAAACTGTCATAGACAGTACTTAAGATTTTAATGTACAATATGTGGTTAGAAAGGTGAGAGTTGTTGTCAGTTCACAAAAAGGTTTATGTTTTCCTTCTAAAAGATATAAAAAAAGATATAAAATATATATGTATACATATACATGTATGTAATACATGTAATTGACCTTGGGTTAAAACACATATTCAACACAATTTCTTATATCTTTAAAAGCACAAAGACACTAATTATTTTTTTTTTACATTTTTACTTTAAGTTGAGATTTCTCAAATATAAATTAATATAAATATTTTGTTTTTAATTTTGAAGGTTTAATTACAGTGATGTTATTATATCACCATTGTTTTAAACCAATTGTTAATTTTAATTCTGTCTCTTTCCAGTTGGTATGCGACCTCAAATGGGACCTATGATGGGTCCATCAATGCATGCAATGGGTGCAATGGGAGTGAGACCTGGACCTTTGATAGCAGGACCAGCTGGACCACCAGCCAAAATGCCAAGAAAATCTTAACAGTATATTTATTACATCTGATGCATTTATGAGGTCATAGTAATTGTTTATTGGAATAGTGTTAAGTTATTATACATGCATTATTGTGGCAAGAAATTTCACATGTTATATATGGACAGGTTTAAAAAGCAAGAGGATGTGTTATGTTGAGATTATGTTACTATGCCAATAGTAATAGCAAAGGAGACAAGATTTTTCTTTTGAGAAAATGATTTGATGTTCAAAAATGTATATTTGTGTGTTAACTCTATTACCTGTCTAAACTAAACATTGATTTTGTTTGTTATGAGAGCTGGTTAAACTGAATTCTTGTCTGATAAACATTTCTGTCATGGATAGAAAATCTGTTTGTTTTATTTTTAAAATCAGATAACATGTATGTGTACATTGTTTAGAAGAAGGAACAAAATTATATTTTGTAAGTAAGAATAGAAGGAGACAACCATTTAGAACATATTCTCAGATTTATTGGGGTTGTTTTTATGAAATGTCATAAATAATTCTATAAATATTTCTCTTGCTAACATGTTTTTTAGTGGATTCAAGGTGAATACAAAATGGAAATAGAATTGTTGAAAGATTTTGTGTACATCTTAAAAAGATGATTTTCATATTGATCATGACTCAACTATTTATCATAAATTCATTATTTCTTTACTTAAATACATTTGTCAAATTTTTCATTTTATGTAAACATGTATGATTTGCCATACATTTAATTAGTGTGTGTGTGTGTGTGTGTGTGTGTGTGTGTGTGTGTGTGTGATAATTGTTTTAAGATTTTATTACAACTAAATAAAAAGATGAAAGTCAAGTTGTCTTTATTGTTCACTTGTTTATTTCTAGACAAACAACTTGTATTATACTGTTCATACATATTTTGACATATTCATTCATGCTATGTAGTGTTACCAGTCAGCTTATTATAATACCTATTGTAAACATTTGCTTACTTGTATGATTAATATAGGAGACTGTGTGACATAACAGCTGAAAGGAGATGTCGGGAAGTTTGTTAAACAGCATGCTCAGAAAACCTGAACACAAAACATGAAATTTCTTTACTCAAAAAAAACACTACCTATCACTTCCTTTAACATTTTAAGTTCACTTGTCACAACATACACATGTATTTGTGTGATTCTCTGAGGAATTCGAAGTTATTGGTGAAAAACTACCAGCAAATGGCAAACGTATGCTGTGGTAAAAATTGGTCATGCCAAATTTATCCCTGGGTGAAGCTTACTGATGGATAATCCATAGTTGAATCAACAAGTACATGTCATCACAATGGAAATGATCACATGTGGAAGCTCAAATTGAATGAAACAGAAATTAGATTGATGATAACAGGAAACGTCATATTTAACATGAAAGTGGCTACAGGGTCATCTATAAAATTCTTGAGATGTCAAAAGTATCCGCAAGGTGGGTTTCCATAGAACCTTGTGTACAACTTTGCTTCCAGTTAAATTTGGAAGCCACATGGCGTTTATAATAATATTTAATAGAGCTTTCATTTACTCCAAATGAATAGTGATAAAATACTGGATATTCATTGGGGCATAAAAACCAAAAAGAGGCTGTTTAGTGGAGCACCCTGGCTCTTTTCCTTCAAAGAAATTTAAAACGCATCCTTAAGTGGGTGGTCGTGACCACGGTGCTTTGAAATTTGGGGAATTTTTGTTGATAAACTTGCTGGAACTTTCATCACTGACGCTTAATATTGCATATCCAATGAAGCAGCTATGAGTTGCTATTGAAGAATAAAAAACTGGAAAGATGAGCAAAAATAGCATTGCTTCTTTATGACAATTAACAAATCGATTAATGCACGATTCCAAAAATTTATGCTTTATAGGACTAAATTAGTCTGAAAATCTGATCATGACTTTGAAGAAGGATTTATATTGGCTTTAATATTCTAAGAGATAGTACACTAAAAGTCCTAAATATAGTCCTAAAAATAGTAGGTTGATTCTTGTGTAATGGTCTCTGTGAGTTCATGAGTTGTATCCTGGTGCTTGTTTTTTAATGAATTTCAAAGGTTTCTGGAAATGTATATTTATGAAATTAGGATAATATCCACATATAATTTAAGAGTGCCAAAAAGCTTTCCATATCTGATTTTATTGGTGATGTTTATCTAATCTGTTGCAAGCAGGTACGAAATTAAAATAAAAAAAAAAAAACATAACTTAATAAGTTGTAGGTTGTTTTTAATTTGAGAAAATTGACAGAACTGGAATTAAAGGATAGAAATAAATCCAATGTTAAATGGAAAAGAATAAATGTCCATTCTGGTGTACAAAAATACGAGAACGAAGGATATATATATATATATGGGTCTTAAACAGACCTGTTTCGATAAGTATTCTAAAAAAAATATGTCAAATTTTGGATAAACCTGGTAAAAAATTATGTCATATATATATATGGGTCTTAAACAGACCTGTTTCGATAAGTATTCTAAAAAAAAATATGTCAAATTTTGGATAAACCTGGTAAAAAATTATGTCATATATATATATGGGTCTTAAACAGACCTGTTTCGATAAGTATTCTAAAAAAAATATGTCAAATTTTGGATAAACCTGGTAAAAAATTATGTCATATATATATATGGGTCTTGAACAGACCTGTTTCGATAAGTATTCTAAAAATATGTCAAATTTTGGATAAACCTGGTAAAAAATTATGTCATATATATATATGGGTCTTAAACAGACCTGTTTCGATAAGTATTCTAAAAATATGTCAAATTTTGGATAAACCTGGTAAAAAATTATGCCACTAAATCAACATATTCCCATGTGAACGTTCAGTGGCCATGCTTCATAACAGAAAGCTTTCGGTTGAAACCGACAATTAGTTACACTATGTACAGCGTAAGTATTTATTGGGTTTACAGATGAAAATTCCAACTTGGTTCTTTTTATCAGATGCAGGGTAACAGAAAACACATTAATTACTCCTTTTTGATCGGTTTTTCTATGATATAGTATACTTTCCAACTTAGAATGGCAAATTGCAGATGGTATTCAGCTTTATTAACACCTTTATTTACACTTTCATGTTTAAATTCTGGTCGAGCATTTTAACTTTACTGAGATAATGGTTTCCAATGTGTCTTCGAGATCTTAACTATTGCATCTATTTTAAAATCAGTTATCTCTCTGTGGTTAAGTTTAGCTTGTACACGTAAGTTTTTGTTTTGGAAAAAGTATAGCAGCCAATCTTATACATTGCATGTTTAAATAATCAAAGAAATCTCTATTTAACCAGATATAACTTTATCAGTAGAGATACACGTATATACATTTATTGATCAAGTAACACTTTTGAATACCCGACGTTGAGCGACCATAGAATACAAGCACAAAACGTTCTTAGAAAATGTGTTTGTGAAACAACAAGAACTCTCACAAATCTGAAAACAGTAAAACATTTATTCTGAGTGTGCTTCGGGTGATGAATAAATCGCTAAAGGCCCACTGCAATTACGGATGCAAAGAGGATATAAAACGTAGAAAAATCTTCCCATCCGTTGAAAAACGCTATGCATCCGTTCTGTACTTATTGCATACGTATTTTTTCATATGTTCTAATGATCCATCGAGCATCTGTGATTCAGTCATCCACGCAAAAAGTTGTGACGATGTAAATCAGCCGGCCGCGACATAAACGAGCAACAAACTTTCTTTGTCTGTTATCATCTTTATCCTCTGTGCATCCTCGCAACTCAAATCCGCTGCACAGCTGAAAACGGAGAGGGGAGGACTGAAAAATAAGGTACATTGACTGTTGAACGTCTACACATCGTTAGTAGCACGCAAATAGCGTATGCATCTCGTATATAAAGGCAAAACGGTCAAATAGTTTAAATATAGCGGCTATGCGTCCGCTTCGCACCTATGCCTGGTAAACTCGTTGAAGCTGTCATCTACTTATATCCGCTTTCATCTGTTAGGTTTCCCGGTTTAACATTCCCGGGTGATACATACTGACCACGCCCATTCTTTTCCATTCTGTTTTTCAAGTTGTGGCAAATTTTCGCCAATTTCTTGAGCGGACGAAAACGGATTCAGCGACCTCTGAGATATTGTTCGTACGCTTAAATATCCTTTTTGCATACGTTTTTTATACATTGGCCAGTGGGACCGGTCCTTAAATAGATCTATGAGGTTGTTAAAGAAAAACCAATCGTTTTTATTTCAATATTCAGATCAGTCGCCCTTTATTATGGTAAACATGCGTCCAAAACAGAAAAGAGAGTTAATTAGGCATCACCTAGGGCATCACCCATGCAATCAGATTCCTATATTGGCTATTGATACTTCAGTACTTTGATTTTGATTTGTGCAAGAACGACAACTTTTGTCTTATTTCCTGTTTCGCAACAGCATGGTAACAAATGACACGTGCAAAAAGATAACGGTTTTACATGCGTGGAGATTTTAATAATTAGATTCCATTTAATAAAAGGTAAATTATATAAAGTACACGTTTGTTTTGTGGTGAAATGTGATTTGTTTATTATTCACGCTAAACACGAGAAGTATATCAAACGGGGGTTCTGGATTTTTTTTTTTTTTTTTTTGGGGGGGGGTGTCAGAAAATTTTCAACAAATCCGCTTGTTTGTTTGAACATTTTCTTTGTCAGATAAAAAAAGATTTCTTATTTAGATACACACAGTTGTCAAGATATTTTTCGTTTGGACGCTGTCCATCTTTTTTCAACGGGACATAGTCAAGTGTGTGTGGTGTGTGTGTGTGTGTTTCAAAATGGTAATTACTTTATGTTAGCATTTTGTGGTATTAATGGACACCGAATTGTACCAAATTACAAACAATATCGGAGCTTTTTTGTAACCCTTATGGTGGATTTAAAACGGTTCTGCTTTACACTACTGTTTGTGCATCTAGTGAAATTTTATTGGGGATGATAAAATAAACATTTCCAAAAACTCAGAGAAAAATACTTTATCAAAATCTTATGACACAATTTTACACAATACAGGAAATGCCACTCTTACTAGGTGACCTAAAGTTTGACTGAAAAGGTTAGCTTTTACAAATTAGTGTAGCTGGTCTCAGATGTACCACCATGTCACATATTTCCATATCAACCTAGTTAAATTTCAGCTGTCCATTACTGAGAGATTTTGTTTTCAGCTCAGTTATGTGTAAATATTTAATGTTTTATTTTGATTTTAAAGTTTTGTTTAAATGTGTTTTATAGGTACTAAAAGGAAAACTTGTCAAGGTGAAAAAATGTCAAGTGAATTGTTTTTTATCTTTGAGGATGGTATTACCACTAAAGACATAAAGAAGTTTCTGAAAAAACAGAAGGCAAAACTTCAAACTGTTAAAAAACAGGAGGGAAATACAACTAAAGCAACAAGAAAACGTAAAAGCAATGATAGTCTCAAACTTGCATCACCAACAAAATTAAAAAAGAGTAAAATAGAAACACAATATGAACCAGAAGACAGTATCATTAACATAACCTCATCAGATACCAGCAAATGTTGTTATGATTTTGAAAGCGATTCAGGTATAGATGGTAAATGCAATGATTGCTCTGAGAAGAGCATAAGTCGAAATATATCCGAAAGTTCTAGTAAACCTCTAAAAACAAATAAACTTGATTTGAACCAGTTAGGAGTTTGTAAATCAAAAAATTGTAATGGTAAAAAAAGTACCAAAAGACTGGACAGATTACGAAGGAAACAGTTCAAGGAAAAACTGCAAAAGTATTTGTCACAGTCAAATATAATAGCTGATGATACTTGTAAAGGACTGCAAAATGGGGATTCTTGTGTTGACAATGCTGTTTTTCCATTCAGTAGACCAAGAAAAGGACTATACAGTTGCCAAAAGTCTAGAGTTTGTTACTTATAATAATTATAATAGTGTTGCTAGTCCAGATAATTGCAATTATGCAAAAAGGGATTGTTCTTCCAGTAACAGCATAATAACTTCAGGTGGCACATTTATTAACACAGAAACATACCATACACAGTCATGTTTTGGGATGCCAGAAGGTGAATGTGAAGACAGACCAACAGTCTTGTATTCCACTGTCACTGAAGAAAATAACTTGAATACCACAAACTTATCTGAAACTTATTGCAAATGTCATTCTCATTTTGGTCAACCGCCCTCAGATTTTGTTTCACTGGATTGTGAATTTGTGGGTGTCGGCATTAGAAAAACTAATGCACTTGGTAAGAATAAAATTATAAGGTCATATAAAACCATCCTACCAGTTATATTTTTGAAATTCTAATGCGCTTAAAAAAAAACATAATTTATGTGTTACTTTATATATTTTATGAGTTTTTCCCCTATGTTCATATCATGAATTACATGTACTACATGTACTACCTTTTTACAACCACCACTAAGGACTGTTTCGGTGGCTGAGTTGATAGAATGCTAGTTGTTTAAGTGGGAAGTATAGTGTTCATTTACTTGGTGTCTAAACAAGTCTTTAAAAAAATACAATTTTGACATAATGGTTATTTCTTTTGCAAGCACTCAGCATTTTGCAATGAAAGTCATGTTTGAGAACCTCAAATTAAAAGGTTATGTTATTATATAGAGATGACACAAAAACCAACACTCACTCCAAACTACTAGGGCAATACAAAGGTTCAAGTATGCATCTTTGCATACATCTGGTGATATTTTGATATAAGTAATAAAGTAAAATGATCTTTATTAGTCATTGAATTTTATTTAATCAATTAATGAAATATAACACCTTTTATGTAGAGGTTATGATGGTCTGGATGGATATGTAGGGTCCCAAACTGTGGCTCAAAGTGTCATTATTTTTTTTGTGGCAACTGAATTTTGTCTCCAATATTTTCTGAAAATATGTGTTTTTTTTAATTACATATTATAAATTCATTCTTCTTGTTACAGTAGTATATCATGTTTTCTACATGTAGGTCGTTGTAGCATTGTTGATTATAATGGCAGCATAATTTATGATGAATATTGTCGACCAGATTCCCCTATCACGGATTATCGTACAAAATGGAGTGGAATACGAAGAAAGCACATGAAACAAGCTCTACCTTTTGATATAGTGCAAAAGAAAATAATATCATTAATCAAGGTAAAATTGAATGTAGTAAAACCTATAAAAACAAATCCTTTATTTGTTGATCATGAATCAAAAGCAATACATTGTAGGATGCCATCTTGGTCATATTCAGGAATTCCTGTTGTTATGTGTATTAGAAATGTAAGCAAATAGAATTTAAACATGTTTAATTTGAAATCATCCAGATAAAATGTTGTAGATGTCAAATGTGCACATACCAACTAGAACTTGTCACATTGTATTTTTCCCAGCCAAAAACATTGATTTAATCAAATTTAAACAAAATTGAATCACTTGAGCATGTTAAATGAGGTTTGATGTTATTGAGTATACAGTCTTATGTTACAAATACAGTCCCATCACACAAATACACAACATTACAAATTTATGCAAAATAAAAACAAAACAAAGAAGTCTCTCCTTTTTACTTCGATTTTTAGAAAATCTAAGTACTGGTAAAAATGTGTTAAAGTTGAAAAGATCTGGGTACTCAGTACCCAATCAAGAACAAGTCTTTGGTTATCCTGGTATAAAATATTTAACCTGTTTCAGCCTTAAGTCTACTAGCGAACCCTTTGTAATCAAACAGTCTAAGCATAATTGATCCAGGTGTTATCATTTATGTTTGTTCTATTTGGCTATGTAATCTAAAATCCTGTCAAATCCAGACATAGCATTCAGTGCCAAACCTAGTTGTACTGTAATTGTCTTCCTTATAGCCATTCACCCTGTTCTAAAAGTTTAGTAGACAGATATCTTTAATTTGTAATTGACAAGATTTTTTACAATTCTTTAAAGCTGCATTAAGTTTTTCTAGGAAAAAATTAAAATGGTGCTGATCTACTTTATGATGTTCCTAATGAACAATGTTACATTTAGTTCAGTGATAAAAGCTGGAATAAATAAATAGCAGTAATTACCAGTGAGACGCTAGTAGGATCTAATTTTAGAACATGGTTGCGTCATAAAAACTGGGTCATTTAAACACTACTTACAAAACAGTGAAATACATTGGATTAAACACAACATTTCATAAAATTTGTCATTTGTGACTTTGTAAGAGATAAATAACACTATTACTAATACATTTGGATATTAATGTCGGACAATTAAATCAGTTTGTTTGGTTTCCCCTTGATTCAGTTGAGTCTCTGTACATCATTACACATACTCATAGCTTATAATAATCATTGTAAACAGTTGACTATCCCATTAGAGGATTCCGTTTATTTACAGCTAATAGGAATGTAATTTTAGAAAATGAATCTCACAGATCGTGATTAGAAGTTAACTATTTTTAAAAAATGTATTTTTTATTAGAAAATTGAAAAATTTAATGCAGCTTTAATTCAGCACTTAGCATTGAAAAAAAGTTATGCACATTGATTGTGTTGAAAAACTATAGTAATAACATTAATAACACCCCTTTGTTATAGTAGGTGTGGTACTAATGAGTTGCCTCACTTGTCCTTGCATCAAGATACAATTTTTTTATAACCTGTGTCACCTGTTGGTTACTTCTTCTATCTAGAGGGTCTAGTGGCTGTGCACAATGGGCTCATGAATCACAATCTTTGGTTTAATTCTCATTTGAGGTACTTCTAGTTTTCCCTACCATTTCATAAGTGACTCTCTTGATATGGCTGATATAATTCTGTCTGAGGCCTAAAGCATCACTCCACCTAACTACTAATCAGATATCAAGATTACATGGTTTATTTTACGTAAACCTGCTATCAATCATATATTATCTGTTAGTACTTTATTTTCAGGATAAAGTAGGTTGTTGGTCACTGCTTTGTTTAACGATTTTAAAGTTTTGCAGTACGAGCATCCTCCATGTATGATCAGAGATACATCAACATATATACCATTACGACAGAAAGCTGGTCTAGCAGAAAAACAGAAGATTTCTCTTAAGAATCTATCTAAAAACACTCTTAGGTCTTGACATACAGCAAAAAGAACATTGTTCTATAGAAGATTCACAAGCTGCAATGAGGTTGTATAAACTAGTTCAGTTTCCATGGGAACAAGATATAGCAGATAAGCATAACTATGCCAAATCGGATGCAGAAAAAATACAAGATGATTTTCCATCAACAAATATTCAAGAAATTAAGCAGACAGATAAGATTAAAGATGTTTGTCACAAAGTGGATTGTTATAAAGATTTACAATCATTTCAGTCTCAGGAATATGTTGTTAGTAATTCATATTTGGAAGATGAATTCTGGCCATGTGATTTATTTGAATGACAGGTGAAAGATTACTAAAGAGTCCTAGCTAGTGCATATTTTCTCAGAACACTTTGTTCTTTATGTTATTTGTAATAATTATTTATTTATTTATGAAATGTTAAAGAGTTCAAGAATTTTCAAAAGATTGATAAGTATGAAAATGAATAAAAAATATTAATGAATGAATAGATGGATGGAAATATAAGTTGTTGGATGAATAGAGTGGAGTGAAGAAACAGTGTTTTAGCCCCAGTCAAGATTTTTTTACTCGCATCGAGACAGTCTGTTCTTGGATTGGGAAGGAAACCGGAGTTTGCTGAGAAAACCTTGGACCTTTGACAAGCTAATTGACAAATTTTCTCACACCAGGATATGCCAGAGCAGGATTCGAACCTAGGTGGTTACTTACCACTGGTAAGAGGCACTCTGACCCATAAGCACACACTATATACTGTTCAGCCATGTGGGCCCAAATGGATGAATGGGGATTTACGTCAAAGATTACATGATATACCAACCACGAGGACAAGACATGACAAGTTTGCCATCTGTGACAACTTTGGACATCCAAAATCCCTGCCTTGTTACACAATGACAGCCTAGGAAGATTAAATGCTTAATACTTATGTGTAATGAAAGAAAACATTTCACTGAAAAAAAATTCAACAGCCAAGCAACCAAAATTATATATGTAAAAACCAAGTTAAATATAGAAACAGGCAAAATAAGACATTAAAGAACAAAGCATATTTGGACCACTGATTATTAAATTCTTAATTTGGCAGGTAATTGAATACACAGAGCATGTTGTGCACTTAGAGGTCATATTTAGCCTTTTGTTTAAATGTTTGAAGAAAAGCCGGTTACGGGTCCCAGTCAAGGTATTTCACTTGTTTTGAGAAACACTAAGTCTTTATGTCCATTTTCAATCGATGTAAATTGTTGAATACGTATTCATTTTGATCCGTTTATCAAAAACCATTTCTCCATTACACTATTATTCTTCGCCAAACTTCATGTTAAATACAGGTCATGAGATTGGGTGCCATTTTGTTTTCATTCACTGTAACGATGACTATTGACCGGGGTTGAAATTTGACTTTTTGGGGGGGGGGGGGGTGGTTTGGTAAATTGATATTAAAACAGTTGCCGTGAATTTAATTAAACCGGATTTCAATTCAACATCATATAAACATCTTGATGAACTGATGTTAAAATTTGAAATTTATTTTTTAAAAAAATCATATTCATCTAGCTTATATGTAATATCTTCAATCTCAGACGGAACAGTCTTTACAAAACATGTAACATTGTTAAGATAAAGGTGTCAAATTATCTTAGGAACCCTTCAGTCTCTCTTGGTATTTTTAAAGTTTAAAATCTGTAGATAATAAAATAAAAATAATGAATATTATTCCTGATAAGGGCAATTGTTTGGTGCTTTAGTAATGTTTAATGTTCCCCCTTTAATCCCCAAAAAGTTTTTGTTTTGTTTCATTTGATTTTTGATCTGTTTTTTATTTACCATCCCCTGCCTTTCATGGAAAGAGGGGGGTATTAAATTCGAGTTTACATCCTTCCGTCAAATCCAATGTCTTGTCCTGAGGTTTTCTTAAAAACTATTCACTACAATTCAATCAATCATAGTACAAAGCATCAACAGGAATTGGGAATGTGTATATTGAAAATACTAGTTGGTTTGTGCATTTTCCTTTAAATTAAGACCCTTTGAATTTTTCAATAGGAACTTCTTGTCCAGAGCACTTCTCCAAAACTAGTCATCACAACTTAATGAAATTTGTTAAAAAGCGTCGATTGGGAAGAAAGATGTTTATATCATTAACACACGTTTGGATTTAGATTTTTTCTCAAATTTATGGTCCTTTGAATTTTCAATAAATTTTCAATAGAAAATGGTTTACAATAGGAAATTCTTGTCCGGAGTAAATCTCCGAACTATTCATCAAAACTTAATAAAACTTGGTACAAACATTAATAAGGACTGATCCCAGTGCAAGAAAAGTCTGTTTATCTACAGAACTTTAGTTGATTTCTCCACCATCCAAAAACTGTCTGCTTCGATTTGAATTAAAATGTTTAACACTTCTCTGCTTCTTTCTCTATCTGTTGTGAATTAATCTTCAAAACACATTTTTAACAATACAGACAATAGTTTGACTTTTATTAACGTTAAGAGATTAAAGTACATGCAATACTTTTTAAAGAATTTTTTAAAAAGAAATGATCTATTTTTACATGCATATTTGTAATAGGCGTTATTTGCTTTTTTCTTTAAATAAATTTAAATAGACGCCAGACACATAATTTGAAGAGTTAATCGTTTAAACAGTGAAGTTTTGTATTAAAACGTCCTTATAAAATTTGTGTTAAAAACAGTTTAATGCAAGTTATTATTATTTTTTGTATATAAGGGTTGGTTCCCAGCAGTTCTTCTTCAATAACATGTTGTTTGTCTTGTCCAGGTGAATAAAACGCTAATTTTTATCACCAAGTTTATAAATCGCCTCAGTTTATTTTCAAGGTAGAAATGGCAATCTGATATTCCCAATATAATAAGCTTCTGTTACGATTAATTATAGTTCTGTTGGATTACTGCATTTAAGGAATTTCTTCAGTTGTTTGTAAATACAAGTATATATGTTTTTATGCCTTGATAAAAAGTAGATAGTGGACTCAATGCTCGTCATTTCACATAATGAAGTATGAAGATTTTACATGAATATTTTTTTGTTGAAAATTTAAAAAAAATACGGCGAAGCATTTATAAAAAGACGCACATGGTATCTTAAGTATTACGGATAGATTTAAAACGGATTACCAAAGAAAATTATAGGGAACAATAAAGAGGTGAAGTATATTTACTTTTTGCAGTTTTGAAATAGAAATTTTACAGGATAAATTAAGAACATGTTTCAAAGCGGTGGACTGTTGTTACATGTCTTACTGTATTGGTAAGACGTCCAGTACTATTACGCGTAAGTGAAGAACAACGCATAAAGAATAACAAAAAAACTGTGAAAAATTATCAAGATAGTCATGCCGTCTTGGAAAAGGGTGTATAGAAAGCTTTGGTTTGTTGTCGGTATAATTACGACTCTTTTACAAATTCTTTGGATTATTGGACAAGAGGCAAGACGTAGTGAAGCTCTAATTGTAACATATAGGATGAGAAATGTGGAAGATAATTACGATATGTTTTCAGATTTTATCCCCAACGATGGTTAAATAATTACGACTCCTTTGAAAATTAATTAGTATGAACTTAATTAAATACATTAACTTCTATATATATGGCTGTGTTTCCTAATACACATACATGTACATGCTTTCTTATTTTTACGAACACTTGCGATCTGTGTGTTATTTTGTGAATTAACGGCATTTCACGAATATTCGCGATCTAGAGGGTTTTTACGAAGTAACATTTCTCAAGTATTCGTGATCTAGTGCGTTTCGCAAAATGACGAATTGGTTGCAATGGTTGTTTAGTTTAGTTTAAAACATACTTTTATTAATTTATAAATTACAAACAAAGGAACAAAACAAACTGTTCAGTTTGTTGTCATGGATACATGTACGTTACGTTTTGGCATTAAATCATCATATCTCGGATGAGAACAAAAACCGTTTCAAGATTTAACATCCAGCGATGGAGGAATTCATCTCGATTCCTTCAAACAGACAAAATACATGTTACTATACCACAGGTTTATGACTATTTGTCTTATCAGCTGCAATCAGTAATGGTTAGTTTTGTATTGTGATTATTTTGTTTTGTATTATTGTGACTTGTTTTTGGTTTCGCTTGCTATTTCCAAAACGCATATCTTGTAGCTGGAATCTCTTGGAGAAATAACGGAAGTATATGCAATTCATTGTTGTTGATGGAAAATATTACACTTCATAAGATATGGTTAATTACTCAGATGTATAAATAAATATGAATAAATACACTTATTTATTTATCTATTATTATTTATTTATTTATTTATTTATTTATTTATAACTTAATTTCAATACGACCCTGAAATTTGAGAAAACAGCGAGAAACTCTGAATTTCGTACTATATTTACCGGTACTTAGAAATCAATTAAAATTGAAGAGAGATTAAACTTTTAAGCAAGTTTAAATTCTTTTTATTTTGTTTTTAAAATAAGCAACAAGAAGTAGAGACAGACATTGTGGACTTTACGATCACATGTTTATAGCTTGTAATATCAAAATGACGGAGTTGTCTTTCTTTGATCAATTGGTTCAAAGTTCTGAGACCGTTTACGGATCACAGCGCCTCTTCACCGCCAACTGGGTATTGATGCAAGCGTTCGAAAGTTTGTCGGTTCACTTGTCAAAGATCGGTGGTTCTCTATGGCACCCCAGTTTCCTCCGACATTCAAGTGAAAGAATCTCTCTCTCTCTCTCTCTCTCTCTCTCTCTCTCTCTCTCTCTCTCTCTCTCTCTCTCTCTCTCGTTAAGATTTTCGTACTTATCCCTTACACCAATAATCGATAGCATTTAGTAACATGTAAAGATGTAATGTAAATGCGTATTTCGGGACTCCTGACCATGTTGAAAACTAAGTTTCATGACCGTGTCTTGTAAGAATATGAATCACTGAGTATGATTTTGTCACTTGCTACAAAACTTAGATTTTTGCCCCCATTGACGATATGGAAAAAGGAGGTTTTGTATTTTAAGAGAATGCCACTGGATGGCCAAAAATAATATTTTAATGATTTATTAAAATATCTATCTAAGTCTTTTTGTTTAACATACCTATTCACACAACAAAAATAACAACAATTACACGAATAATAAAAAAATAATAATTATAAAAATTATAATAAATAAATAACAATAACGATAAAAAATTATGTCGTTAATTTTAAATACCATTCAATGATATTATTATTATTATTATTATTATTAATAAATTATTATTATTACTTATTTATTATTATTATTATTTACTCAATCATCACGATTGCATGAAAACGTGGTTTCTTAGAGATCAAGAGCTTTATTATTTAGGCAAATTTTATTTGTATATAATGTTTTGATCTTATTATTTACATGTATTCATTATTATTATTATTTTGTTTCGTATGTTTATTACATTGTTTATAAACAATTACATGTTTTAAGCAACAAATTCGGTTCTGTTACAATGTTCGTAATGATTCTGTCCTTAAATTTTCTGTGGTTTGCAATGTAGGTCAAATCAGTCGTTTGTAATATGATTTTTAAAAAATAATCTGTAATTTTATTTTTAAAAAATAAATATACCACATAGGTAGATTTTTCAGAAATAGAAACTGTTAACGGGCATTAAGGAAGGACAAAAAATGTTATCATATCTTAACGAGAAACTTGTATAGGAAACACAAAATACTTAATTAATTGGTAATTCATTTGTTTTTGTATAATAATTAAACTATAAGTGGTGTATTGTTCTTAAAAGTTTAGCAGGAAGTTTCTTATTTAATGGTAAGTGAAGCAATTTTGACCTCACAAGTCAACTATTAATTTTAAATGTTTCATAATAATAATATATATATTAATATATGTATATATTTCATCTTGTTTGTTAGCATTGACAGACATTTCCCTTGTAAAAATTCAATCTGTTTTCCATAAAATGAACTCATCTTTCGCGCCGTTGACTATTTATGATTTTAAAAGGTTAAAATATTCATTTCACAGTTGTTGCACTGTAAATGTTGACCTAGTTTGTTAGATATTTGAATATTTACGTGTGTACTTATTGCACAAACAAACCCGCCATGTGCTCGAGTTACATATGGTAAGTGAATAAAAGGTGTGTGTGTGTGTGTGTGTGCCCCTTCTCATTTCTTAGTTATTGTCCTATACCTATGCATAAGCAAGCATCATAATTATCATCATTAATTCATCATAATTATTATTTGATTGGTAAAGTTGTTCAAATTCTGTTTCAATGTTGCATCATTGCTTGATTGGTAACCTTGTCTCAATTGTTCCGTTGGATTGTTGAATCCTTGCTTGATTGGTAACCATGACTGGATTGGTAACCTGGTATATATATATATATATATATATATAATTATTGCAATGGTCTGTTTGCAATGGTCTCTCTCTCTCTCTCTCTCTCTCTCTCTCTCTCTCTCTCTCTCTCTATATATATATATCTATATATATATATATAGGCAAAATACAACGAAAAAGATATCATATCGAGACTCATCATCCTACAAATTGGTTTATTCTCAAGTTTAAACAAAATAGAGAACTGCTAACGATTTATGACATTTTGTCTTATAAGTGTAATATTATTGACTGATAGGGCTAAGTAAT
Source organism: Tegillarca granosa (assembly GCA_029721355.1). Lineage (NCBI taxonomy): Eukaryota > Metazoa > Mollusca > Bivalvia > Arcoida > Arcidae > Tegillarca > Tegillarca granosa. The sequence continues at coordinate 35,315,522 of CM056601.1, read as the reverse complement.
CATGCTATTGTAAGTTAAGATCAAAGGATTTTGTACATTGACTTCCCAATTAAATTTTCATTTTAATATTATTTTTTCATCAACATGTACGTAGTCATTTACTAGTATTCCCAATATTTCTGTTTTTTCCCTGAAATTAATACTTCTCGTACATAGCTTTCACTGAAAAAAGCAAGTATAAGTGACGTTATTGCATAATCATTTACGCAAAAACTACCTCTGATTCTATTTTGAACTTTCTTAATAATGTATTTACTTCCCTTAAACAATTTTTTATCCGTATTTTTTTAATTTTAGTTGTTCTGGTAAATGCCTTGTTCATTTTTATGTAGTTAAGATGCACAAAATGATCTATTGTAGCTTTTATCAACAATATTATTTTTGCTTTATTTTCAGACAACAATGACAGACCATACAGGGCAAGACAGCACCGGAAGCGGAAATTATAAAAACGTCGAGAAATGTTTACGAAACCACCTGATAATTGTAAATCAGTTTGAGGTGCTCGAAAGGATCGGAAAAGGAGGATGTGGAACCGTTTTAAAAGTCAAAAGTAAAACTGATTGTAAGTTTTATGCATTAAAGCTGATCCCTTTGTCTAAAAGCGATGAAGAAAACAAACTTATGAGAGAAGTTAAAGTACTTGCGAGTTTAAATCATGAGAACGTGATTGGTTACAACACGTCATGGATTATTAAAACTTCTAAAGCAGACGACGATTTGCTCGAACTCCCCGCCGATAGCAACTACAACGGGTCTTCAAATATGTCATCTGAAAATTCTGACAATATAGTATTTAAAGACTTGTCATCTGAAAATTCGTTTCAAAATTCGAATGAACAGCCGTCAAATTTGAACAAAGATTATTCTACAGAGAAAAATGCTTATTATGATTCAGAATTAAAATTTCTTTGTATTCAGATGGAATACTGTGAACAAAACTTGAAAGAATTTATTGACAAAGGTAAACATTTTTCTGACCCAGAAGAACAGATGAGAATAATGCTTGAAATTTTGAATGGATTAGAATACATTCATAATCAAGGGGTGATGCATAGAGATTTAAAACCTTCCAATATATTTTTAGACAAATTTGGGCAGGTAAAAATAGGAGATTTTGGATTTGCAAGGTCCAGTAATAGAGAGGCATCTTATATGGCAAAATGTCCAAGAAGACGAAAACTACAACAGCATCGAAGATACTTCCTGTCCTGTATTTAAAAGAAGTAATAGCTTAACCAATGAGCTCGGAACATATTTTTACGTTAGTCCCGAAATAAACAAAGGTTTGTACGACCAAAGAGTGGATTTATACAGCCTAGGTATTGTGATCTTTGAACTATTTTATCAGTTTTCAACTGAAATGGAAAGATTAAAAATTCTGGAAAGTATCAGACAAGAACAAATTCTGCTTCCTGATGACGTCATTCAAAAGTTTTCTTACCATAGCGTCGTTATTGATATAGTAACCAGTTTGCTGCAACATGACCCAAATAATCGCGCGGGTATTGATGAAATCAGAAAGAAACTTACCGTACCTGAAAATGAGGATATGGAAGAAAGTCTCGAAATTGGTGTGGAATTTGAGAGAAATTCTTCTCCACTGGATTCAGAAATTTTACAATCCATTGGCTGTATAAGAGTCAAAGGGAAGCTAAGAGGACTTTGTTTTCGAGTCGGGGCTAAATACCTTCTTACAACATACACAGTCATAGAAAGAATAGTAATGTGGAAAAACTGTTCTGTTATTTTTCTTAATCATAAAGTTCCTAGAAAAAGCGCTACATTTCAATTAAGTGATGTGAACCCAATAAAATGGGTAACACCAGAAAACAACCTTGCAATACTGGAACTGAACACTGCAAAACCAAATCTTCCACCACCGTATGGAATCGGTTGTATGGAGGAACACGATGATACATTGGCATTGGTTCAGGTGACCGAGTTAAGACCTTTTAAATTTGAAGTCAGGCTTTTAACTGATTCCGAGTTCACAATGATGGAAGGTAGATTGTTTTATTATGGTACCATTTTACAGCCACACAACATGGGGTCACCCATCATACGAATTTCTGAAAACGGTAGAAATTTTGTAACAGGAATGGTACTCGCCAATTTTTATCACAAAAGTCAGAAAACTGGAACATGTATAATCGATTGTCAGAAAATTTTTGAAACATTTTCACCAATGATACCTTTTGATTTGAGAAAAGAGATTTTTGAAAACAGCCATTTTTACAAATGCCATGAACATTTAATGATCAAAGTTGAACACATGGAAAATGAAATAAAAAAGATGAGAGAAATTACAGATAGGATGATTGTTCACAAAAAGAAATAAATATTTGTCATATCACGGTTGTTAATCATATGTCGTACCAGTCCCTTTTGACATTGAAATCGTTACATATTTCGCAATTAACGTTGCTGTAAAATGTTCAAAACAAACAATTTTCTAAAAGACCTTAAATTTTGATTAGTGAAATTTGACTATTCTTATTTGTTTTAATTTAAACATATTCAAATAGGGTTATTTTGAAAAATTATTGATTTGTCAAGCAGAAATTATCACTAACATATTGATTGGTTTATTTTAGCAGTATTATACAAAGGAAATGAAATTAATCTTACAAATTAGTTTGATACGTAATTTGTTTTCAAAGAAATCTGATACTTAAATTGCATAGATTGGTTTCAATTTGAACTAGCCAATCCTTGACTTAATTTCCATCAGGATTAGTTCAATTTTTTTTCTTAATTTGATTATGCACCTGCGGTTTTTAAGATTTTGATTTTTTGTCACTTTAAATGACACAATTAAAACAAAACAAGGTATGATGGATAATCTGAATCGTTTGCCTAATAAAACCTGGATATATACTTTTGAAACAAATAAGTAGTTCATGGAGATTTTTATTTAGGCAGACATGGAAACATAATCCAAGAGGCTAGTAATTATGTACACACCTTGTCATAATTAAAAACATAAATGCATAATAATAATAATAATAATAATAATAATAATAATAATAATAATGATAATAATAATAAGAAGATTGTATTAACATTTTAGTGGGTAAAAGTATATATATGTATATACCGTAGTTATTATTGTTATAACACATGTACTTTGTTTATAGTGGTTAAAACTATTAGTATACTAGTATATATATATTTGCAATATTTTCCTGCCATTTTGTTCCTTATTTAATACAACCAAAATAACAAGAGACAATATAAGACCTTAAAGCTGCATTAAGTTTTCCAAAGAAAAAATTAAAACGGTGCTAATCTGATTAATGATGTTCCTAATGAACAATGTTACATTTGGTTCAACGATAAAAGCTCGAATAAATACAGAAATTACAGTATTTACCCAGCGAGATGCAGCATTTGGGATCTAATATTAGAACATGGTTACGTCATCAAAACCCGGGTAATTTAAACACAACTTTCAAAATGTTGAAATACGATAAATTAAACACAGAACTTCGTTGAATTTGTCATTTGTGACTTAGTAAGGGATAACTGACACCATTTCAAATACATCTGGATATTAATGAAGGTCAATTAATGCAATCTGTCATGTTTCACTTTCGATTCTAGGCTTTTCCCTACATCCGTGCGCATGCTCCAAGCTCATAATTACCATCGTAGAACACTGACCAACCGGTCAGAGGATTCCGTTTATTTACAGCTAAAAGAAATGAAATTTTAGAAAATGAATGTCACGGATCGTGGTTAGAAGATATCTGCTTTTAAAAAAATATATTTTTAGAAAATCAAAAAAAATTCAGAAAATTGGTAAACTTAATGCAGCTTTAATACTAGATAGTGTGGTATCAAATGCTATTTATCACCGGAAAATACAAACATATATGATGTCATTGTAATAGGGGTTACGGCCTGAATTACTGAATAAATTATTATTATTATTATTATTATTATTATTATTATTATTAAGTTTTATAATTATCAAATTATTATTATTATTATGTTGTTGTTGTTGTTGTCGGTTTTTTTTAAAGATTTGATGGGTATTACATGGATCGTTTTTTATTCGTGACCTATTTAAAGAAACATTGCCAACTAGAGCTTATGAAATAGCTGTAGAAATAACGCTGCATATGCAATATGTACATAACAAGTTGGTTTTATTATTACATGATGTTTTGAATTTTTAAAAATTAAAATTGACTTGTTTGAATACTTTTTTGTTTTTGCCCTTTTTTGAAACTTTAGTAGATCAGATCGGTTAATTACAAAAGTATCGTTTGCTTAACTATTATTCTGAAAGGCGAATTAAGGCATCTCTCTCTCTCTCTCTCTCTCTCTCTCTCTCTCTCTCTCTCTCTCTCTCTCAAAAAGTTATAAACGTAATACATTACAATGCTGCAACCGGGAAAGAAGGTAGAATAAAGCAGCGACTTTCTGATACTTAGTGCAAGCAAATTACAATATTACATATGTAAGTAGTAACCTGCCAATAGCATCAACCTATATATAGTGGCCAGTTGTTCAAAGCTCCTTTGGCTCAACCAGGTGGTTAGTAAAATTGTAAGTTCGGTTTTAGTCAGCATTTATAAAATTTCCATTTAGAAATAAATACATATATTTGTTATGGAACAGAACAATTTAAGTAAAAATCATTTTTCCATAATAAGTTTTCACTAACCGTTTGTTTATACTAACTAAGCTTTGAACAGCGGAACCATAAATGGTGTAGTCTCTATCACTTTGGCTTTAAAGACGCATGACACATACATGCACATTGAAATATGGTCACTGGTTCCTTTTTCTAAGTCGATATGATATAGTGTAGTACTAATATACCTAAAATTAGTAAATACACTCTTTTTAAATAACGTGACTGGTAATACTTTTATTAGACAATCATTACAAAAATAATATGATCCACTTTTTTCCTAAACGGTGCTATTTGAATATCATAAACCTATTTTTTTAAAAACAATTTCCATACTATAATCCACTTTTCCTAAACGGTAATATTTGAATGTTAAAAGACATTTTTAGAAACTATTTCTAAACGTTCTTGAACTTTATCTTAAACTGGTAGGTCGAACGGAACCAAGTTTAGTAAGGAAGGTCTTTGGTTCTTGAAGGTTACAAATTTTGTCTAAAATAGCCCTCGAAATTCCATGATGGCCGCCCTCTTTATAAAAATAGAAACGAGATAATTTTCGTTACATATTAATTATGGAGCAATCAATTTTAAATTTAATATGAAAATTAGCTAGCCATTTATATATCTGTCATATGCTACTTCTCTTGATATTTTATAAAATTCAAAAGTCATGACATCTATTACAGTTACTTTTCAGATAATTTTTTCATTGACACTTTTTTTATTATGCAAACGAGTTGTTATTTTTATTTTAAACTAAGATCTATAAAATTCATCTATTCTTAAGCTGTTAAGCAAAATAAACCAAATTTGTGCAAAATGTCGATAGTTCATGAAACATGAAAATAACAATTATGTCAAAAATAAACGCCGTTATTACAAATAAAACACAGGAATAAAGGAAAAGCTGTAACAGCGTTATCTGTGGACTGATTTAAGTTCAAATTTTATAGATTTGATAGATGAATATTAACTCTAACATACATGTACATTGCATGTTTTTTTAAAATTTATTTTCTGCAAAAAATGTGATTTTAAACTGATTCTTTTGAAATCTCCTGTTCAACTCTTCAACCGAATAAATTGAGTTGTTTAGGTGTATCCTAAAATTAAAAGTGGAGTGGAATAAAATTGTTTATAGCCCAAGTATAGATTGCATTCACTAATATCGTGGAGGTCAGAGCTTGTATGGTGGAGGAAACCAGAGTGTCCCTGAAAGAAATCTATTTACCTTCGACAAGCGAGCTGTCAAACTTCCTACACCAAGAAGAGAAAATCTGATCTGCAATTGCGCGCTTTTGATAACTCTGCAATCGGGGCTTATATTGATTCCGGTTAGAAATTTTGTCATACATGCCCTGTCTTTATCCCAGATGTCTGTCCTTAATTTAGATAGAAAAAAGATAATTACCATAACAGGGTTTTTATAGACCGATTAATTTCAAATTTAATATTTCGAAAAACAGATGTAGAGCCAACAAATATACATGTTATCCTTTTACGACAATTTTTTTTCATAGACCGAATTTGCACAAGTTTAGCGAAATTATTTGTTAATTTAAGCATTTTTTCTGCAAAAAATCTCTCTTTTACAAATTGAATGATATGCATTGTGATAAATATTTGATTGATGCATGATAAAATTACATCTAGCTTAACTGTATAAAAATTAAATGTAAATACAGTGCTAGTTGAGTAATGAAAGTCCCTATTGGAGTCTCCTTAGTTTACTTTCTCTCGGTTGCGTTGACCGTTGTCGAATGAGCGTTTTTAGTAAGATATGTCTTATTTTTATGTTTCTAGGGAGCCATCCTAGAACCGACCCATGCGATATAAATGAAAGTTCTTGACTTGACATTAAACACAATTGCATACCTCAGCTCTTTATTTGACTTTTCGCTTTTTTCTTTACAGTTGTTTCTATTATCTATTATTCGCCACCTTACCAAAAGAATCCACAACTCAATTTACATAAAACATAAACACAACTGTCAAATACAAACACAAAACTTATTTTTGATAAAAAGAAGTTAGTTTTAAAATGAGTGCATTCAGTTCAAGAAAATAACTGGATCAATAAGGAAATACATTATACAAGACATCTCCAGCGGAGTGAACTACAGTTACCAAGTGAATCTTACGTTGGATATTATAGACACTTATGCACAAAATTATCTTTACGATTTCGTGTTTGAAGGCAATTAAACTGGATCAATATCTTCCCGAGGACTTTTAATTGTAGTATAATTACTACCTGCTGTTTGGAAAAGTAATGATAAATCTCCAATTTTCTTAAATAGGTCCCCGTAAAGATACAATTTGTTTTAAGCACACATTCATTATCTATTTTCGTAATGGGTTTATTTGTCAAACCGATTACAACCATAATATAACAAACAAAATTCATCAGGAGAAAACTATCTACTCGATGTTACAGTTGTACATTTTATGATGATGAAATAAATGACATAATAGCAGTTTCCTGTGGCAAAAAAAAAAAAAAAAAAAAAAAAAAAAAAAAAAAAAAAAAAAAACGCTAGGTTTCTAACCCGTATGATCCGTTAAAATTCTACGTTTCCAGTTTATACTGTACTTTAAGCATTGCTTGATTGCATTTCGCATTTTGCTGCTTGATTTATACGGTTCGCAATTAATTAATCTTATAATGCATAGTGTAATTACATGACAAATATCTCCTCAGAGAATGTTGTAAGAGTTATCATTATTATGCTTGCCTAAATAGCATGTTTTGATTGCATATGGCATGTTTTTTTTCCAAATGTTGCTTAATAATATGGTTCTAGATTACTTTGTACCAAAAGTCATCGCGGGATTGCAAGTTCAATGTTTTACTTGGAGAATGTTGGTAGAATTATCATATTTGGAAACTCTAAATATAATACTTCCAACAATTAACGAGTGCAGGAATAAATATCCACAATGGAAGATTTCATTTCAGTTTAAAGCCCAAACAATTCTACTATTTTACAATCAATGGTAAATGGATATTCGAAATTTAAAAACATTTAGCCTTTTTTTTTTTTTTTTTTTTTTTTTTTTTTTTTTTTTTTTTTTTTTTTTTTTTTTACTAAATAAGCATTTAGGAAACCGTAGCCTTATCTAATCCTTAATTATTATTATTATTATTATTATTATTATTATTATTATTATTTGTACAAAATCTCATTATCCAGATGTTAACCATGCGTTATACACGTGATGATGCCCATTTCTTACGGAAATTACCCATGCTTTTTTTCCATTATTTTAGTATGTATTTATTGAGTACATCTGTTGAAAACTGTTGGATACCTTTATGTCCTTTGTCTTTCCAAGTAGGAGGCTTCATAAACAAAAATTAAAGATACATTTCTAACCATTTCAATAAACTAAAGGGAAGGTAAACGTTTAGTTCGAATCTCAAAAAAAAAAAAAAAAAAAAAAAAAAAAAAAAAAAAAAAAAGAAAAAGAAAAAAAGAAAAGAAAAGAACAATTTTGTTATACCTTAAGTATATAACTTGGTTAAATATTGGAAAACGTTGCTGTTTTGTCAAGCTGTTTCATGATAAACAAAGTCACAGTAAAATGTTATTAAACACTGATCGCTAATGATCGTGACAGATACGCCTACGTTTAATTTAGCCTCTCTAACACACAGATATATCAAATAGCATTGAGTCTAACATTGGAAAGATCTACTAATGTTATTTCATGTTGTAATTTCCAATAACAATTTGTATTTAAAAAAAAAATCCTTTGTCAAAAGTAATTCCATTCGTTGGTCTAAGTGCTTAGTTCAAATGTGACATTAAAAAACCCCAAGAATTGTTAACGACTACTAAATCTTTTAAATTGCGTTACAAAAGTTGTTACTTAACTTAACAAAAAAGTCATTAACATTATCACATTTAAAAGATATAATCAATGTCAACGGCCGACAAGTTTTAATACATTCAAATCAGTAGAACCTCAAATAAAGAGTAAAGAAGACGGTAGATGGCGTTTTATTATTTGTCAGTTAGTTAAACTAACAAACAACAGTCTCTTTCACAATAACATCCCACGTCATAAAAATCTCAAACTTCACATTTTATTAAACAAAACATGTAAATGACTTTTCCTTTTTATTCAGTAAGTTAACCGATTAACCGATTTTCATCTTTTACATTGCTGATAACCCGGAAGTTAATTTGACATTTATAAATTGAGTTTGTTGTCATACTGCACATTTGAAAGGCTTTGGCATTCGGAAGCATGTCAATTTGTAAACATCCATTAATTATATTATGCAAGTTGAAATGAAAAATAAAATCTTTAATGTAATTAAAGAAAGCAGTGGAGTGGAGTAATGGAGTTTTTCGCCCCAGTCAAGATACTTTCACTTACTTTGAGGCGGTCAGTTCTGGGATGGTGGAGGAAACCGGAGTGCCCGGAGAAAAACACCGAACTTTAGCAAGCGAACTTACGAACTTTCTCACGCTAGGTTCTGTCCCGAGTGGGATTCAAACCCAGGCGCTGAGAGGCACTGTGATCCTTAAGCACGCGCTTTAGACCACTCGGCCACCGAGGCCCCCGATTAAAGACAGGATTTTTTTAAGTGAACTTGAATAAAAGCATAATGCAGTTTTTATTTAGAAGATTTTTTAATCATGCTTAATAAAAAGACAATAAACACAGGGCAAAGGAATGTGTAACTTGAACTGTGAAGACAGTGGAACAGCAGTGGAAACCCAAAAATTATCGCATTTATTTTACAACTAGCGATATCATTACATTTTTCTTTTGTTTACATTCCTCTTAATTTATCGTGCTTATTGTCGAAACGTGTTTGATATACATGTACCTGTTCGAGAACATGTTTGTGCCAAGATAAAAATACCCAGTGCTCAACAAAGAAGCTGCTTATTTTGTCAAACACCATACAAATTGAAAACAAAAATATCGTGAAGAATCCATCAACTAAATTACCGTAAGATACACAACATATTTGTTGCGTTCGGCTATACAACTTTCTAATAAACAACTGGTATACCATTAGCAAAAAATTACATCATTGCTTGCTGAATGGTTTCTTTATTCATATGAAGAAAAATGTATACAGAACCTTGTTAAATTTGGAGCAAAGACGGTCGCTAAATCATTTAATTTAACAATCATACATATAGATGACATTCTGTCTCTTAATAATCCCAACTTTGTGGAATATGTAAATGCCATCTATCCTAGTGAGTTTGAAATAAAAAAATACAGCGAATTCTTCAAGTACTACTTTATATTTGGATTAATTCCTCAACTATAACACCCACGAAAATTTACATTTGTAGCTATTTGATAAACATGATGACTTCAATTTTTCTATTGTCAACTTTTAAACTTCTACGCAGCAATACTCCTGTTTCGCCTGTGTATGGTGTATTTGTTTAGCAGTTAATACGTATAGTGAAGCTTTGTTCCTACTACGGTCAATTTTTACAACGAAGCAAGTAGTTTACAAATAAATGTTTTGAATATTTTGCAAGCTTAGGCTGAAAATCTTGAAAGTTTTATAGTCGTCATCACAATATTGTTTATAAGTATGAATTCGAGGTATCCAAACTTACCCTGGATATTTAACGTTTCAGAGTTCCATGTTCCTTTCAAATTTGTTTTTTCATGTGGCCCTTACCCTTTCTTGGCACCTTAATTGACTCTCCTGGCAGAAGTTCACGTGTTTCATAGATTAAACCAGATTTTGATTTTGATGTTTTTACTTTACGTTTGGGATTGTGATTTGGACATGGACTGGGATGTTTGTATTTGATTTGATATTATATGTTTGAACTTTTTGTTCACTCATGTATGTGTCTGACACAGGTTTCTGAAGTTTTTATAGTAACCTGCGAAGGAAATAAACATCTTTAAACCAGAAATAGTAAGCAATATGGTTAACACCAACTCCGTTTGTACCCATGTTTTAAAATCACAATGTATTTTCCTGATACTTAAAGATTTTATGTTTAACGTAGCTCAGATTGCAGAATAAAGCATGATTTTGTGTCATTGTTGAATGGATTTTTTTCGGACCTTTTTTTTCGAGCATTTGACTGCTTCTTAATACCCCCTAATCAAAAACTTGAACCCGCCTTTGCTGGTTTTTTATTCAGACATTTGTGCAAAAGCAAAAGCCGATAATCCGTGCACTAGTTTCCGCTTCTGGTACATTTAATCATAAATTAATAGAATCGACTACAAAGGTCAAAGATTGATTGTAATTTTTTCGGTAGGTAAGGAGACCGAGACCCTATGGTCGCACTTACGGAATAAGATGTTTTATGTATTTCCATTTTATTGTAGCTCAACCAAGTAGACAATATTTGATCGTTCGTTTGTTGCCGGGGGTTGGTTTTTTAATTTTTTTTAATGTTTTATAATTTATTGCATGTTCCTAAACTTTACATATCATAAAACAGGATTTAATAAAATTTGATCTCATTATATGTCACTGTGTTCCAAAAAATAATCTTTCAAAATGTCAAGTTAATGAAATTACAGATACACGTTTAAAAAATTGGACACCAACCAAATGAATAGAAGTGTTCAATACAGTGAAATCATTAATTTTCTTATTAACATTTTTATTGTTGTAGCTACCGTGATTTATATATTACATGTCAGTGTAACTGTACATGTAAATGTTGTAAACTTGTAATAAACAGAAACAACAAACCATGGTTTTTCCATTCCTCAGAATTGTATTATTTCTTAGAACCACAAAAATTGGACATCAGAGAATTTAATGATCACAGGAAGTTTTCATCTAATAAAGTTTAAGTTTTGCTTGGTTCTACATTTGTTTTGACAAGTTGTCAAGTTGGAGGTTTAAAGGCATTTTCTTACGTTCTAACAATAAAGAACATGTTTAGGAAAAAATTTTCTTACATTTTGTTGATAACAAAAGCTTTTAATATTGATGTTAATGTATTTTTAACATGTTTAATTTAGGTCATTTAAAGTGCCTAAATTTGAAATGTTTATTTTACAGATTAAATACCTAAATACTTAATCATGTCCTACAATCAACAAGAAAACCTAAAATTCTTATCTTACCACTTTAAAAGAAGTTTAATTGGATATTTTAAATGTCCAAGCCGAGAGACTAGAAGTGACTGACTTTTGCTGTAAAAACATGTCCTGCAATCAACTGGGGATCTATACTGATCTGTGTCTAGTTCCATATTTGACGAAATATATTAAAGCATTTTCCCCTAAATACACTATTTGGATTATTTGTTGTATTCAGTTACATAACTACCCATTATGGATATTATACTGACTATACACAACATCTTGTCCCGTAATTATAGTATATTTTATTGATTATATGTCAGCTTGCGGTAAACATGTAAATTGTTGTTTTATATAAGTTACTTCTGATAAAATTACTCTTCGTTTGAATTCTTATGTACTCTGAGAATGTATTTTGATAAAAATGTATAGACGCAACAGAAAAAAAATTATGTTTCTATAACCAAATGAAAAAGATCAAAACAGTGTAGAGCTGGTATAAATAATTCAACCTTCTTCATCTCAAGACTTTCCTACTTGGTACTACTTTATTGCTATATTTAAAAATGTTTTAATTCAGTTTTCTAAGATTATTAAATCTCATTAGGTCGATAGGCAAGCATTGATGATACGTCAATAGGGTGAGTCTTAGCAATCTCCAGATAAAAGAACAACAAGGAAAGGTGTTTAGAAACTGCATAAATGAAGTCACGTGATATTTTGTCTGTTAACAGATAAATTGGTTAGGTTTGTTTTTTAAAAGTGAAATCGAAGGAATATCTAGAAAAAAAATTTGTTTAGTCTTGATATGCAATATTTGCTTGTTTTGAAAAGTTATTCATCATTAGTGACACAATGGGCTGAAAAAGTTTGAAGCTACAAAAACATTGAAGTCAAAGCTAATGAATCTCAGTTTATATAAATCGAAATCCAAATGAAGAAATGTTTTGCGTGAGGGAACAAAGTCTTGTTTTAGACATGTATCAAAATTTAAGTAAAGATTAAATTGGTACATTTTATGTCAGCAAAAAAGACTAAAATTTTTTTAAATCAGGGTACAAAATCAAAGACTTCAGATGAGACTAACAGACAATATTTGTAAAACAAAAAACATTTATTAGTAAAAGACCAAACTATGTACCAACATTTGTCGAAAACAAAACATTTATAGTTTAAAGACCAAACTACCAGACATTATTTGTTTAAAAAAATGTATTGTTAATAGATGAGATTAACAGACAATATTTGTTATAAATAAAACATCTATCGATTAAAGACCAAACTATCAGACAATATTTGTTGAAAATAAAACATCTTTCGGTTAAAGACCAAAGTATCAGAAAAAAATTGTTAAAAATAAAACATCTATCGTTTAAAGACCAACTATCAGACAATATTTGTTTAGAATAAAACAACTATCGTTTAAAGACCAAAGCATTAGAAAAAAATTGTTAAAAACAACCTTAATTGTTTAAAGACCAAACTATCAGACAATATTTGTTAAGAATAAAACATCTATCGTTTAAAGACCAAACTATCAGACAATTTTTGTTGAAAATAAAACATTTATAGTTTAAAGACAAAGCTATCGGACAATATTTGTTAAAAATAAAACATATATCGTTTCAAGACCAAACTATCAGACAATATTTGTTAAAAATAAAACATATATCGTTTCAAGACCAAACTGTCAGACAATATTTGTTAAAAATAAAACATCTATGGTTTAAAGACCAAACTGTCAGAAAATATTTGTTAAGAATAAAACATCTATAGTTAAAGACCAAACTATCAGACAATTTTTGTTGAAAATAAAACATTTATAGTTTAAAGACAAAGCTATCGGACAATATTTGTTAAAAATAAAACATATATCGTTTCAAGACCAAACTATCAGACACTATTTGTTCTAAAAATAAAACATTTATAGTTTCAAGACCAAACTGTCAGACAATATTTGTTAAAAATAAAACATCTATGGTTTAAAGACCAAACTATCAGACAATATTTGTTAAGAATAAAACATCTATCGTTTAAAGACCAAACTATCAGACAATTTTTGTTGAAAATAAAACATTTATAGTTTAAAGACAAAGCTATCGGACAATATTTGTTAAAAATAAAACATATATCGTTTCAAGACCAAACTATCAGACAATATTTGTTAAAAATAAAACATATATCGTTTCAAGACCAAACTGTCAGACAATATTTGTTAAAAATAAAACATCTATGGTTTAAAGACCAAACTGTCAGAAAATATTTGTTAAGAATAAAACATCTATAGTTAAAGACCAAACTATCAGACAATTTTTGTTGAAAATAAAACATTTATAGTTTAAAGACAAAGCTATCGGACAATATTTGTTAAAAATAAAACATATATCGTTTCAAGACCAAACTATCAGACACTATTTGTTCTAAAAATAAAACATTTATAGTTTCAAGACCAAACTATCAGACAATATTTGTTGACATAAAACAATTATAGTTTAAAGACCAAGCTATCGGACAATATTTGTTAAAAATAAAACATCTATCGTTTAAAGACCAAACTATCAGACAATATTTGTTGAAAATAAAACATTATTAGTTTAAAGACGAAACTATTAGACAATATTTGTTAGAAATAAATCAACTATTGTTTAAAGACCAAACTAACAGACAATATTTGTTCTTAAAAAATCATTTATTTTTAAAAGACGAGCCTTTCAGACTTTATTTGGTGAAATATAGAGCATTTTTGTTAAAACAATTACATGCAAGTACGTGTCAGATTAGAATACTTGGAAACAAACTATTGCCTCATTATTTTAAACCTAAAAACATATCGCACCCAAAGCCCCCTCTGTCAAAAAAGTGACCACACATTCTCATTACTGTTTAAAGTTGTCCATTGTTGTTAAAATTGTCATGATTTGTCTTGTGTTCTTTCAGGCATTTTTGTTTAATAGGTTTGAAATTTATTTAAAACTAAGGTTTGTTCCCTCATACAAAGCATTCCTTACCTGGATTTGGATTTATATAATTTTGGAACATAAGATTCATTATTTACAACTGTTTTGCTTATGTTTTTATCTATCAAACTTTCGGTTTCTGTGTCACTGATGAGGAATGAATTTCCGAAATGTGCACATCTGGCACATCAAAATTTAACTGGTATTTGTGTTATATATATTTGCAACGTTTTGGCTTATGTTTTTTTTTTCTATCAAACTTTTCGGTCTTGGTGTCACTGATGAGGAATGAATATCCGAAATGTACACATCTGGCACATAAATTTAACTGGTATTTGTGTTATATATTTACTTCCCCTGAGCGGGTACCGCTGCTGGTTGAGTAAAACTCCCCGAGGGTTTCCATAACTCAGTAGGCAGTACTTTGTGCTGTCAGAAAATTTACCATTTAGCAAAATTTTCAGCCCTCTAAAATTTTGAAATTTATTCAAGGTCATTTATTTAAACTAAGGTAGCGGGTACCGCTGCAGTTGGAGTGAAAACTCCCCAAGGGTATCCATAACTCAGTAGGCAGTACTTTGTGCTGTCAGAAAATGTACCATTTAGCAAAATTTTCAGCCCTCTAAAATTTTGAAATTTATTCAAGGTCATTTATTTAAACTAAGGTAGCGGGTACCGCTGCAGTTGGAGTGAAAACTCCCCAAGGGTATCCATAACTCAGTAGGCAGTACTTTGTGCTGTCAGAAAATGTACCATTTAGCAAAATTTTCAGCCCTCTAAAATTTGAAATTTATTTTAAACTAAGGTTTGTTCCCTCATGCAAAGCATTCCTTAGCTTGAATTGGATCGATATAATTTTGGAACTTTAGATTCATTATTTTCAACTGTTTGGCTTATGTTTTTTATTTATCAAACTTTTCGGTCTTAGTGTCACTGATGAGAAATGAATTTCCGAAATGTGCACATCTGGCACATCAAAATTTAACTGGTATTTTGTGATATATAATTAACTACCCCTGAGCGGGTACCATTGCTAAGGATATCCATAACTCAGAAGGCAGTACTTTTTACTCTCAGAAAATATATCATTTGGCAAAATTTTCAGCTGTTTTAATTTTTGAAATTAATTTGAGGCTTAGGTTTGTGTCATCATGCAAATTATTTCTTGGCTGGATTTGGAGTCATGTAGTTTTGAAAATTTGGATTCATTTTCAAATATTTGTACAATGTATTACCTTTTTTATCTATCGGCTTCTTCGGTCTCTAGTGTCACTGACGAAAAAAGAATTTCCGAAATGTGCACATACGCACATCAAAGTTAAACAAGTTTTTTGTTACAAATTTTCATTGTTTTAGTTTCTACAGTGCTTGAAAGAAACAGTTGATCGTTGTGCTACAATTAACTAATTTACAAATTTAAGATTTTTCACTTCGAGGAAAAAGATTGGTTAGATAGCTTTAATCAGTTTTAATAAGTGTTAAACTATGTATATTTACTTATTTATAAGTTTAACTGTGTTTCTTTATTTATTTAAAATTGTTATTTTCTTAATTCATCCGCCAAAATCTGAACTTTGGTTTGGAGTAAATGTTTGTTATTTCTCTAATAATATGTCTCCATTCCTTATTTAAATGCAAAATCACCGCAATCACATGAGTAAAACTAAAAAACAAACTGCTTCTTCATAAATAACAATGTCAACTTCATGGACTTAAGTTATCACGATAATTATACCCTTACCAAGAACGTAGGCAAAATCTCTGCAAGTGATGTATTTAAGTATTGCATGAGATAATTTTGATAAATAAAAATCACGCTGACAATAAAAACCCTGAAACGACAACACGAATATTTTCCATAATTTTACTAAATCCGGCAATATATTATAACATAAATATAAAAACGACAGTTTTAGAAATGAATACGCAATTGTCACGTAACCATAATTGTCATTTTTATGAGTTTTTATATCTGAATTTCATGATTCATTTTCATATTTCACCAAACCCCCTTTTTAAGAGGAAATCAAAAGAGTCTGCTTGCGTACATTAGAACAAAAAAGGAGTGGAGTAATGGTGTTTTTCACATTAGTCAAGATTCTTTCACTTATTTCGAGGCGGTCAGTTCTGGGATTGTAGAATGCCCAAAGAAAACCACCGACCTTCGGCAACCGACCTGACACACTTACTCGCACTAGGATTTGTCTTGGAAGAAAAGGATTTGTAATAAAATGGCACTGTACAACATCATCACAAATAAAATCTAACAACATATATGTCAAAGAAGATACAGATAAAACAAAAATACTTAAAAGTAATGCGCTAACATGTCTGACATTTCTTCTGTTGATTTTGTATTGGATCTATATTTTTCCGTAATAGAATAAATTAACGGATTTTATAATCTGTGGTCACAATATGCGCTAATCTTGTTTCCTTTTCTTTTAACACTCATTTGTTGTGTCGTTTTTTTTTTTGATAATGAAATTTATTCCCAAATGCTTGTGTTTTTATGTACAAAATCATCGTTCTTTATTCAGTATAAAATGACGTCTAAAAGTCAGGTAGTTATTGTAATATCCGGATTTAGGTCCGTATTAGTTTTCTGTTATATCTGTTGATGTCCTACCTTACATTATCAATTCTTTTAAACTTGAAAAAAAAAACACAAAAATAACTTAATTTTAACATTATCATAAAAACAATAACTACAATTATCTCTCAAAAATTTAATATTTCAACTGACAATCATTAAATAGACCACGCCCACTTCACGTGCCTTATTCAGGCTATTGCAGTGAGGTATGCAGTAGAATCGATCTCATATTCTGAAATGAAGCAAAAACAAAGTGATTATAAATATACATGTTAGTAAAGTAAAATGTAAAAATGATGCAGATTTGGTTACGTTACAAGCAATCATTAAACGAGCATCATTAAAACATGCTTTTGGTATTGTTTATAATCCACTACAATCAAAAGTGGGATACAGCTGTTATCATCAGCGGTTTCTTAATTCGTTCAGTTTGTTTTGTCAATTATTAGCTATTTCAATAAACTTCTATATTGTATTTGAAATAATTTATAAACACGCTGAATTAAATGCATTAGTCAATTCTAATGCCACTCAAATAACAACAAACTATTAACTTTATAATACTTACTTAAATATACACTCAATTATACAATTTCTTTTATAGACAAAAATATTGTATATTCGGTTGTATCGATACTATTGTACTATGAGCTGACACGCTAAAATTAATTTGTAAAAAATTAATAGAGTTTGAAAAAATGTACAGTGAAACTTTCTTAGAAAATCGAAGTGAATTGGTTAAAAAATTTATAAATAAAAACCCTTCGGAGAAAAAATGAATTCGAATAATCCATGGAATCTGAGAAAATTACTTTCACGTAATTAAGATCTAAAAGTATTGCAGGAGACTGTTTAAGAAAGCTATAAAAGATCATTACATTGTCACAGATCAATAGAAAGAAGGGCGGTAAGTATTTGTTAAAACAATCATGATAATTTACTTAGGCTTTACATCACTTTTAGTGCTGTTTAATTTATGTTTGCCAGACATCATTATAAGAATAACACTTATATAACCCCGTCAAATCACTGAAACAGAACAGCATTGGTATCTGTTAATCCTAATTGGCAGAGTAGCAATTTATGGACTTATTAGGTGACTGATAGGCAGTACTTATCGATTATCTGATATGGATGATCGGAGTAAGAACATTACATAAATTACATAGATTCTTTCATGTTTGGTCGAATTTTATTTGGAATTATGTAATTAAGTTTGTCTCTTCCTATATCCCAGGGTCATAAATTGAAATATAAGACGTTGATACTGAAGCTTTCAAACAAATAAAAAGCATTTTGTAGTTGTAAAGATGTACTTTGTGGTAGCTAATACCATCAACATTATGTAATATAACAAATAATATTGTAGATAATAGTAACAATATAGGTTTATTAAGGAAGTTAACTATCAAAGATAAATCTCATTTTTGAACGACTGTTTTGTAATTTCCTTTTTTAAAGAACACTGGATCGAATGAAAAAATATACTGATTTTTTATATAGAACTGCTAAAGTACATTAAACATGTTTTTGTAATTATGTTGTCTAATGAGGTCAGACTAAAATAAGAACATCTATTAAAAAAGATGTATACACGAACAATTACAAACACTAACATCTGTTATTGAGAAATATTTACTTTAGATCTGAGCAAGATAGAGTTATATTAAGTGTAGTTGTTCAAGTATCGTTATTCGGTTAAATTCTTATTATTGGTTTTATAAGTAGAAGACGTTGAGGTCAAGATGTCTAAAGCGCATATTTAGGGATGACAATGTCTTTCACTGCCTGGGTCGATTCCGAGATTTTAGCAGCGTGAGAGCTTTTGTCAGTTTGTAAAGGTCATGTTTTCTATTAAGTCTTCTGGTTTCTCAACAATCTAACATTTATATCCTCGATATGAGTAAACAAATCTTTGATGTCCGATAAAACATCAATCCAACCAACAACCATAAAAATAAATAAATAAATAAAATAATTAAATATAAATAAATAAATAATAAACAAATAAATAAATAAACATCTAAAATACGAACATTTGATACCAGAGGGGCGAGGGGTATCGCAGTGGGAAAATGGAATTTCTAGAAAGAAAGGCGAGTTGACATTAAATGTTATAACTCGCACTTTATTAGTTATGTTGTGTGGTATGTTTCCGATTTTCGTTTGTTATATTGACATGTTTTCATATTTCGTTCATTTTATATGGCGTTTTTTCATTTTCGATGGCCTGTTTTGGTGTTGTTCCTTATTTCATTCGTCGTTGTGAGATTTTTAAAATTTCATTCATTTATTGTGGCATTGTTCCTTATTTAGGTCGTTTGATGTTGCATGTTTTCATAATTCGTTCATTTGTTATGGCAAGTTACTCTTTTCGGTGGCCTGCTATGGCATTGTTTTTTATTTCATTTGTTTCTTGTGTTTTTATTTTTTTTATTTTATTCGTTTGTCGTGGCATGGCTTCTTATTTCGGTCTATTGTTGTGGCATGTTTTCTTATTTCGGTCGTGAGTTTTGGCATGTTTTCTAATTTTAGTTGTGGCATGTTTCTTTTTTATTTTTGTCGTTTGTTGCAGCACGGTTTTTATTTCCGTCGTTTGTTGTGGCATGTTTCTTTTTTATTTCGGCCGTTTGTTGTGGCATGCTTCTTTTTTATTTCGGTTGATTTTATTAGTTTGTTTGGCATTTTTTAGATTTTATTCGTTTGTTTGGCATTTTGTTTATTTTGGTCGTTTGTTGTGGTATGTTTTTTTTATTGCGGTCGTTTGCTGTAGTATGTTTTTTGTTTCAATCGTTTGTTGTGGCATGTTTTTTATTTCGAAATTCGGTCGTTTGCTGTGGCATGTTTTTTGTTTCAATCGTTTGTTGTGGTATGTTTTAAAGTTTATTCGTTATTTGTGGTATTTTTTTTTTGGTCGTTTGATGGCATGATTTTTTTTTATTTCGGTTGATTTTATTAGTTTGTTTGGCATTTTTAAAATTTTATTCGTTTGTTTGGCATTTTGTTTATTTTGGTCGTTTGTTGTGGCATGTTTTATTTTATTGCGGTCGTTTGCTGTTGTATGTTTTTGGTTTCAATCGTTGGTTGTGGCATGTTTTAAATTTTATACGTTATTCGTGGTATTTTTTTATTTTGGTCGTTTGCTATGGCATGTTTTTTTGTTTCGATCGTTTGCTGTGACATGTTTTTTGTTTCGATCGTTTCCTATGGTATGTTTTTTGTTTCGATCGTTTTCTATGGTATGTTTTTTATTTCGATAGTTTGCTGTGGCATGTTTCGGTCGTTTACTGTGGTATGTTTTTTGTTTCGATCGTTTCCTATGGAATGTTTTTGTTTCGATCGTTTGCTGTGGCATGTTTTAAATTTTATTCGTTAGTCGTGGCATTTTTTTTTATTTTGGTCGTTTGTTGGCATGTTTTTTTATTTCGGTCGTTTGCTGTGCCATGTTTTTTTTTGTTTCGGTCGTTTGCTGTTGTATGTTTTTTGTTTCAATCGTTTGCTGTGGTTAGTTTTTTTTGTTTCGGTCGTTTGCTGTTGTATGTTTTTTGTTTCAATCGTTTGCTGTTGCATGTTTTTTTTTTGTTTCGATCGTTTGCTGTGCCATGTTTTTTTTTGTTTAGGTCGTTTGCTGTTGTATGTTTTTTGTTTCAATCGTTTGCTGTGGCTAGTTTTTTTTTTTTGTTTCTATCGTTTGCTGTAGCATGTTTTTTGTTTCAATCGTTTGTTGTGGCATGTTTTTTTTATTTCGTCGTTTGCTGTTGTATGTTTTTTGTTTCGGTCGTTTGCTGCAGCAAGTTTTTTTTTTGTTTCGATCGTTTGCTGTAGCATGTTTTTTGTTCAATCGTTTGTTGTGGCATGTTTTTTTTTGTTTCAATCGTTTGTTGTGGCATGTTTTTTTTTATTTCGGTCGTTTGCTGTTGTATGTTTTTTGTTTCGGTCGTTTGTTGTGGCATGTTTTTTTTTGTTTCGATCGTTTGCTGTAGCATGTTTTTGTTTCAATCGTTTGTTGTGGCATGTTTTTTTTTATTTCGATCGTTTGCTGTGGTATGTTTTTGTTTTGATAGTTTGCTGTGTTTGTTAGTCGTTGCAGTTTTTATTTTGGTCGTTGAATTTTGGTATGGTTACTTATTTCGGTCGTTTGTTGTTGCATGTTTTTATTTTATTTTGTTTGTTGATTTGAGCATGTTTCCTAAGTTTGTTCGTTTATTGTTTTTATTTACGTTTTATTGTTAGCTTTGGCATATTTCCTATTTAATTCGTTTGTTTTATTTATTTTTATTTTATTTTTTCGTATGTTTGTTGTAGCATGTTTTTATATTTCATTTGTGGTGGGTCTAATTTCGTTTCCTATGAATTACAAATAATACTAGCCAGTTAAATATTCGAAAGGGCCATATATAAAGCGACAATACAGCGTATAGTTGTAGTATATCCTACCTTTCACCTCTCATCTGTCAATACCATTAGACAATTCTGGTCAGGTTTTGACCTTATATAGTCCTTTTTGGATTAGTCCGATTTCATATCTAGTTAGTATGAGAGTTATTTCCCTTGATCGACGTCAATAGTCGTTTGATTATAAACACGTAATATTTATCACAAACACTTGTCGTAAATATGGAAGTAATATATAAAGTAATGATGTGTTGATAATAAAGTTTAATTCTAGAAATAAGAGAATAGTTACTTTGTTTGACGGAATTGAGAATAAGTAAAATTAATCGTTATTTGATTACACAGAACGACGGTACTCCAAGCCACGCCAACTGTAACATGTCACTGTACATGAACCCAAATTGTTTTTAAATTATTTTTATTATAATCGTTATGGTTATACATGGTGTGCATGAGGCGGTATAATGCTTGTTCTGGGTTAAATTGAAGAACAAAGCATGTAGAATCTGTTTGTTTGACAGAAAGAGTGTGGTAGCAATTTTTCATTTAAATTTCAGTATTTTGTTACGTTCTTGCATTCAGAGTAGTCCTGTGGGTTGATCGGTTGTATATAATTGTTACAAAGTTTGTTGGTGACCTAATGTGGTATATACAGAGACCCGCCCGATGTAGGTCACCAAACTACCGTGTATACAAAGAGGCGATTGAGACTGGTAAAATTATGATGATATGACAATTTAGTCGTTAACTGAACTATGATACTTTGCACAAATGTCTAATGTTTTCCTTTTTCCATCACAGAGAGGAAAATTGAATTTCGTATCTTTAGATATAAAAGAGACTGGTGCCTGTCTAAAATCAGGAGTTTCATTACCAATGGTAAATTAAATTGCATTGTTATCTTCTTCCGTTCGTTTCTAGCATTTGCCATTGTCATGTTTTATGTTACAAGTTGACTTTTTTCATAATTGTACGTGGCCTTAAAAGTGACCTTTTACAAGTTGACTTTTGTCATAATTACACGTGATCTTTTTATAAGTTGACTTTTTCATAATTATACGTGACCTTTTACAAGTTGACTTTTGTCATAGTTACACGGGACCTTTAACAAGATGACTTTTTCATAATCATACGTGACCTTTTACAAGTTGACTTTTTCATAATTATACGGGACCTTTTACAAGTTGACTTTTTTCATAATTGTACGTGACCTTTTACAAGTTGACTTTTGTCATAGTTACACGTGACCTTTTACAAGTTGACTTTTTCATAATTATACGTGACCTTTTACAAGTTGACTTTTGTCATAGTTACACGGGACCTTTTACAAGATGACTTTTGCCATAGTTACACGGGACCTTTTACAATTTGACTTTTGTCATAGTTACACGTGACCTTTTACAAGTTGACTTTTTCATAATTATACGTGACCTTTTACAAGTTGACTTTTTCATAATTATACGTGACCTTTTACAAGTTGACTTTTTTCATAATTGTACGTGACCTTTTACAAGTTGACTTTTGTCATAGTTACACGTGACCTTTACAAGTTGACTTTTTCATAATTATACGGGACCTTTTACAAGTTGACTTTTGTCATAGTTACACGTGACCTTTTACAAGTTGACTTTTTTCAAAATTATACGTGACCTTTTACAAGTTGACTTTTGTCATAGTTACAAGTGACCTTTATATGTATATATATTTACTACCCCTGAGCGGGTACCCTGCTGGTGGAGTAAAACTCCCCGAGGGTATCCATATAATTCAGTAGGCAGTACTTTGTGCTGTTAGAAAAATGTACCATTTAGCAAAATTTTCAGTCTTATAAAATTTGAAATTAATTTAAAACTAAGGTTTGTTCCCTCATGCAAAGCATTCCTTAGCTGGATTTGGATATATACAATTTTGAAACTTAAGATTCATTATTTTCAACTGTTTGGCTTATGCTTTTCATCTATCAAACTTTTCGGTCTTAGTGTCACTGATGAGGAATGAATTTCCGAAATGTGCACATCTGGCACATCCAAATTTAACTGGTATTTGTATTATATATTTACTTCCGGGTACCGCTGCTGGTGGACTAAAACTCCCCGAGGGTATCCATAACTCAGTAGGCAGTTCTTTGTGCTGTTAGAAAAATTTACCATTTAGCAAAATTTTCAGTCTTCTAAAATTTGAAATTAATTTAAAACTAAGGTTTGTTCCCTCATGCACAGCATTCCTGGTATTTGTATTTGTATTATATATTCATAAGTATCCGTGGCCTTTCACAAGTTGTCTGAATTATACTTGACATTTAACAATGGATTTCATTTGATTTTTTTTTTTTAAAAAAATCTTATTTATATTAAACACATTACTATTATAATGGTGTATTTTATGACAGTTTTAACTAGATCGCTCTGTAATTAATCTAAAATACAAAAGCTAGTTTTTGCTGTACGTGTTTATTTTTCATATTTTTGAAACCCCTTTTATTATGTTATGAAATCACCTAAACATTTATATTTATATTTATAATAAAGTTTGTTTGACTTTCTTGTGTTTAATGAGTTAGTTGGTTGTTTATCGTCACATCAGCAATTTTTCAGCTGTTCGTGACGCGAAAAGCTTAAAAAATTTCAAGGATTAATCTTAAACAAGTTCATGTGGTTTGTAATTGTGCAATATCTGCATTTTTCTAGTGCCCACTTACAGCGTCCTTTAAAGTGCTAGTACACTCGTCCGCTATGTCGCAGATAAACATCACTGACCACTGTCTATTATACTGGTAAGAACCTACGACAAGAAAAACTTTTCTCACATGCAGTTGACAGCTTCGAACCCACAGGGATAGGACGCCTTGAGTTTGAAGACTAACGACTAAACTACTAGGCCATGGCTTGAGCGGTAAAATCGATTAGAACAATAAGACACCACTCCTTCAGTTTTTTAACCAATCTCTACACTGGGCTGATAGACTGTAATCGAATATGGTCATTATCTCGGTTACAAATATGTAACAATTAGTAATAATATCAAGTTTATCATTAACACTAAAATAGCCACACCAAAGTGTAAACTGACATCGTTTGTATGAAAAATAACCATTTAGAGGAAAATAAGCTTATCTTAAGACGCCTACAGCTGATTAATTTGTTTACTAATAACATCCAAGAGAAAAGAGTCATAGACCGGGCATACGGATGTGAGACATGCCCAGGCGGAAAATAAAACTTATTACTATAGGACATAGCTATACCATGTGTACATCTTTATGTTGATTAATTTTCAATGTTATTTAATATTTTTGATATCTATCTCTACGTATTCTGTTACTTGTTTGCCTTGACTGTTTCTAAAGCTGTTAATTTTTGATTGCCTCTAAACGTATATTTTTGTGGAATATTATGGAATTCTGGTTGTTCATCCCGTACATGTAATATTACATTGTTCTTTATTTTACAATTATTGATTATAATGAGGTCGACAAAAGGATTTATCAATCTGTAAATCTTATCGTATTCATCGGACCTTTTGGGAAACATCATAACCAGGGGCCTCTGGCTTAGCAAAAGTAAATATTCGTTTTATTACGAACCAACAGTTTTCATTATTGCTGAAACAAAATGTGATAATTAAAAAAACTGAAGATTCTCTGGAGAAAAATTAAAACTGAAACTCAAAAGATGTTTTGTTCGTCTTTATTGTAAATTTCTGTAGTATTAATAATATAACTTTTAATTCCTATTACAAAACGTCTTTAAACCGATCATAATTCTTACCAGACCTTTCCAATCAACCAAAAAAGGACAAAATCGTTTATCATTGGCAATAAAATAACGCTATCCAGCCTTTTCAAATTTATCATTCGAATTTGGAGATAACCAGGTATTCGTACACCAGATAAAAAGGTTACTTAATTCCATAAATAAATTCTATGATAGGAGAAAAAAAACTTAATTTCTTATCAGTCTGTTATATATAGCAGTGAATGATGCCAATGTAATAAAAATAACAATAACTTTTTTGTATAATGATGAAAATGTCTTCAAAATATTTCAAACATAGGAAAAAGCACCGAGGTGAAGAAAATTGGTTCTAACGAAAATTTGTTTAATTTATGTGACGTGATTTCAAATTGTTCCTGAGAACTCAGTCAAAGCCTTACAATAAAGGATTTAATTATTCTGTATAATAATAATAATAATGATAATTCTAATGACGATTAAAAATTCTTTTCTTAATTTCAAAACTCCTAAATGAAATGACAATCTATGATGGTATTCAATGAAAATCTATTTTATTATTATTATTATTCATAGAAACGTGAATAATAAAAATAATACATGTAAAAAAAAAAAAATAATAATAATAATAACTTTTCATTGAATGTTCGTCGTCATGCATTTTCTTTTACAGTCATAACAATTGAAGGCAAAACCCCTGTGTATCACCAAATGTGGGCAAATTATATTTGTTTTTTTTTTAATTTTTAGCTTATGCATTTCAATAAAACTTTTGAAGATAATGTTTGCGTGGTGTATGGATTCTTACATTCATCCATTTGGGAATCGGTACGTTATTTTTGAAAAAAAGCGTTTATAGCAAAACTGATCTAATTTTAACGTTAATTGTATCATGACTTCAAGTTATTGTTATCATTAATTATCAACCTGTTAATAACTACATTGATACAGCACGTGATACATGTGATGTCTGATATTTCAATTTAAAACCAATAAGTATATATATATATATATATTTATATATATATATATATATATATATATATATATATATATATATATATATATATATATATATAATTTAGTGTTTGTGGTAGTTATATCTATTTCAACATTTATTTTAAATATGCTTCTTTATATGCTTCTTTTCCTCATACCTAAAATGACAGATCACAGTGCCTCTGACCATCTAGGTTCTATTTACGCTCGGGAAAATCCTAATTTATGAAAGTTTGTCCGTTCAATTGCCGAAGCGGGGTTCACAAACATTCCACTCAAATTATACCTTAAATACAAAATGTTACATCAACAAAATAGATAAAAAATGTGATCATGGCATTAATTTGATGATAGGACAAGCATTAACTAATTAACAAGGGGTAAATTTGGTTCGTTTCTTCCGTATTGTCTTACGGCTCAATCATATAAATATTTCTGATGCATTATGAAAATTAAAGGAATTCATGACGAAGCCTCAGTTTTGTATATTTATGCTATTTTCAATATCTGAACAAATATTTAGAAGATAATAGAATTCATGACGTATGTTTACTTTAATTTCCTCAATGATGTACCTAAGTATGTCGGCCTGCTTTTAGAATTGATAAAGATCATTAGAGCGATGGGAATATCATGTTCGTTTGGGGGATAGAGAATCGATAAATACTAGTACAAATAATGATAATATTACCTGTTAATATGATTAAAAACTAAAGATTTTCAAACTGGATTGCCACATCCATGTTTTAAATGACACGTGTATGTTCGATTTTTTTTCAATATGTAAATAAGTTAATATGCGTGGGAACTCTAATAATGAAAAAGAAAAAAAAGATTAAAAAGAGAGTAAGCATTACTGGTCTCAGAGCCTCACTGGTACGAATCCCAATATGTAGCTCCTAATGTAAGGAAGATTAAGTTAGCTTTAATGATATCAGATTTTCTTAGCCATCCCAGAACTGCATCTACATCTATATAAGTGGAAGGGTTTCATCTTAATTCAAAAAGATGAATATAGTTGGTAATTGTTTTTTTATGACATTCTTTTGAGATAAATTGATAACTACAAAATATTATGCTTTCTGAATTTCGAATTAAATGAAATGACGAAAATAAAAACGATTTTATTACGAACAAAGAAAAGATGTACGCAGTTAAAATCCAGAATTGCGATGTCTAAGGTACGATGTTAGCATTTTTGCTATCATAAACTTTAATTATTTATTTTGTATTACATTTTGGGTAAATGAGAAAAATGTCATTGTAGAAGCGTGACCTGTGGATGGGTGTGTTTGGAACCTAAGCAATGAGAGGCGCTGTGATCCGTAACCTTACAGGAAGCACTTCACAATTTAACACAATTACTCCAAAGTTATGACAATTGACTATTTCTTTCGGTAACGTTTTATTTTAAAAATTATACAAATAAAATATATCTCACTCGGTAGCAATATTGTCTTAATGTATTGCATTCTTTTCCTTTTTTATCGTTAAAATTTGAATATCAGTCAATTACTTTTTCGAGTGGAGTTTAATCAACCCGGAAGTAAAGTAGAAAAAATATTACATGAAAATGGAATTAGATACCACTTGAGTGTTTCAGATTAGAAAACATTTCCTTGTGTAAGGAGTATTGTCATTTCATTTCTACAATAACCGGTTTGTACTTAATGTTTGCTATGAGATAAGAATTGTTTTGTTCTGTTTACTAAAATATTTGCTTTTGTTATGAACATTAAATTATAAATTAAGAGTATCTAAATTGAGATTATTACATATAATTTACCATCCACCCATACAAAAACCTAAAAAGTATACAAATAAATTATATATATATATATATATATATATATATATATATATATATATATATATATATATATATATATATATATATATATAAATTAATAAATATGAAGAAACTACAGTGCCTTTCACTGCCTAGTTACAACCTATTGTGAAGAAGTTTTCCGAAAGTCGGTGCTTTTCTCGAGGCACCCCGGCTTCCTACTTCCGCAAAACTGACGCCTTGATATAAGTAAAAAAAAATATTTGCTTCAGAGTTAAACAGCAACAACAACATTTTTCCACTACACTGTTGTTGTATAAAATAGACTGAAATAATTGTCATGTGCTTCTTTTTAATGTATTTAGTTCATAAAAACTCAAAAGAAATATAGGTACACTATTCCTTACGTGAAGAAGTATGTTACTATGGTAGTGATAAGATCAAACGCCTACATATCAAATAGATAAAATAAACCACATAGTTCATTTATTGCTTCTGGAGTTTTATCTTAGGCAAAAGAATGGATGATGTATCCTATGTGATAATCATTTGAGTCAGTTTATTCATTTCCCGCTCTGATAACGCTGAATTTATTCGGTTAATTTGATATGATATCAAACGCTTTTGTTATTTCTTATGACCATCTCCATATTTCTATATAGATAAGAAAGTTATTAGAATTTTTGCGTATATTTTGATCAACTTGTTTTATATCGCGTCAGCTTTATTTAACCACTTAATTCATAATCTTAATGGTACGCAAGTATGTGCAAGCGTTAAATCAAAAAGACACACTGCTCATACCCTATTAAACATTCACAAAATAAGATATCTTTTATTGTGGAATCCATAACAAGGACAGTCCCTTTAATTGAGAAGTCTTAAAATTATTTTATACTCTGTGTGATGTGAACTTTTTTGTTATTAATATTACTGATAAATATCAATTTACATAATAAAGATATTAGAAACATTTGAAATATAAATAATGAACAAAGGTAAGTTAACACAAAACAATCACCTTAATTTCATAAAGATATATTTGTTTGCAAATAAGCCTTTCATTTTTTTTTGTATTTGTTTTCATTTTCGTATATTCTATTGAATAACACCATGTTTTAAAGTCGTTGATTACAGGCTCAAAAGCATGTTAAAACTTAAAAAAACTTAGAAAAAGTTGTTCTAAAATACTTTCAAAATTAGAGTTTTAAATAGTTTATAACTAGAACTCTTGAACATTTTTATCAGGACATGGTTTTTGCACATATAGAATTCATAAAAATAGACATCCCAGAACGACGCTTAATATCACCATTAAGACACCATTAGCGACTCGGATGGTTCATGACCTATTAGATGTTAAGAATGTTAAATTAATAACATGGATTATAGACATAGACAATTACCCACCAACATTAACACAAAAACTCATCTCAAGTGACCAATCAATCATAGTTTCTGTGTAAAATCATGATCAACACCAGCTAATTATAACATGTTCAAACTCAATAATATTGTAGAGTCCATCTAATTCATATCAAGTCATATATATATATATATATATATATATATATATATATATATATATATATATATATATATCTGTGTGTGTATGTGTGTGTGTGTGTGTGTGTGTGTGTGTGGCAATAGGTTCACATGGAAAATAGAAATAATCATTAAAAGGCCATGAAAAAAAAATCAACAACAACATGTAGTGTTCATAAGGTTCAACAATATAAAATGGTTTTACATATACAAAAAAATCCAAATAAGAATCCATCATGTAGCAAATCAGTTAAGGTTACCAAGGAAAGGCAGGAGGGGTTTGTTCACGTTCAGCAGTTTTAACGATATCCATTGTGGGAAGAATATATCGGGGTTTTTAACGTTCGAAAGTTAGTTAATTCGGCACCTGGAACATATCTTGTTTTTTAGCGCCCAACAGTTTAGTCGGTATCAATTAAGACCGGTGCATATCCCGGTTTATTTATTTTTATTTTATTTTTGTTTTTGTTTTTTGCTCTGTTTTGCGACCTAAAGTTTATCCGGTATCTATATGTACGTTCCCTAGGTTGATTGAAGTATTGTTGAAACTGATGTATTACCAAATGACATTTTATGCAGTCTGGCTGTAGTTCGGGCTCTAGAATTATGTCTGTAGCATCAACCACTCTTCTTCAGACTTTTGGAACATATAAAACATTTAAAAAGCACAACTTTATTCCTAAAAAGGAAAAGTTAACGCAGAACTCGAATAAGTATTTTTAATGAAGAGATAGATTGGGTATCCGAAGGGTAGCTCAATAATAAAATATTCATCAAAGAATTATTTTTCCCCTTTGTTTCTTTGTTTGTTAACTATGACCTTATTACTGACCTCAAATAGGCAAAACCGAAAAATATCTCGAGTTAGATTAAATTTTCATTCCAAACTCGTATCTTCGTCCGTTATGTAAATCATTCTCTCAACTACAAACTACAAACTAGCTAGAGCCTTGTATTCTCTTATTTTCAATGTCATGTCGGATTTGACCAATAATAATAATAATAATAATAATAATATCTAAATATGTTATCTTAGAAAAAAGACGTTTTTTGCGCGAGTTTCAAATATATGTAAAAGTACAGTGAATATCCGGCTGGCGGAGGAACCTAAAAAAAAAGAGTCCCTATTGTTTAAAATCAACATCTCTAACAGTTTTTAATTAAGAACCTTAAAATTCACAAAATATTTCCATAAAAAAATATGAACCCTAGTTTAAGTATAAGTTTAGGGATTTTACTTCATTTTTCGACTTGAGTTGTTAGTCGTTTTTAGTTATCTGAAGCTATTGTGTTGAATCAACCTCTTAACAGCTCCCACACGAAAATCATTGACTTTCACGAAAAAATTCTATGTACAGCAGAGATGTGAACCGGGATTTCTACAACTATTTCCGAGTTTTCCTAAAAAATTTTTCCGGACTTTGAAATCTTGTTTTTTAAACTACCTTTTAACAAGATGCTCCTCTGTGAGATCAAATATTTCTACAGGTTTCAATAACAAACCTTGAGACTTTAGATGTCTTATATTAAAGATGTGTACTCGTTGTGGGAATATCTAAGAACCTTTCCTCACAATAAACAATATTCATTAAACTTAGTATTAATTAAGAAAAAAATTACGGGTGAAAGTATGCAAGGAGAGAATGTTGGTTAATTATTGGAAAAAATAAAGGTTATTTTTAATTATTTCATGAATGTATGCATTTTTGTCACTGTGAAACAATTTAGATGAATATTGATCCTTTCACTAGTATTGTAATAACACATTTTGATGTATTTTGGTCTTTCAC
This sequence comes from Tegillarca granosa, assembly GCA_029721355.1. NCBI lineage: Eukaryota > Metazoa > Mollusca > Bivalvia > Arcoida > Arcidae > Tegillarca > Tegillarca granosa. The sequence continues at coordinate 35,284,031 of CM056601.1, read as the reverse complement.
TAGGATTATAACAACACAACTGGGTAACTGCAGGTCCGCCTTTTAAAAGGCTGTATTATAACCAGAAGTTCCTATTTGTATTTTCTTTTTTCGTTCGGCTGTTTGGCATTTTTTATGTGTTGTGTTCTTGACTACGTTGTTCGATGCCAATAACAAGATTTTCTGTCATATCAAAATTTTTCGCAGCAACTTTAGAAGATTGTTTTCATGATAATACGCTGGTATTAATGAAGATTAGAAATAAGACTATTTCTGTTGTATAATTAATCTTCATCAATATCAAACAGACATTAAATTTCTAATTAGATGAGAGTTATGTATACACTGATGCTAATATGTAAATATTTGCGTCAAGAAACAGATATTGTTATTACACTGTATTGCTTTTTGTTTTTGATTGATTAAATTTAACGAAAAATTATGGCGAAACATTGACACCAATGTTGCATGTTACTGATTAAAAGGAAGATCGATGGATTCATACAGCAATGAGAAAAACCAGCTGAAACATGAGCGGTAGACTGAGAAACTTGCCATTAGTGATTTGAAAACTTTTTTTAGGTATATCAAAATATAAACATAATTTGAAAAAAAATTAAAATCATGGTTTGTAATGGTTTATGACAGGAATCCCAAATAAAAATGACTCCCTTAAAGATTTCCGGCAACATTCAGTTGGCGGGAAGTATCGTCCGGTAGAATAAATGTTACGGATATGGAATATACATAACCGATTGTGTTTTGTTTGAGCTTACTTTAAGGCCCCCTAAATTGCATTTTAAAAGCAGACGGTTAAAAAATAAATACATTTTCTTGTCAGCTGATTTTCTGTTGTCTAGAACCTTGTTGCGCGCGTTTAAAGATCACAGCGCCAAGGTTCGAATCCAAATAACACAGATCTAAAATAAAGGATATTTTTTAAATTCGCTTATCGAACGTCGGCTGTTTTTTTTTTTTCGTATTCTGATTTCCTCTATCATCAATTTCGTCTTCTTTTTGCACCGTAAAACATAACTATTTTTTTTACCGCTGATTAACTGAAATTTAAGTTAATAAAATATTAAGTTGCTATGAGAACGATTTTTTAAAAAAAAGACTGTCTACCAAAATTGTTGACGAAAAACTCAAATAAATTATGTTTTAGGTTTTCCTACATTTCAAATTAACCGAATTTTCTTATTGGAAAGGCTTTTATCTTTTACCATAAATGTATTAGGCGACACAATTACCGTCTGAATATCTCTATAAGCATTAGTTGCAATACTAAGTGAATTAATATTTGCTTTCCTTTCACAGTGTTATTTCTTAACAATTGCATACAGTTCTAACCAAATATAAACAGACACTAATCTCTCTGATAACGAATTTATAAAACCATTTTCCATTAGTGTTTACCAAAGCAATTAGTAATGTATCATAAATACTTCAGCAAATTGTCTATTTTGACAAGATAACAATGGGTTACTTGGTAAAACATATCTGACAAAAATTGGATTTATAAAATAAAAGAAACATACCAGTTTTTGTCCAAATCACAATCCCAAAAACAAAGTAAAATTTTGAAAGTTTTCAAAATTAGATATACACGTGAACCTCCATCAAGGAAGTGAGACCGGGTGCTCTGGAAGGGTAAGCACCTCCTGTCTAAATAGCTACACTCGTCACGTGCAAGTCAATTTTGAGAATGAAAGGAACTTTGATAAGTCAAATATATCCAGTATAAGTTTGGATACAGTGACTTCATAATTAATATTATTTAACAACAAATAAAACTTTCCTTATGTCAAATATTCTGTTTTCGTTTTGGGTACATTACTATAAATTCACTAAATTTCCAGTAGGTATCTTTTTTCAAATAATTATACGAAGATATAGAAATGTCAGATCTAAATAACTTGTTTAAAATAATATTATCAAATCAAACAACACAAAACCACAACATAAATAACGAAGTGATCAAAACATCAGAACAATTTGAAACAAATGATTAAAAACTTCACGTAAGAGCACAAGCAAAAAGAACAAGTTAACATAAACGTATTACAAAACTTTCTTCTATTTTACGTAGCAAAAGCAATTTTGTATATCAGAGGCTCACTCATCATTGATATTTCACTCCTTATTATATTCTGTATTTTCAAAATAAATTCATAATTCTAATTTTAACTGATCATCTCTATTTTACTCCTACTTATTTTGTGCTTGCAATAAGGTAATGTTTTAGACATCGCTATTTTATAATATCAATTCTTACTTATTTCTTTATTTAGAAGGTTATTTTTCATAGTTTTATGAGTATCACATTTTAACTTTCTAATTGAACCTGCATCTGCAATATGTTTATTTGATTGTTTTATATGGAATCGCTCTTTTTTGAAGTTGAGTTAAGTATTAAATGATTTAGTATTTACTTTAGTTTAAGCTATAAAATCTATGATATTTAATTTAATTTTTAGCACGTACACCAAAGTTCCTACTTGTTATTTTGATCGTTGTGTTTATTTTAAAACGGACGATTGTGTGCTTTTTCAATGTTTTGACTGTTTTGGACTCTTTTAAGGTAATAGATATTGATGCTATATAAAAGCGCTATCAGATAATATTTACCGAATCAACCAACACAATAGAGTAACCTGAATACTAAACAAAAAGTTTAATGTTACCAGATCATCGATAAAAACTCATTAAAGTACATCTGATAAAATTGTAAGTATTCAAACACAAAATAAACATCCCGGCATGTATTTTATAACAAATGTATACAAAACAAAACATGATTTTTATTGTTGTCAATAGAATATGTTTTTACAAAAGAAAACAAGAGGACATAACCCAAATTTTGTATTAGAATTCCAATTAATTCGGTAGATCCACATACATATGTTTCCAAATTTTTTTTTAGATCTGAGCTTTTTAAAATTTCATTATTTGCTTTCTATAACGAATATATAAACCAATAATCCAATTTTGGAGTAATTTTAAACTCACATCAAGAAATAGACTTATTCTGTTAATAAGATATAACTTTTATCCTATGTTATTCAGGGTTTTATTTATTAATCACTTGTGACATTATTTGTTTTTATCAGTTTAGCATTAGTTTTAAAATTTTCGATTGTATTTAATTTTACATCTATTATTTTTTTATACATTCATTTGTATTATTAACATTTTCTAGTCTCGAATAGCTACAATAATGTTGATGCCGTTTTAAACAATAATTCCTTCAATTACTCACCCTTATGGAGCAGATGTCATAAATACTGAAGAAAAATGACTTGAAGTGCTACGACCTCCTAACTTAATGAATTATTTGCTAGAGGAAATGTGACAAGAAAAGTATTGATTTTTTCTTTCGAATATGAATAAATGTAGTATTATTTGGCGTTATTATGTTTTGTTCTAAAATAAAAGGGTCATAAATCAACTATATTTCGTTTGGCAACTCATATATCAGGAAAGTTAAACAATATTTGGCATGATTTATCACTGCAAAATATATGTGTTGTTGATAAAAACATCCATGTAAAAAGCATCATTTCATTTCACATTTTTGGTAACTTATCTTGTTGTTGCTTTTGTTCTTATCGGGCTTCATTCATTTTCGTTAAAATACCAGTATAACTTATTCTTTCTTCGCCTAAGTTCCAATTTCAGTTAGCTTTTTAAACTGATATACAAAGTTTTGATAACTATTAACTTTTTTATTTCGGTTGTTTCGAATGCATTTATCTTTTTTTTTAAATTTTTTTATATGACCAGTAAACGTTTCATCAGCTGCAATTGATAGATTTATTTTTCGATGTTGAAATTTTTATTATAAAAAATTATATTGTGAAAAAAATATATAATAATTAATTATTATATAATTAATTATCTTCATACAAAAGAAAAACCAACTAATTACTATTTAACGATAATACATAGCTAATACACTGTTGACATCAGTGGTTTTCTTAGAAAGATTGCCCAGTTAGGCTTTCATCATCTGACTTTGCATTGTGACGTCATTTTTATTTATAGAAAAAATATTTTAATGATGTTAGGATTTTACTCTATTGAAGGAACAGCCAATCAAGCCTTCACAAACAAAGTTAGGATTTGCTATCTTGAGGAGAGGTTTGAATTGTATTATTGCAGTAATGTATTATTGCCGTCTTCTTTTATAAAAATGTTCCACATTTAATCTTGCTTCTTTGTACAATAAAACACAAACTTTCTTGCACATTTTGTAATTGTTAACAATTTTTGACTCCATGAGAATATTTTACTTTCAAGGAAAACATATATTTCTATAAAAAACTAAAAAGAATTCTCTATCAAAAATCCATGTTTAATTTTTCCTTTTTATTAGAATGGGTACTTTACCTTTTATTCTCCTTTCTTGTCAATTGCTAGGTCTTTATAATATAATTTTTTCAATGTTCACAATAAAACAACAAACAAAAATTTTCAAAAAGTGTTTTGGAATTATATCTTGAAAACAGGAATAAACTTTTATCAATTAAACACAAACATAGCTGTCCATTTCCAAATCACAGTCCCAAAAGTAAAAACTTGAAAACAGTACAAATGTGAACTTCTACCAAGAAACAAAAGACCAAGTCTTCCAGAAGGTCAACATCCGCCCCTTGCAAAGACAGATAAGTTTGAAAAGAACATTTATTTAAAGGATAAGTTTGGATACAGCAACTTCATACTCATCAACAAAATTGTGTTAACAGCTATAAATCTTTATGAGCCTAGGTTTGCAATATTCCTGAGTTTTATATTCTTCGTTGTAGAAAGTTCCCGCCGTTGAGAACAAGCTCTACCATGTCGTATTACTATCTTAGTGTCACTAATGAGGAACGAATTTCCGAAATGTACACATCTGGCACATCAAAATTTAACTGGTATTTGTGTTATTTATTTACTACCCCTGAGTGGGTACAGCTGCTGGTGGACTAAAACTCCGAGGGTATCCATAACTCAGTAGGCAGTACTTTGTGCTGTCAGAAAATGTACCATTTAGCAAAATTTTCAGCCCTCTAAAATTTGAAATTTATTTTAAACTAAGGTTTGTTCCCTCATGCAAAGCATTTCTAAGCTCGACTTCGATTTATATAATTTTGGAACTTTAGATTCATTATTTTCAACTGTTTGGCTTATGTTTTTATCTATCAAACTTTTCGGTCTTAGTGTCACTGATGCGGAATGAATTTCCGAAATGTACACATCTGGTACATCAAAATTTAACTGGTATTTGTGTTATATATATCTAACAAAAATACCTGTTTAATTTTGTTATGGCATATGTGCTCATTTCGGAAAGTACTGTGAAACAAATACGCCATAAACAGGAGAAGCAGGAATATTAATGCAATATTATTTTAAACTCAGTTTCCTCTTTAAACTCCTAGACTGTAATAAAAAGTTCTTTAACACCTGACTGTTTATATTTTTCTTTCATAATTCTTTTCTTTATTTTATTGTTTCTTACTTAAAAAGTTGTTTTCTATCAATATTTTCAAATTTCATTACAGGAGACAAATTTCTATGGATGTTCAGATTATGATTTAGATATGAAATAGTTAAGTATTTGATCGTGACTATGTCGATTATATTTCTTTTCAACAATAGACTAACAACATCTGATGCATTGCTTTCGTTAACTGAGGTAACGAAAAAAAAAATTTACATGTTATTTTCTTATTGGGTGGTTAATTAAAAAGTTCAAAAATTGCAATAAACAGCATCTGTTAAAATACGAAAATGTATCAAGTAAGGTCATCATAATTAAATTTAATTTACGAGTTTTTATGGTGTAAAATTTTAAGAAGTTGAAAAGTAATAATAAACCTAAATGTGGAAAAAGACAAGGGATTTCCTATTATGGTTTTAAAAAGCATTCAAGATGACTGAGACGTAAAAATACTTTATGTAAATTTCTTAATGACGCAGAAAAATCTCATAGAACTCCATATAGTCGATATTAGATTAATTTTTTTTCTTCAGATTACATAAAGAAAAAAAAGCATCATGTATCCGTCTATATCAGCATACTGTTATTTAAACGATGTTGTTCGTTATTTTATGTTTTCTTAATAACTGGCTTTTTAACCCAAAATATATGGGTGTTGTACCATAATAATAAGTTACAATGAGACCAAAGAATATCTTTGACGTCAATTATTTTCATTTAAAGAAAAAAATTACAATTATTTTCATTTTCATTAAAAAAAATTTGTTAAAGTTTGTAAGTAAATCTTTCTTCAAATTATTATTATCATTAATTTAGACAAATAGTTTTTTATGTCTTTTATATAGTATAAATATAAATATTTTACTTCCTAAAGTGGTTTAAGCTTGATCTTGCGTATGTGTTACTATGGTTACGTTGTTATAATAATACACGATTTAATAACTTCGTCCATTTCGCATACAATATCAATTTATGCACTCAATTAGCAAATAAACTTAAGTCCTCGCTTGTTCGGAAATAGAAGGACTAATGAAGGCACACCGTTGAATTGAAATAGATTAATATGTTTATCTGCCTCAGTGGAATAGTAATATTTGTATTAAGTCGCTTATAATTGATCTTATTTAAAATATTTTCTATGTCCCACCAGGAAATCTTGGTAATCCACTTTACCCAGAAATAAACTTGTTTTCCCCATAGTTTTCCAAAATCGAAATAAGTGAAAACTTAAAGCTAAAGAAACAATAATGGTTTCATTTGACATTTGATTTTAAGTGTAGAGAGTTTTAGATTGATGAAACTATGACATGTGTCAGTAATTGCGCGTGCGGTAATAGAGAGCATCTGTTAAATAAAACCATAATTGCATGACAGCATTTTAGTCAAGTTATGCGTGACATAAACACTAATTGAACATCTTCATCAGTATCAATATGCGCATAAAATTTTTAAAATTCTAAAATAAAAGTTGTGTGGACAAGAACCATGTGCTTATTTAAGTAGTTTTAACGACCTAATATCACTGGTTTTATTTGGATTGTACATTTTGATTGTTATTTCAATGCTTGACATTAAATTTAGGAATTAGAAATTAGGTTTCATCACACAGTGAGAGAGAGAGAGAGAGAGAGAGAGAGAGAGAGAGAGTTTGAGAGTTTTAATGAAAATAAATATGTTTTTAATTAAAAATACTTTGTACTGTCAATAAAAACATCAATGATTATTGGTGATAATTTTTGAACTGAAATTACCAATAAGTCAGTAGAAAGTACTGTGTGCTGTCAGAAAATATACCATTTAGCAAAATTTTAGCCGTCTAATTTTTGAAATGCGTGTACAACAAAGGTTTGTTCCCTCATGCAAAGCATTCATTAGCTGAATTTGGATTTACAGTCAAACTTCGATTATTCGAAGTTGAAGGGTCTTCATTTTAGGTTCGAATAATCGGGGGTTCGAATAATCGAATAAGTTAATTTTAAACTTCGATCCATCGTACGTTATCTTAAGACACAACAGTATTCTATTGCACAAGTGTTTTAACTGTGTCAGTTTATAATGAATAATGTCATGACCTATCATGATTAATTTCTTAAAAACAGAAATATTAATTTTATTTCAATAAAAATGAAAATTTAATACCATCTGGTACAAAATCAAATAAGCGTGGTAATACATACGACACAGTAAGTATAGCCATTCAGAACAAGTACACCATGCTTTTTTATGCACGCAACATACACTGTATATGATTTAGGAACTTTAGATAATTTTTTTTCAAATGTTTGGCTTATGTTTTTTATCCATCAAACTTTTTGGTCCTTAGTGTCACTGATGAGAAATGATTTTCAGAAATGTGCAACAAAATTTAACAGATATTATATATAAAAAGATTTAATACATAACATTTTATCTCATTAACTTACATATACATCAGCCTTTTTAAGATTTAAAGTTTACAGACAATGTTTTTCCAAATCAACAGGCTAAGAACATTCGAAATAGAAAAAAATGCTTCTTTTTTAGTTCAATGTTTTCAGTTTTCATTTTAATTTCCAAATTAACTTATAACTCTTTCGAATTTTGTTGAAAATTGTAAATCACCAAGAAATTTCTTCTTTGAAAGATAAAAACAAGTATTTTCAGTTATTTAATTATATATAACTTTTTAATAACCTTTAAATTCTTTTTAGGAATAGCAATTTTATATAGCTTCAGTTTTACTAATGCGTTTTATTTTGCTATATGTAAACGGCAACAAATACACGTGTGGTGTCTAATCATATTAGTGATTAAAAGGCTTGAACAGATATTCAAAAGAAAAAAGAAAGAAGATGTACTTTTATTCTGACATGCTTTACTGTGCAAGTTAGATTTGAAGTAAATTTGCCAATTGCACATATCAACATAGTATTTCTAAATTCACAAATCTAAAGTTGAAATTATCAATACACAACTTTTATTAAAAATAAGGGTAGAACTACGTTCGATAAACCCATTTGATTTTATTTATTTTATTCAATCAAGATTAAATACAGCATGGTCACTGATCTCTGACAACGTTACATTAAACTATGCGATTATATTTTCCTATTACGTCATAATTAGTCTCAATACCCAAAATACTAAGCTAAGCCAACATTGTTTTTTTTTCAATTTGGAACAAGGCGTTAACAAAATTTGGATACAGAAAATTATTGTAGCGATAATATAAATTTCATCTTTTGCTAATATTTTATTGGATTAAATTACAATTAAGTGCATTTAACAGGAATTTTTAACAGAGTTTCAACATTAAACAATTACAATAAAAATTAACATTTCGCTTCTACTGATTAATTTTTAAATATTTGGAAGTCTGTTTACATTATCTTTCTCAAATATTAAGTGGTTTTTCAGTTTAAGTTGAAAATAAAAATCTTTATAATCAGAAAAATGCATGTAAGGTTATAACAATTAACAATTCTAAAACATCAGGCCCCAGTTTAACAATCATTCACTCAACGGAGTATACACTCAACATTAATTCGGGAACATTTCAATGTCAATCTTTTAGACATTACACAGCCAAAATTAATATTACACAGTCAAAATTGAAAATCTAATGTTATATCTAAATGTTTTTTGTAGTTTTGTTGAACAAAACTAAATATTGTCTCATAAAACTTAAAATTTTTAAGGTATTGATGAGCAAAAGATAGCAATATATGAGTAGAGTGAATGATTGTGAAACTTGGGTCTGATCTTTTAAAACAGAAAAAAATGTCTTCTGGTTTTACTTTTAATAATATTTAAGCATGATGTTAAAAGCATCTTTATATATTTTCTTTTTTTGCGTAAAATGTATTCCTTTAGATGCAAAAGTCAAAACAATTTAGCAAAATTTGCTAAACTATTTGCTGACCTTTACAAGTGACACTTAGGCTAAGATATTCTAACATAAAATAGTTTTTTTATTTAGTTGTTACAATATGTGTTAATCTTGATTTTATGTACTTTATGGAAAACATTTGAGTAAAAAATTAGTGCATTAACACAAAACATATAAGATTTTTAAATAACTTAACCGTTTTCTATCCGTCTTGTATTTAACTAAGATGTTATATATACTGGCGTACATTGTAATTCGCATATGTTCATTTTATTTAAAAAAGTACTGTAATTCAACCGAGAGATTTTCACATTGATAGCGTCAAAATCTCCCTCTTTAGATTGATTTGTAATTTTAATAAACAAAAATAATTTTTTGATTTTATCATTTTTACGATTTTTATTATTGAATAACTTCGAACATTTTGTTGTCACTGAAATGTTCATATCGTTAATGACGAAACGAAAAAAAGAAATTCCAAATATCTGTTGTTTTCCTTATTTGTATATATATAACATTAATGATGAAGTCTGTTCAAATATCAATAAAAAGATGGTTTTGATAATTTCCCTATCAGATATGTCATTAAGATATCCACCTAAATAAAGGAACCCTTATAATAAATAGCGGAATAAAACCCCAATAGAATATAATACTACAGTCGAAGTAATAAATTATTAATGCAAGAAGATGTTTCAGATAACCATGATCATAATTAGAAGTTATTTCCTGAATTTTTTTTACCAATAATTGAAAACCCACTGTGAGCCTGTGAGCATATACAATTGTTTGCTGACGCATTAATTAAGATTATTAAAGAACCAGATAAACCAAAAAGGCAACACCATAAGGTTACACTGATAATAAATCTTTCATTTGAGAAAGGTTCTGCTTTTTATTAAATGAAATATCAATTTTGTGATTATGATTTTTCTATTTAAGGATGTTTAACTTGACTGTCAAATGAATAATATTGTGGTAAAATTTGAAGAAAAAATCAACTTTGAGCGTCAGGGTATTTTGACAACGTATTCTCTGTGCAATGTGATAGTTTTGAAGAAGTACCTGACTCCTAAAATTAGTAGTTACTTTCTACAAATAAAGCTAAATATTGTTATAAATATACTAATGGTAAAGAAGGCTTATTAACTGCATAAATTAATTGTTTATTAAAAACATTGAAAACGTATATTTATAAATGTCGATTATCATCCAAAGCCGGGTATATTCAGAGTTTACCAACTTCTAAGAGATTGAGAAATTCAATAAGAACCGCTCTGTATTGTTTACAACAATAGCTGCACGTTAACTAACAAGAAGCAGCACATGCGCAATTTTATAGTCTGTATCAGCTACCTTAAGTTTTTATTCCATTCAAACATTTACTGAATACAGTTTGCTAAGTTAAAACAGAATATAGACGGGGCTATTTTTAAGAATATTCACACACGCAGGTAATCTAGAGTGCTTTCCTTTTAACCGTCTCGATTTATTATTTCAAATTGGAAACTACCAACTTTTCAAAAGCTTTTTTTTTACCAACCAACATTCAACTTAATTTTCTTCATACAAATTTTGTGTTGGTAGAAACAAAGAAAGATGAAACTGAATTACTTTGACTAGTTATGTTTTTGAAAAGAAATTTTAAAAAGCAAGTGATAGTTTGTACAAAGACTTTTTTGTGTGTTTTATTTCTTACTAAATTTTTGTTCAAAAGATCGCTGTAGTAACTGTTCTATCGCCAAACTCTCTTATCCATTTTAAGTAAGATATTGAAATATCAAAAATATATGAAAATGCTTTTTTTTGGTGGAGAGTTTAAATACGGATGCCCCGTTTCACGGCAGGCGTGACACGCTAAAGAACACCCACTTTACATTGCCTTGAGTGCATTGCTAAAGCTTGTGAACTCTCGATATAAATGATATATCCTTGACCAGGACGTAAAATCCAATGAAAATAATTAATCGATCAATCTTTGGAACAGGAACTTCAAATGTACACAAATAAAAAAAATCGAGATAGAAGTCCGAAATTTATGTTATCTATATCCTTTTAAAACTATTACAAGCGGTTTGTTTTTTTTTTAATTTTATTATTATTATTATTATTATTATTATTATTATTATTATTATTATTATTATTTGCTTTTTTAACCTCTAAAATACCATGTCCATGTCATGTAAATACACGGGTGTTTGAAATTAAACCTAACGGCAGAAACAAGACAAATATTCAGTACAAGCAAAGATTCTTCTGTTTGTTTATGGTTTCAGCATTATCTTAAGTGAATTTGGAATGTATTTGCACTGAAAAAATATCGATTCTGTATCTTTGCTTAACCTAGTTGTTACAACGTGTGGGTACTGAAAAGTGAAAAGGTTGAAAGGATGAGAATTGATCATAAAGATAGAGGGCGAGAGTACCAAAAAATCTAAAATGAAAATGTTGAAAAGAGAAAAGAATTGAGAATACAAGCAGGCGAATTGCAAACATTGTAACCGCAAACACTAATAAAGCCTGTATTGATTGAGCATTTTCACTCTGTGTTTATTTTAAAATTTTCTAAACCGTGCTCAGTTTAAGTTAATATGATAATTGAAAGATATTTAGGTTTGTGGCATAACATACCTGTCTTTTTGATTCTATTTTTACCAAGAATCTCGATGTGCAAATCGTAATTTTCATATGAAATAGTTATGCTCTCAACTGTACCAAAATCCATTTATATTCGAATATGTTAAATTTTGTTTTGTTGAGTTAAAATTAATTAAAAAAGGGAAGGGAAACGAGAAGATAGAACTCTCATATTTGGTTTTAACCATTAAAGAATTGTATTTTTAGTTTTTGCGGGGACCTACTTATTTTATGGAGAGCACAGCGATGCTTGCACCGAAGGTCAAAGCTTGCGAAGCGAGCTCTTTAGATATTGTGTACGAAGACCAGTTGATTTTATTTTCAAAAATCGCTTATTTACAATTATTTAAGGAAATGCCAACGAAAACATAATTCTCTATCAAAAAAAAAAAAAAAAACTATCGTCATGAAACTTACAAAAACTTACAATGTCGATTTGTGTAAAGTGATACGTTAAAAACAAGCGTTTTATAACAAGTATCATTTTTGTTGATACTTAATACCTTAGCATATACCCAATATGAATGGATGATAAATGTCAAAGGTTAAAAATGAGACCGTCATGAATTCAACAGAAAAGTGAACGATATGTCTGCTTGTGATCGCGTTTTAAAACTGTCTACAGAGAGATAAAAAATAATTAAAATAATTATTAAACCCAAATGAACTTAAAACATATGATCTACCGTACCAGCTCTATTTTTAGACATTATTTTCTCAGTTTGGCATATCAAATGACTGACGTGATGAGCAGTTTATTATCACTCACTGTATTGAGATGAATCAATGTTTCCGATGTGTAAATCTACTATGTCTAAGATAATGACAAAAATTAAAGGTGCTAATAATAGACAGAGATAATATTTTCATTGACTTACCCGAACAAATCGTTTTTACAGATAAAATAAGTACTTCCAAACAACCAATCGAAATTGTTTGTAAGTCAACATTAAGTAAGATTGTTTTGATTATGGCGTGAATGTAATGTAATCATTACATCACTGTTTCACATGGTACGAATCCATTAAATAATTTTTTTTAAAATGATTTTTTTCTAATAAAAATAAAACAAACATACCAGTCCTTGTCCATATCACAATCCCAAAAAGAAAGTAAAAACTTTGAAACTGGCAAAATATGTTATACACGTGAAATTCCATCAAGGAAGTGAGGCGGGTGCTCCGGAAGGGTAAGCACCTCCTGTCTAGCTTGCTTCACCCGTCACGTGCAAGTCAATTTTGAGAATGAAAGGAACAAAGAACTATGGTAAGTCAAATATATCCAGTATAAGTTGGGATAAAGTGACTACATCAACAATATTGTGATGACGGCCATAAAACTTTTTAAGGGCCCTGATCAGCCTAGGCTTGCAATATCCTTGTGTCGACAATTTAATTGTAAGTAATTTGCTTCGCTGCAGAAAGTTCCCACAGTGAAACAAGCTCTACCGTACCGTATTAACTGTGAAACATATACACCATACGCAGGAGAAGCAGGAATATTACTGCAAAGAAACGGAAAGTTGACAATAGAAAAATTGAAGTCATCACGTTTGTCGAACAGCTTCAGATGTAACCTTTCATGGGTGTCATAATTGAGGTATAAGTCCAAATATGAAGCAGAACATGGAAAATATGTCGTGTCTTTTATTTCAAGCTCACTTGGATAGATGGCATTCACATCTTCTCCAAATTTTGGATTATTTAGAGAAAGAACGCCATCTATATATCTGTATGTGTAGTTGAATGATTTAGCGACAGTCTTTTCTCCAGATTTGACAAGGTTCTGTAAAAATTATTATACTATTATTCACTGAAATATCGTTATCATTACTAAAAATAGAATTTAGCATAACCGTGATAGAGCAATATGCCTCACGTTTCGATGCATATGTACCTGTTATCATAATAGAAAAAAATTCAAGTTAGCAACATCCCTTACTGCAAACCCCCCCCCCCCCTTTTTCTCGGAAAATAAAAAATTGATATTGAACACTCACGAAAATATAGATCATTAATTTAAAGACAGTAGAAGCTTCTGTAACCTTAACATGTTATATTTATTTGTTCCATGTTTTCAACAATTTTAACTCGTCTGAATTAGGTGTGAAATATTGTTTCGATATTATGTTAAAATACATATAAGGTAACAGAGTTTGTGTCACCTCTTAAAGGAAACGCCATGTGTTTTTTTCTGTTAAAAACAATATTTATTGACAATCGTCTAGCTTATACTACTGTATAACTCTTCTGTATAGGACAGCTTTTACGGTACAAAATCACATCTTTGGATTTCTTACCGTAGAACAGGTCGTTTGCTTACGACACCACACCGGACAGTGTCACTAACATTACATAAAATCTGGGGTGAAAAACATTCCGACATTGAAGTCCGAGTACTATCCATCTGTAAGCAGAAATAATTGCCTTTCCAGCCAACAACTATAGATAAGATAGCTAGAGACAAACGTACCAGAAATGTCCATGATAGAATTAACCCATCAAAGTATATTTTTCCCCAAGGACCGTTTAAGTGGAACAATTTATCACCAGACATTGTTACTTCAGCTGTTCGTAACACTTCAACAAGTTTCCAATAACCATAAACATTTTCCATCTAATACAGTCATTTCTATTATTATAAAACTTTATTCCATTTTATTTCTTTGCATTTTTCAATCTTTATGAAACCACCAATTGCTGTGGATTACAATGCCTTTCATGAACACGCCAGGTTTGAATCTCTCTGAATATTCTGGTGAGAGAATTCCTCAGAAAATTGAAAGTCAAATCCATTTGATTGGAGATTTCAATCAACTAAAAATTTCTTCATTCCGACTTTGTCTTTTTTTATTTTAGCAATTAACATCTTAACGTAGTCTTATGAAATTAGTGAAATGAAATAATTTTTAAAATCACAAAGTATAAACTAAATAATAGTTGCAAAAATGTGCAAAAAAAACAATTTGCTGTGCCTACAAACATATTAGGTTTTACTAGTACTGGTTACTGAACTTTTAAACGCAAAATTTAGTAATTTTTGTTTAACTTTAATTTGAGCATGTGAGGTATAAGAATTACCATAATTTATAACAAATAACATCTGGTACAATACGACATTTTGATTGCACAAAAAATGGAAAACATATGTAAAAAGAATGATTATCAAACTTAATTGAGGTTATCTAAAACTTTGACTGAGTCTTTAACTTTTAATGTACTTCAATTCCTTAAAACAGAAATTTCAAGTGCGAATACCTTTATCTAGTCCAAACATATTGTTAGGCTAAAAAAGGCAATACTCAAGACCAAAACCTATTCATAAACATTTGCGTTTTTGTTTTGTTTTAATTATTATTTCATATTAGTTTATTACTAAGTTTAACCTATAAATAAATTTAATTGAATTGCTTGAAGTAAAATACAATACCAGTACCAAATTAAAAGAAAAGTGAGATTATTTTCCACGCGTAGATTTGATATAATGATTTCATTTTTGGAAATAAAATATGAAATGATAAATAACTAATACTTTCAAACAATGTTATATACGAATTCTTTGTAAATTTTTATATCTTTTTATTTTTCGTTCATGAATGAGATCAATAACGTTAAACACGGTCTAGTTTTCTGAGATTAATTGAAGAATAGCTTGTTTTGTCAGATACTAATTAAACTTAAAATTTCATTGACCACTTGTTATTTGTAATTGACGAGGAGCATGATTTTAGAAAAAGCAAAAAATATATTGATGGATATTATTGTAATTATCACTGTATAAATATTAAGGAAAAAAAGATACATGGAAATACAATTATCCGAAAAAAAATATCATTATTACTTTCCATAGTTAAGAGTTTCATAGTATTGATATATTTTTGTACTGAATAATGACTTTCGACCTCACCTGTACTACGATTTTCAAATCAGTAATGTATTAAAAATATAATGACATTACAAGAGTGAGATAATACTGTCTTTTGGTTATTTTATAACTGTTAATACTTATTGTTTGATTCATCTTTAAAACAAGAAGTGTCCGTTAAAAATGCATTTATAATCATGCATTTTTCAAACAAAATATCTTGAACTTTGTAATTTTAAACGTATATTTTAACCTAAATTGTATACTATAACATAATTTTTCAGGGTTTGATTAACTCGTGTTTGTATTTGTCGTTGTCAAGTAATTTTTGTAGCGAAATTCTTTTGTTTTTAATATAAACAAACCTTAGATATTAAAATGCCGTTACACAATACAACCTTATTTATTTTAAATAATTACTTCTGTTATTAAATACTTATCCAATGTATTCAATTCCTCATCACGAAACACACACACACACACACACACACACACACACACACACAAACACACACGTTAAAACAAATGGTGATAATTATTTTATTAATTTCACAATCATTTACTCAACTGAGTATACACTCAACTTTAATTCGGGAACATTTCAATGTCAATTTTTTAGACATTACACAGTCAAAATTAATATTACACAGTCAAAATTGAAAAACTAATGTTATATCTAAATTGTTTTTTTGTAGTTTTGTTGAACAAAACAATATATTGTTTCATAAAACTTAAAATTTTTAAGGTATTGATGAGCAAAAGATGGCAATATATGAGTAGAGTGAATGATTGTGAAACTTGGGCCTGATCTTTTAAAACAGAAAAATGTCTTCTGGTTTTACTTTTAACATAATTTAAGCATGATGTTAAAAGCATCTTTATATATTTTCTTTTTGTTGTGTAAAATGTATTCCTTTAGATGCAAAAGTCAAAACAATCTAGCAAACTTTGCCAAACTATTTGCTGACCTTTACAAGTGTTACTTAGGCTAAGATATCCTAACATTACATAGTTTTTTTATTTAGTTGTTACAATATGTGTTAATCTTGATTTTATGTACTTTATGGAAAACATTTGAGTAAAAATTTAGTGCATTAACACAAAACATATAAGATCTTTAAATAACTAAACCGTTTTCTATCCGTCTTGTATTTAACTAAAATGTTATATATACAGGCGTACATTGTAATTCGCATACGTTTATTTTGTTTAAAAAACTACTGTAATTCAACCGAGAGATTGCCTTTTCACATTGTAAGCGTCAAAATCTCTCTCTTGATTTGTAATTTTAATAAACAAAATCATTTTTTTATTTGACTTTATCATTTTTTACGATTTTTATTATTGAATAACTTTGAACATTTTGTTGTCACTGAAATGTTCATATCGTTAATGACGAAACGAAAAAAAAGAAATTCCAAATATCAGATGTTTTCCTTATTTTTATATGTAACTTTAATGATTAAGTCTGTTCAAATATCAATAAAAAGATGGTTGTGATAATTTTCCTATCAGATATGTCATTAAGATATTCACTTTAATAATAAAGGAACCGTTATAATAAATAGCGGAAAAAATTCCAATAGAATATAATACTACAGTCGAAGTAATGGATTATTCATGCAAGAAGATGTTTCAGCTAACTATGATCATAATGAGAAGTTTTTTCCTGCATTTTTCATCATTAATTGAAAACTCACTGTGAGCATATACAATTGTATATTCAAGAGAAATGCTGACGCATTCATTATGTTTATCAAAGAACCAGATAAACCAAAAAGGCAACACTATAAGGTTACACTGATAATAAATCTTTCATTTTAGGAAGGTTTTGCATTTAATTAAATAAAATATCAGTTGGGTGACTATGATTTTCATATTTAACATGAATGTCACCTGATTTATATTGTGGAAAAATTAAAAAAAAAAACAACTTTGAGCGTCAGGTTATCTTAACAAGGTATTCACTGTGCAATGTGAAAGCTTTGAAGAAGTGCCTGACTGTTTTTAAAATAAGTAGTTATTTTCAATAAATAAAGCTTAATATTGTTATAAATATGCTAATGGTAAAGAAGGCTTATTAACTGCATAAATTAATTGTGAATTAAAAAAAAAACTGAAAATATATATTGATAAATGTTCGATTCTCATCCAAAGTCGGGTATAAGCAGAGGTTACCAACTTCTAAGAGATTGAGAAATTTAATAAGAACCGCTGTGAATTGTTTACAACAATAGCTGCCAGTTTACTTACAAGAAGAAACACGTGCACACTTTTATAGTCTGTATCAGTTACCTTAAGTTTTTATTCAATTCAAACATTTACAAAATACAGTTTGCTAAGTTAAAACGGACTATAGACGGGGCTATTTTTAAGAACATTCACACACGCAGGTTACCTAGAGTGGTTTCCTTTTAACCGCCCCGACTTGTTATATCAGGTTGGAAACTACCAACATTTTGAAAGCTTTTTTTTTTCTTAACCAATATTCAACTTTTTTTCCTTTTACAATTTTTGTGTTAGTAGAAAGATGAAAGTGAATAACTTCAATTAGTTATGATTTTGAAAAAGCAATTTTTTTTTAAAAAAAGTGGTAGTTTCTACGACAGTATTTTTGTGTCTTTTATTTCTTACTAAATTTTTGTTGAAAAGATCGCTGTAGTAACTGTTCTATCGCCAAACTCTCGGATGCCCCATTTCACGGCAGGCTTGGCACGCTAAAGACCACCCACTTAACTTTGCCCTGAGTACATTGCTGAAGCTTGTTAACTCTCGATATAAATTATGCATCGTCGACCAGGACGTAAAATCCAATGAAAATAATCAATCGATCAATCTTTGGAAAAGAAACTTTAAATGTACACAAAAAAAATCGACATAGAATTCTGAAATTGATGTTATCTGCATCCTTTTAAAATCATTTCAAGCGGTTTGTTTTCTTTTTTTAATTTATTATTATTTTTATTATTATTATTTGCTTTTTTAAACACTAAAATATCATGTCAATGTCATGTTAATACACGGGTGTTTGAAATTAAACCTAACGGCAAATACAAGACAAATATTCATTACAAGCAAAGATTCTTCTGTTTGTTTATGGTTTCAGCATTATCTTAAGTGAATTTGGAGTGTATTTGCACTGGAAAAATATCGATTCTGTATCTTTGCTTAACCTAGTTGTTACAACGTGTGGGTACTGAAAAGTGAAAAGGTTGAAAGGATGAAAATTGATCATAAAGATAGAGGGCGAGAGTACCAAAAAAATCTAAAATGAAAATGTTGAAAAGAGAAAAGAATTGAGAATACAAGCAGGCAAATTGCAAACATTGTAAACGCAAAACAGTAATAATGCCTGTATTGATTGAGCATTTTCACTCAGTGTTTAATTTTAAAATTTTCTAAACCGTACTCAGTTTGACTAAATATGTTAATTGAAAGATATTTATGTTTAATAAGTTGTGGCATAACCTGTATACAAAATTATATGTTTTGTTTTACTTAGTTAAATAGCGCTATCCTGAATTGACAGTATTTTTAACATAATAAAATACTAAGAATCTGGATGTGCAAATCGTAATTTTCATATAAAATAGTTATCCTCTCAACTGTACCAAAATCCAGTTTATATTCTACTAATATTTTAAATTTTGTTTTGTTGAGTTAAAATTAATTAAATAAGGGAAGGGAAACGAGAAGATAGAATTCTCATATTTGGTTTTAACCATCAAGGAATTGTATTTTTAGTTTTTCCAGGGGTCTAGTTATTTTATAGAGAGCACAGTGACACTTGCACCGAAGGTTAAAGCTTGCCAAGCGAGTTCTTTAGATATTGTGTACGGAGACCAGTTGATTTTTTTTTCAAAATCGCTTATTTACAATTATTTAAGAAAAACTATCGTCATAAAACTTCGATGTTGATTTGTTTAAAGTGATACCTTAAAAACAAGCGTTTTATGACGATGATTTTTATTTATTTATTATCTTGATTTTACTAAAATCAGTACTTTGTACCGTCAGAAAATGTACCATTTAGCAAAATTTTCAGCTGCCTTAAATTGTAAAATTTGTTTAATACTAAGGTTTGTTCCCTTATGCAAAGCATTCCTTAGATGGATTTGGATTAATATAATTTTGGAACTTAAGATTCATTAATTTTCCAACTGTTTGGCTTATGTTTTTTATTATCAAACTTTTCGGTCTTAGTGTCGCTGATGAGGAATGAATTTCCGAAATGTGCACATCTGGCACATCTAAATTCAACTGGTATTTGTGTTATATTTTTACTAAACTATTATTTACTGAAATATCGTTATTATTACTAAAAATAGAATTTAGCATAACCGTGATATAGCAATATGCCTGATGTTCCGATGCATATTGGTGAAAATATACCTGTTATCATAATAGAAAAAAAAAATCAAGTTAGCAACATCACTTACTGCAATCCCCCCCTTTTCTCGGAAAATTAAAAAGTGATATTAAACACTCACGATATTATAGATCATTCAATTAAAGACAGTAGAAACTTCTTTAACCTTAACATGTTATATTTATTTGTTTTATGTTTTCAACAATTTTAACTCGTCTGAATTAAGTGTACAATATTTTTTCGATATTATGTTAAAATACATATAAGGTAACAGAGTTTGTGTCAGCTCTTAAAGGAAACGACATGTGATTTTTTCTGTTAAAACAATATTTATTGACAATCGTCTAGCTTATACAACAGTATATCTCTTCTGTATAAGACATCTTTTACAGTAAAAAATCACATCTTAAGATTTCTGACCGAAGAACAGGTCGTTAGCTTACGACATCACACCGGACAGTGTCACTAACATACCATAAAATCAGGGGTGAAAACCATTCCGACATTGCGGTCCAAATTCTATCCATCTGTAAGCAGAAATAATTGCCTTTTCAGCTAACAACTATAGAGAAGATAGCTAGACACAAACGTACCAGAAATGTCCATGATAGAATGAACCCATCAAAGTATATTTTTCCCCAAGGACCATTTAAGTTGAACAATTTATCACCAGACATTGTTACTTCAGCTATTCGTAACACCTCAACAAGTTTCCAATAACCATAAACATTTTCCATCTAATACAGTCATTTTTATTATAATACAACTCTATTCCATTTTATTATTTTGCATTTTTCAATCTTTATGAAACCACCAGTTGCTGTGGAATACAATGTCTTTCATGAACACGCCAGCTTTGATTCTTTCCAGTGCATATCCTGGTGAGAGAGAATTCCTCAGAAAATTGAAAGTCAAATCCATTTGTTTAAAATAATGAACTAAAAATTTCTTCATTGCGACTTTTTTTTCGCAATTTACATCTTTACGTAGTCTAATGAAATCAGTGAAATTAAATAATATTTATAAAATCTCCAATTATAAACTAAATAATAAACTGTCATTAGTTGCAAAAATGTGCATAAAACAATGTGCTGTGCCTACAAACATATTAGGTTTTACTAGTACTGGTTACTGAACTTTTAAACGCAAAATTTATTAATTTTTGTTTAACTTTAATTTGAGCATGTGAGGCATGAGAATTACCATAATTTATAACAAAATATCATCTGGTACAAAACGACATTTTGATTGCACAAAAATTGGAAAACATATGTAACAAATGATTATCAAACTTAATTGAGGTAATCTAAAACTTTAACTGAATCTTAAACTTTTTATGTATGTCAATTCCTTAAAACAGAAATTTCAAGTGCGAATACCTTTATCTAGTCCAAACATATTGTTAGGCTAAAAAAGGCAATACTCAAGACCAAAACTTATTCATAAACATTTGCGCTTTTGTTTTGTTTTAATTATTATTTCATATTAATTTATTACTAAGTTTAACCTATAAATAAATTTAATTGAAAAGAAAAGTGAGATTATTTTCCACACGTGGATTTGATATAATGATTTCATTTTTGGAAATAAAATATTAAATGATAAATAACTAATACTTTCAAACAATGTTATATACGAATTCTTTGTAAATTTTTATATCTTTTTATTTTTCGTTTATGAATGAGATCAATAACGTTTAACACGGTCTAGTTTTCTGAGATTAATTGAAGAATAGCTTGTTTTGTCAGATACTAATTAAACTTAGAATTTCATTGACCACTTGTTATTTGTAATTGACGAGGAGCATGATTTTAGAAAAAGCAAAAAATATATTGATGGATATTATTGTAATTATCACTGTATAAATATTAAGGAAAAAAAGATACATGGAAATACAATTATCCGAAAAAAATCATTATTACTTTCCATAGTTAAGAGTTTCATAGTATTGATATATTTTTGTACTGAATAATGACTTTCACCCTCACCTGTAACACGATCTTTAAATCAGTAATGTATTGAAAATATAATGACATTACAAAAGTGAGATAATACTGTCTTTTGGTTATTTTATTACTGTTAATACTTATTGTTTGATTCATCTTTAAAACAAGAAGTGTCCGTTAAAAATGCATTTATAATCATGCATTTTTCAAACAAAATATCTTGTAATTTCAAACGTATATTTTAACCTAAAATGTATACTATAACATAATTTTTCAGGGTTTGTTGCTTTATTGATTAACTCTTGTTTGTATTTGTCGTTGTCAAGTAATTTTTTGTAGCGAAATTCTTTTGTTTTTGATATAAACAAACCTTAGATATTAAAATGCCGTTACACAATACAACCTTATTTATTTTTAACAATTACTTCTATTATTAAATACTTATCCAATGTATTCAATTCCTCATCACGAAACAAACACACATACACACACACACGCGCGTTAAAACAAATGGTGATAATGATTTTTTTAATTTGTTAAAATGAAACCGAATAAATTGTTGTGCAAGCAATGAAATATTCACGTCATTTAACATGATCATCATGGGATTTGGACCGACTTCCAAACATTAAATTAATGAGAAAAAACCAATCTGTCTAATCGCTTACCTCAGGTAATTTTAAATTTCGTAAAAAATTGTACTTTTGAAATACAAATTATTGTTAGGACGCTACATATATATATTTAAATTCTTGTCCCTTTGCATTTGTCAGAAAAGATTTTTGTGAATATCATGTTGTCCTTTTGTATTTGTCCCTGTAGACAATGTGTCTAAAAGTATTTACCATTTTACAGAAAAATAATGTATCTAGAGTTAGATAAAAAATATCAAATATTGTTCCATTAACAGAATTTAAGCAAAAAGCATTCTGTTTATCGAAATGATGGTTTATTTTAAATATCTAAGGTTATGCTCCTTATCGTCGTCGTCGTCGTAATCATCATCATCATCATCATCATCATCAATAACCAAAATGATTCGAGAAAAAAGCAATTTGTTAAAATATAACGGTTTTTCAACATTGACTGGTATGTATGTTTTTTATTTATAAAGCTTAGGTCCACTATGCTTTACTGCGTTAATGAACAAACCATTTTTTAATACGGGTACCTTATAACACGAACAAACTATTTTTGATATGTCAATTTTACCAACCTACTAATTTTAAATACATGGATTTACGTGCTTTATGCAAATCAGCCAGTTTCCAAAGTATTTACTTTGTTTTTTTAGGGGGGTTTATTGTGATTTGGACATGGAATGGTATGTTTGTGTTTTATTTATATATGTAATTATTATTAAAATATAATCTTTGTTTAAATGTTATTTTTTATAATATGTGAGCTAATAAGTAAAGTTGTTTTAAGCACGAAAAATTAAATACCGGACGCTCACAAAACAAGCCTATTGTTACGCTCGATTCTTTAGGTAGTTCCCGCAATCTAAAGCAAATCATTTTCCCAAACAATGTTTTTCTAAAAATTTTGCAGTTTTTGCAGTAGAGTGTGTTAAACCTACCCACTTTTCAACAATTTGATACTTATATCTAAGTATCTGGGCATTTTAATTTCATATTTGTTATCAATTAATAATAACTAAATATGATGAAAACAGACTTTATATTTATGGTTTTAATCAATATTTCAATACAAGACGTGCAATGGAAAGGAAAGGAATACATTCTTTCCTTCCCTTTGCTTTTTAAATTATATTTAAAAAATGTCTAACAATTTAATTTAATTATATGAAAAATGTATATTTTCTTAGTACTAAAGTTTTTAAAAACTAGTCTTCGTATATTCCAAAAACCGAGTATTTTTAATGTTTAAAAAAACATATTCTAATTTTTACGAAGCAATATAATTTATTGAAGTTATTTAAGTCTGTGTATGAGTTCCCTAAAATTAGCGAAAGACCGTGTAGAATTACCAATTTTTTGCAAAACTAAATGATAAATTTATTATTTTTTACGATCTTGAATGATTTAAATAAACGAAATAATACTTAATGACAATATAAAAGAGAAGAAACTTAAATAATAGCTAAGTCAATTTTAGAGGAAGGGATTTATTTTGGCACAATTATAATAACTGATTGATTATGTTATCCCGTTAAACAGAATTATTTCCCTTGGTGTCGGCACTAACTTAAGTTCTTCTTGTTCTCTAACAAAGCCTTGAGATGGATAGCTTAAATATGCAAGTCAAGGGACATTGATGTTCAGTCCGACAAATGGTGTTACTATCATATAAATATTGACAGCTGTAACTTTTTCTCGATATCAATAACTAAAGGAATACGCTTAATCGATTAAAACATCTCCTTATTTCTTTATGTGAGAGTATAAGATGACAAATTAAACCTATGTCAAAACTTGTTTATTAATAATCTTTATTCTGAGACACAGTCTGAAACATCAAGCCTTGCAAAATAGAATTTAGATATATCCAGTTAAATCTTGATTTGGCACATTTTCGTGTATGATCTTACATTTATATGTTGTATTACTAAAACGTTTTTATATTTTGATAGACCATAACCTTCACTAATTATGTTAAAAAAAAAGTTGACAAGCTCTTGTTTAATATGTCAATTTTGGCTATTGTAAAATCTTTAAACAAAATGTGCGACCCTAGCTTTGAAAGAAAGCTATTTTGGACGCAAAAAATTAACTAAGTCAAGGTACTTGCGATTGCTTCGTTGAAAAGCAGAAGATTAATAATTTTAATACACATTTTGAATTCAATACAAAACAGCTATTTGTGTTATATTTTTACTACTCCTGAGCGGGTATCGCTGCTGGTGGAGTAAAACTCCCCCAGGGTATCCATAACTTAGAAAATGTATCATTTAGCAAAATCTTCAGCCGTCTTCATTTTTGTATGTTTTTTAAAAAGTAATGATTTTTCCCTCACACAAAGCATTCCTTATGTGGATTTGGATTCATATAATTTTGGAACTTTAGATTCAATTTTCAAAAGGAATGATTTTGCAAAATGTGCACATATGGCACATATGAAAATTAAACAGCTTTGTGTTAATATTTACCTCTTCTTTCTTATTTCACTTGATTTATGTTACGTCATGTATCATCATATCAAATTAAATTGTTGTCAGTGGTATTTATTTATTATTCAATCTTAGGCAAAGTGTCTACTTTGTCGTCGGTAGAGCGTAAATTAAGGAAAAGTGACGTACCAGAAGCAAAAGAGAATAAAAAAAATAAGAAGACGATGAACCAAATGCAAACATACCATTCCAGGTCAAAATAACAATCCACAAAGAAAACATTTTGAAACTAGCTAAACAGTAAAACACTTGAAATTTTACCACAGAAGTGAGACCGGATGCTCCAGTAGAGTAAGCACCTCCTGTGTAGGTAGATATACTTGCCACATGGAAAATAAAATTTAAGAATAAAAGGAGCACGGAACTATGGAACGTCAAATGTATCCAGTATAAGTTTGGATATATCGACTTCATTCTAACCGACAATATTGTGATAATGGCTATAAATTTTTAAGTGTCTTGATTCCCTGATTAAACAATTTATGTGGAACCATCTTGCTTAGTTGTAGTGTGATTAAGATATAAAAAATGAAAGCAATTATGTCTATTATGATCTAATGTATTTATTTTAATTATACAATGTATCAACATCGCTTTAATTTTTAAACTTCTTCGGTATTTTTTAACATATTTCAAATTGATTAAAAATCAATGTCCTTAGTCGTGTACTTATGATTTCGCCCTTTTGTTTTTTGAAATGTTAATAAGATCTTAGAGCAGCAAAAGTTATGAAAAGAAACAATCGAACAAATTTATTAAAGTCAATGAATCAGTATGCAAAGTATGTAAATATGTCGATTAAAAATTCTGGGGAAAATACCGTATAAAAATAACGAAAAAAATGAAAAGAGAACCCCGCGTAATTGTAACTGTTGTCATAAGTCAACATTTTTCTGATAACTGACACCTATACATAGGAATATTTCTACTTTCTCCACAATTTTTTATAAGGAGAAAAAAGATGTTTAAATTACTTCATACCACATACATTTTGTGGTAACATTTCGGTAACTTGTTATGTCTTTGTAATCTAGAGTATTTGGTCATTTAAAGTCAAGAATTTTAATATACTGGCGGAACAGTATACGCACACCACTTTTGTCATCCAATATATGCCAATTGTACCCTCAGTAAGTGATGTCTCAATTTTTTATTAGCTATGTATGACTGACATTTCCTACATTAATCAATCGGTCATGTCTAAATGATGAATCAACCTTTTGGGATTTATTCAGAAACAGCGACTTATATAAGATGTTTTAAGTTATCCTAGACATCCAGACTACAAAGACATGATAGTAAGGTTTTCTTTTAACAATATTGGACAGTTTTCTACAAATGTAATTAAAAGTTCTGGAATTAGAATGACATTTTCTATTATAGCCGCTAAAACTTCAAATATAAGACTAAACAGGCTATCGAACAATTGTCTTCTCTCAGACTGGGGGGAGGGAGGGCCAACAAACCAGTTTATGTCTTTCAACTTACATCTGAAAAAAGACAACCAAAGACATTGTTTATCTAATGTAATTAAAATGAGGAGAATGTTGATGGACCAGACCAACACCAAATATTGTAAACCACATACTAATCATTTTCATATGACGGTTCATAAGTTGTTTTTTAAAAAAAAAAAAAAAAAAGCTGCAGCTGCAGCTGCATTTAATGGACTTAGTAATATGCAGAGCAAACACAACTTTAGAGTGAATAACGAAAATAAGAAATGATAAATGCATTAAGATTAATGGTTTTAATGAGAAATTTAATACATGTAGTTGGCAGAAGCAAATAAATATTGCACTGATTGACATTAAATGAAAAAATACAATAGTCAAAAGTGTTCGATAGTGATGTTTAAGTACTGTCAAATATCATTTTTGAAATTTAATCATAAAATACATTTAACATTTCATATATCATTATTGAATGTATTTTATGATTAAAGTCAAAAATGATATTTGACAGTATCATTGCAAGGCGCTCAGACTTAGTGTACAACTTCTGAATACTGTTAGTTTGTAATTTGTAAGGTCTAAGTTTTATTTTCTTTAAAAACCAGTATTTGCATTAATAATCTTTCGAATGAAAAGATGTTGAAAAAAAAGATTAAGAAAAAAATCCAAGAGTGTTACCTTTAAACAGATGAGTTACCGAAAAGTATTTGCAACAGTCAGTACAATCAAGAACATGGCAGAATTAAATGACTGGCAGACACAAGACGAGAAAAAAAACAAATATTTCAAAAGTAAGTCATCATTGAATTTTGAAATAAAACTGATAGACAAATATATATAAATCGGTCATAAAATAATGTAAAATGTCAAGTGAAAACAAATCCGTATCAAGCAAAAATTGCACGTTGCTCGTTGATTTTTTTCTTAAGATTTGTCAAATAAAATATGTATACAGGGTTTCTTATGACCTTTGAGGCATGATTGGAACAAATTAGTTTGCAAATCCTGATAAAAAGCGGCTATTTTTAATTTTAAATATAAATTTTTGTGGCTTATACAAGCAAGATATTATTTGTGAAACTGATTACTACCTTTAACAATACTAACGCTAATAGGATAAACTTTTTAAATAAAATGCATCCTTTGTACTTTAATTATAAAACATATTGTTTTGAAACATCCACTCATAGATATAAACAGACAGTTTAATTTCATATGAGACATGTTGTTTTTTAATGAATATAGAATACCAGACATATAAAACCTTCTTTGATGAATATAATATTTTAATGTTATATAACATAACAATATGCATATTTTTAAATATCTATAACTGATTCACCTTTTAGGAAAAGTAGAATTGTAATAGCAAATCTTCCAAACATTATTTCTTTGAAACATTATATAACCTTAAACTGTTCCCCTATTTTTGGACTTATTTTAGCAGATCTTTGAAATTTGGTGAAAGGAAAAAATTAAGAGTTTAACCTTTGTTCTTTTGATCCGTAATCCATTCAAATTGAATCAGTAGAAGATTTGATTGTGATAATAACAATTTCTATCAATGAATGCCACATGATGTAAAGATGTTATCCGATAATGCGTTTTTATTACCTATAAATTCCCCTATTCATCCAATTTATTTTTTAACAGTGGTATCTTCTTTATCTGGCAAGGCTCGAGTTTTTAAGTACGTGATAAACATAAAACCATCTTAATCATATAAATGTATGTAAATAAGTCAAGTCCATCAAACATTTAAAGTCCATTAGATTTTCATTAAAACTGGCATACATAATACGAAATAAGCGTATTAAAGCTGAAATTTAACAACTAGTATCATATGGAAAGGCGTATTATAGCTGAAAGTTTCAGACTAGTATCATACAGAAAGTCGTATTGTAGCTGAAAGTAACAAACTAGTATCATACAGAAAAACGTATTGTACCTGAAACAGCTAACTAGTATTATACAGAAAAGCGTATTTTAGCTAAGGTAACCAACTAGTATAATACAGAAAAGCGTACTTTAGCTGAAAGTAACCAACAAGTATTATACAGAAAAGCGTATTTTAGCTGAAAGTAACCAACTAGTATAATACAGACAGGCGTATTGTAGCTGAAAGTAACAAACTAGTATAATACAGACAGGCGTATTGTAGCTAAAAGTAACAAACTATTATAATACAGACAGGCGTATTGAAGCTGAAAGTAACAAACTAGTATAATACAGACAGGCGTATTGTAGATGAAAGTAACAAACTAGTATGATACAGATAAGCGAATTGAAGCTAAAACTAACCAACTAGTATAATACAGACAGGCGTATTGTAGCTGAAAGTAACAAACTAGTATAATACAGACAGGCGTATTGTAGCTGAAAGTAATAAACTTGTATAATACAGACAGGCGTATTGTAGCTGAAAGTAACAAACTAGTATAATACAGACAGGCGTATTGTAGCTAAAAGTAACAAACTATTATAATACAGACAGGCGTATTGTAGCTGAAAGTAACAAACTAGTATAATACAGACAGGCGTATTGTAGCTGAAAGTAACAAACTAGTATGATACAGATAAGCGAATTGAAGCTAAAACTAACCAACTAGTATAATACAGACAGGCGTATTGTAGCTGAAAGTAACAAACTAGTATAATACAGACAGGCGTATTGTAGCTGAAAGTAACAAACTAGTATGATACAGATAAGCGAATTGAAGCTAAAACTAACCAACTAGTATCATACAGAAAAGCGTATTGTAGCTGAAAGTTACCAACTAGTATAATACAGAAAAGCGTATTGTAGCTGAAAGTTACCAACTAGTATAATACAGATAGGCGTATTGTAACTGAAACTAACCAACTAGTATAGAATTTAACCTTATTGTTACTAAAACTAACAAACTGGTATCATACAGAAAAGCGAATTGTAGCTGAAAATAACCAACTTGTTTAATACAGAAAGCAAATTGTAGCTGAAACTAACCAACTTGTAACATACAAAAAGCAAATTGTAGCTGAAACTACCAACTTGTAACATACAAAAAGCAAATTGTAGCTGAAACTTACCAACTTGTAACATACAAAAAAGCAAATTGTAGCTGAAACTAACCAACTTGTAACATACAGAAAAGCAAATTGTAGCTAAAACTAACCAAGTAGTATCATACAGAAAAAACTTATTGTAGCTTTAACTTAACAACCGTGTCCAAATCAATGTAATCATAAATAATAACAGTTCTTAAGATCTTAGGTAATATTAAGGTTTATGGGTCAGATAAGTGGCACTCGACATCCCATCGATAATCTTTTGTTTAAGTCTTGACGAGAATAAACAGACGTATCTCTTATAAGAAAATAAATCATAACAAATGTTGTTCATTAGTTGATGGTGTTTATTGTGATCTGTTTATAGTGCAACCTACCTACTGAGAACTGACTGTAAAGTACTCACCTACAGATAATATCGACAAATGGTTTCAAACAACAAATAGGCTGTTACATCTAACAAAACGTTCATGCAATAAAAATATCTTTATAGCGAAAACATGCAATTTATTTTTTAGCTTTAGCCAAAAATAAATAAATAAATAAATAAATAAATACACAGCAAAATATCAAGATAAGACAAGACCAGACCAGGCCCCAGTTTTATAATCATTTAACTGAGTATACACTCAACTCAAATATACCAATTTTTCTCTCATTCAATATTTTAAAAAGTTTAAGTTTTATTAAAAGTGTTTTATATTGTTGAACAAACCTACATTAAACAATTTAAATATAACATTAGATGTCAATTTTAACAGTGTGATGTCTTAAAATTGATATTGAAATATTCTACAATTTGAGTTGAGTTTACACTCAATTGAGTAAATTAGCGAACTGGGACCGAGGCACGAAACTAAATAAAATAATTGAAATGCATGAAAGACATAAGATTTTAAAATACTATCATTATTGGCTATATAGAAAATTATTTGAAGAAGAACTTATTATGTTATATCATATGTTATATAACATTACAAGTTTCTTAACATCGAGAGGTTTTTTTATCCCATCACTATAAATAAGTGGTAACCATCCTACATTGTTTTTTTCTAGAAAGTACATTTTCTATCAATGATATTACACTCTCTATTAATACAAAATAGTTTGCTTAATAGATCTGTAAAATAATACATTGCTTGCAATAAATAAAGCGATTGGAATTGATTTTAAATTGGTCTAGGGTTTTATATTACTTTTGTAAATATTCTGAAAAATGCAACATGACAATATTAGCGATGGCAATATGTAATTTATTTTTATATTATTATATGATTATTTTAGAGAGATAATTGTGTACATATAGACTTATCAAAACAATCACACATCAAATTACTAGTAAATGAAAAGAGACATTTAGAATTTACATTGTTTCAACAAAAGGTTTTATTTCTAACAGAACTAATACTGCTAATAAATGTGTTTATATCTTTATGTTCCTCAAACTGAATTGGTTTAGGTGATCTGACGCCGTTTGAAAAATATTAAACAGTGGTGCTTGACGTCACCATAGTAGGTTGAAATCGCTTTCGTCAGATTTTAAACCGCGAGACACAACACTAGATCTCCTGCTTTTTTTTAAGATTATGGTTGATATAGTGTTTGACATCACGTCAGCAATTGTAAAACTATTCGTCAAGATTTGAGTGTGCGATGAGCAAGTAAGGTCTATCTTGTACTAGCGCGTACTTAGGGCGCCGTACGCATTTTGATAAGGTGTTAAATTACCGCAAGTCAGTATGCCGCAGAAAAGCAAACCACTACCACGCCATATAATCATAGTATCGGGGAACCAGTTCATACACAAGGCGAGGAAGCTGTATCTCCAATACAAAGTCTTCTGTTTAACCTGGCCAAGTTTCTTAAACAACCTCTCTTTTTTAAAACTTGCTTACCACGTAGCAACCAGGACGATTTTTTATGTCAGTAACTCTTGTCTTGTTTAGTTTTTAATATTTACCTGCATTGACATCGTCTTTGGTTGCTGTCTAGTACAAGTGTATAAATCACACCAAAAGAAGCTTTTCTAATATATGGTAATGCGGTGATATATGCTCTAAAATTCGGTCAAAAATCTATTAGCTTGAATCAAACATAAAATAATTAAACGTTATTCTTGCTAAATAAAGACTGATTTGTATTACATGACTGTGATTAGGAAACATGCAAAGTCTTTTATTATACTTGTAGATTAACTTGTAGTTAACGAAATGAACATTAGTATAGTCTTCATATCGATTAACTTGACAACATAAGAATAGAAAATTAGTTGATATTAAGCTGCCCGAAAGATGACCTCAACGTTCTGAATTCTAATAACATTAGTCGCCTGAAAGGGGTTTCAAGTACATCAAGTTGTCAAATATAAGATTAAAGAGCGCATTTTTATATTTTGATGAATAAGATAAGAAAACAAACGAAAGAAAAGCCATCCATCGAGATTACTAATAATGTCTTGTGGATTGTGATTTTTTTATTCGTGACAAAAAACTCCTTTGAGCCAAAAAAATGTTTTGTATTCCGACTTATTTGTGTAAATTAATAATATGGTTTAAAAAAACCTAAGTTTTTTTAACATTATTATAATTTGATGTATTTTCTGTACTTGTCTGATGAACTTCATTGATTTTAGTAATTTTTCTTAGAAATGATCAACACTTTTGTAACATAAACCGCTTATTAATGAAAGGCGTTTCGACCATAAATTATAGGTTTACTTCATTCACAAACGGATTAAACACAGTCTTTTTTCGAAATCAAATTAACGTTTAACATTTACATTTTTATTAACGTAAGACGATCATTAGTGCTTGTTTTTTTTATTACTCACTTTACAGCAATTGTGCTTACTAGATCTCATAGACTTTGAACACCCTAGATACTCCTAAATTTCAGAAAATGACGCTGGTATAGTAGAAAGAATGAATGTGTTAAATGATTAGAGAAAATTTCATCAGACTTTTAATAACTAATGAAGTATCGTTCCGATGTAAACATGTTCAATCTCTTTTGTGCTTGAAGATTTCCAGGCATAAAATATAATAAAAAGAGTAAAGATCATAATTTTTTTAGTATCACCTTTGGACTTTGGTTTGATTATTTCAAATTTATTAACCATGACCCAGATCAATGGCAAAAGTCTCACTCCTTTGAATTAAATTCACGTGTTTAACTGTAGCCAGTTTTCAAGTTTTCAAAGTTTTTTTTCAAGGGGGATTATGATTTGGACATGGACTAGTATATATGCATTTTATTTTTTCTTATTCATTTCATTTTAAATTTATACCAATATTGAAGATTTATGTGTTTATATTTCTAAATAAGCCAATAAGAACACTGTGCTCCTAGTATGGTATAAATTAACCATTTAAGCTTTCTTTTCTTTTTAAGTTTTATAATTGTTATCTAAGCTTGTATTATTGGAATTGTCATGGGAGAAATTTAACGTTTTTATCGTCGCGAAACGAGGAAGATGTTCCAAGAATGGCTAGAAATGTCTAGATTGAACGAGTTATTGATTCATCTAAGGACTTCTTATCCCATTCCAAATGTTATACTAACAAATTTTTAATAAAAGTAAAAAAATTGGATAAAACACCTATCTAGCATCTTTTATAATTCGTTTTTGTTGTGGGTAATCTGAGAATATTTATGGAACGTTCTGTTTTACATTGTTTATTTCTTTGATCCTTTGTATTGCAGTTTTTGTATAAAAGTACATTTTTCTTCTAGTTTCAGATACAGTTTAAAATCATTTATGTATCATTTTTTTTGTGGTAAAAAAAATCAAAACTGCAAAAATAATATCGTTTGCTTATAACAACTAATATAAGAAAGAAGTCTGAACTACAATGGCAAATAGCGGACGTCAAACAAACAAAAAAGTAACTACTTCTGCATTTTTGTCAACAAACCTTGAGCAAACTACAACTATAAGCAATACATTTTATGTCACGTTAAAAAGTTGAATTACAAAAAAAACCCAACAACTGTTAATAGAGGGTTTTTGTCACTTTATGTATTGCTGTTTATTTATGTCATTAGAAAAAGTCTCGCTGACAAAATACAACAGTTATTTTAATAAACGCACACACATTAATTTCGCTGATTTATTATTACCTCGACTTTGTGAACGCATTTTGTAAATTTCCAGTGGGGAAATGATTGGGCTATATGAGAACCTGAATCATCTCGTCCTTCTGGCACCTTCTTCAAAAACGAATAGTTAAAAATCAACTTGAATTTACTACGTTCTTTTCAACAAATACTGCAATCAAATAAATCATTTTTACTCTAAAACGTGAAACAGACTAGTAACTTCAGACGTTCTATTGCATAAAACGGGTAAAATGTGATGGAAATTTCCGTGGGTAAAGCTTTTGCAGCTTTATTTTGATCTTTCAGTTCGACGCATCTAAAACTGCAACCTCTGAAATACCAGTTCAGCTTAAACTGTGAAAAACCAACTGATAAATCTGTATTTAAATAATGTCTGTAACCAAAACGATATCATTATCGCTTATAATTATCAGGACACGATTATTTATTCCAAATTGTCTGTCAGTTGCAACAAACAATTACCAATGATATACTTATAGAGAGCTGATCAATTTTATTATTTCATAAAAAGTTGTCAGTAAAAAAGCTTTTAGTTCATAAAAGAATCAACACTTCCAACATAGAAAGGATTTTCATCAATATTAAGCATACTTGTATCCTATTCCTATAGTTTTTGTTTGAAAAAATATATGAGTGGGATGATATACGAAGAGGTAAACCATACTTTAAAGAAGCTAAAGATATGTTTTAATTTAATACACTGATGGGATACTGGTCAGAAAATACATATCTCAGCGCACGTTTAGAATTGATCCATCATTGTTTTCCTCCCTCGTTATCAGTGTGCAACGAAACGATACACTGATGGAATAGCGATCAGGACACTCACGTTTTAGTACAGTTTATGGTTGGGTCAATCCTTCTTATCCCCCTGCTTTATCAGACAGTGTGCTACCAAACGATACACTGATGGAATAGCGATCAGGGCACTCACATTTTAGTACACCTTAAGGTTCGGTCAATCATTCTTATCCTCCTGCTTTATCAGACAATGTTCTACCAAACGATACACTGATGGAATAGCATTCAGCACATATTGCTGGATTATGTTGACTTTGCAGATATAAGGAATACTTTTAATTCAGCATCATCGATGCAAGATCTTTTTAGTAATGTCCATGGACATTAACTTTTAAACTTCCTTCAGGAAATTAACTTATTTGGTAAAATTTAATTGTTTAACTATTTATTTTCCAGTATTTAATATAAAATTTGTCTGTGATATTACTGGTATTAGTTTTCTTTTAGGTTATTATTTCATTATACAAATAGATTTACATTTATTTAGATTTTTATTGATACTATTGTATCTTTTATATTTTTCTAGCCGCGAATAGCTGCAAAATTGCTGATGCAGCTCAAAACATTATTTCCCTCACTCACTCACTCACTGATGGAAAAGCGATAAGAAACTCACATTTTAGTGCACCTTTAGGTTGAATCCATCACTGTTTTCTTACAGTTGTATCAGTCAATGTCCGAGTTAAGAGGCTTATAAGGTTTAAGGCCTTATGATCCTTAACTGTATGTAAGGTCTAACCTTTCAATTAGTACTAGTGTCTAACCTGTAACATTTATACAATATGTTTGAGTGTTCTGATGAATTTTTTTTTCTACAACAAGCACAAGAATGTATGAAAATAACAAAATATTACAAAGTAATCGGTGTTCCCTTTGAAAGGTAAAAATCTAGATCCATTTTTTTTATATGCGCAATTATTTACAGTATTGACTAAGGGTAAAGTCACAAAAATCAATGTCAGGTTATGCACTTGTTGAAGGAATTACGTTTGCCACCTAAAAGCAAACCTACTTCCTTGTTGTTTCTTAAAATGTGTCAGTTTTTTTTTCAAAGAAATTTTAACTGTCTGTTATAATGTTCCGTGCAGTGTAGTATCAGTTTATCATCTGTATTATGTAACATTTAATTTGTTCTGAAACATTTGCATCTTTTGTATTTTCAAACTCTAAATAACAAAAACTTGCTTGTTCAAACATATTGGAAATATAATACGTTAGATGTTTCCTACGTGAAATTCATCGGTTGAAGAACTCGATTTTAGGAAGGTTTTATTAACATCCTCCTATGCAAACATGATAAAATCTTGATTCAATGTTTGATCAAACGTTTTAAAATAAATAGATATGGCGAAATAACTCGGTTTAACAAACTAAAATAACCGATCACTAATAAAAATCGAACAAAACATTACAAATTTTTCCGTCGAGTCTACAATATGTTTTTCAAAAATTATTATTTAAGTGTTTTTTCATTGTGGAAAAATATTTTTATATATCGTTAAGTTAAGTAAATAAACTGGTAGTGCTACACGATCTTACGCTTATTTAAAGGGCCCGATACAGACGATTTAATAATAATATGTAGTCACTGTATCCAAACTTTTACTGGGTATATTTAACTTACCATAGTTCTTTGTTCCTTTTATTTTCAAAATTGACTTGCACGTGACGGGTGAAGCTTACTAGACAGGAGGTGCTTACCCTTCCAGAGCACCCGGCCTCACTTCCTAGATGGAAGTTCACATGTATAACTAATATTGCCGGCTTTCAAAGTTTTTACTTTGTTTTTTTTTTTTTTTGGATTGTGGTTTGGACAAGGACTGGTATGTTTGTTTTATTTCAATAAGTTTTTGGGTTTTTTCGTAAAAATTTCGAATGCATTCTGGGCATAACCTTCGATAAAATTATATTTGCTTTAAAACCACTAACCAATATTGGATGCAAACACGGTTCTCTGGTTTAATGTAATGAGGTTATATTTAGCGATAAATTTATAATAATATGTGTTTTTAAGCATACCAAAAAGTTTTAAAATGTTCAAATTATGAAATATATCGATTTCTTTTATAGCAAATCGTGCAATAAATAAAAATACACTGAACTTTCATAAATAACGATGTATGTCAAATGGAAGAATTTCAAAACCGAAAAACGGTTAAGACAATATTCGTCAAGAAGTAAAATACACGCAAATAATTGTTTTTCAAACATTCAAAAACAATTGGTTTTTGGAGTTTACAAAGACTAGTCTTTGTAACGTTTTATAATTTTAGTACTTAAAAAAACCTTATCATATCTTATTGATGGTTAGAAGTTTTTAATAGAAATTAAAACAGTAAGGAGTAGGGGAGAAATCCTTCCCATATTGCCAAAACAAGAACCCAATCATATAATTTTTAAAGTTTCATTTTGAAGAATTTCAATGATTTCATGGAACGTCTTTTATTTCAAAATTTGACGAAAACCATAAAAATAAAATTTGTTTTAAATACATCTTTTCCTTATTAAATTAAAATAACAGTCAGGGATTTTAGAAATGAGAATTAGATTGTTGAAAATCGAGGTAAAAATAAAATGAAAAATGAAAGCTTGTGTAATCATGTTATTTTATTTTAACAAAGCACATTCTAAAGAGTACGTGAGTAAAATTTTCAGAAAATCGTATTTAGAGGATTTTTTTTTGCCCCAGGTGCCAGAAGCTACTTTAATTATTACATATTTTACTAACCTATTAAGCTTTCTTAAACAGGTTTAACAACACTCTCGAACAACTGACCTTTATAAACTAAACATATGGTCACAAATAGTCAATGTGAGAAAACCAATAACGAGAATGCGATAATGAATACTGTATAAATAACTCGGTCTATTATTTGAGGATGAAACTAACATGATAATCAAAATGACTTTATATGAAGATTATATGTGATTGCCCGACAGACTATTTAAAACTATATTTGTTTATCTAAGGTGAGAATCCTATGATATTTTCCTATAATAATTTTAGCTTTAAAAACTAGTTGTATTAACAAACGAGATGGTTTTAAATTGAATTACAATTTATCCATTTTAAGTAAGATATTGAAATATCAAAAATATATGAAAATGCTTTTTTAATGTGAAATAACAAATCACGTATTTTACGAGGTAGGTTTTAATGGGTCATAACAATTTCGAAACAAATAGGTTATATTGCTTAAATATGCCATTCTTATATGGAGATCAATAAGTCAGTTTTTTTCTTAGACAAAATGCTTAGCTTGTTACTTATCGACGTTACTATTTTGTAAACATACTATTAATAAAGATGGTGGTGAAATATTGAATAATTCGTATTTTACGCCTATAATACTGCAACACTGTCATTGACATCTTCTGGGTTCTATGGTAAACCTTTAGATGAATTAAAGCGATTATAGTTACCGATTAGAAAAAATCCCCCACAAAACAACAAATAATATTTTTTTTACAGTTTTAATCTGTTGGCTTCTTCTGTCAAGCATTTATCCAGAACATTCTAATATTCAAATTTTCTAATAATGGTTGCCTGTTTCAAAACTTCTGTTAAAGTACCTATTAAAGCAATTTGATATATATATATATATATATATATATATATATATATATATATATATATATATATATATATATATATATATATATATATATATATACAGGTCAGTCATGAAAGGTTTGCCTCCCATTAATTTTCACATTTTGCTTTTTTTTCGAGAAATGGGTTTTAAAATATACTAAATGTAGTAAATCTTAAAGAATTTTTAGGCTACGATACAAATACGTAATGTAAATTCTACTTTAAGCTATTTTATGCTTAATTTTTAAATAAAAATTTTCTTAAAATTGCTAGTATCATTAATTATTAAATGACAAATTTTACCATAAATTTGAAGAATTATTCAGTTACCTTCTTGTATATTGCTACATGATCATATTTTTAAAAACATAAAAAATAAACAAAATTTATAAAACACCAATAAAAATTAAAACTGGGAGAACATATATATATATATATATGTGTGTGTGTGTGTGTGTGTGTGTGTGTGTGTGTGTGTGTGTTAATTGACTAAAGGCCTCAGGCCCATATCACAAAAAGTTACAATCAATGGCTGTATAAATGACAAAATGTGAGTATACATATCACTTTCACACTAAATACACATTTCTAAATGAGAGTATTTGTAGATCTTTCTCTTATTGCATGGTGTATATACAGGCTTAAATTTTTTACAACAGTAATGGTTTTTGAAGACAAAAGAATAATAAATTTCTTATAATTGGAATTTTTTTAAATATTATAGAGGAATATACCTTTGTCGTATATTTTTGTTAGCATTGCAAATAATTACAAAATGGTATTTGTCTTCTATACATTTTAAATGACAAAACCTGCATGATCTATCTTCCCTTTTTATACCACTATGCCTGCGTATTTCAAATTAGACGAATCTACCCTAAAAAGTGCTAATGCATGTCTAAATTTACTAATTTGAATTGCATCAATATAAACTTCTAGTTCTAAAACAGTTTTAAAATCCTTGTATGTTCTTAACTTTGGTTTTCTATTTATATCACTGTACAATTGGTGTAAATATATATCTTTCATTCTTTCCACAAATAATGTTAAAAATATATTTATATCATTAGTCCCCTGATACTACCAAATCTGACTTTTGAAACCCAGTTTTTCTTTCCCATTACTATCTAAACAATATAACATGTTATAAGCTTTTAAACAAACCTCTCATTGCTTAAATA
Organism: Tegillarca granosa; assembly: GCA_029721355.1. NCBI lineage: Eukaryota > Metazoa > Mollusca > Bivalvia > Arcoida > Arcidae > Tegillarca > Tegillarca granosa. The sequence goes on along the minus strand of CM056601.1, from coordinate 35,244,555 downwards.
TAAAATTTTAAACCAAAAAATAAGTACCCGTTTGGCAGTCAATATATATAAAGGTCATCTCCCACATTCAGAGAGTACAGCAATATTACTAACATTTAAATTAACTGTTAAAAACCGTTTACATGTATAATATTGTATATGTTTTAGCACATCACATTTTTGAAAACAAAATATCTCTGACCCATACATTAATATCGGATATATCTTTGTATAAAAAATTCTGAAAAAAACATCTGATGGTAGATTCCCTTTTTTGTGATTTTAGAAAAATTGATACAGCTTTTTACCCTTTTTGGCTAAAGGTGCAACCATTTCATATGATGATAACTGCCTTGAAAAAGTAATACCCAAGTAAGTGTAACTATTCACTGTGTTTAGTTGCATTCAATCCTAATACCATACCTCATGTTTAGACAATTTTTCACTTTTTTTAAAAAAACAATAATATTCTTTTTCTCAAGTTTTGCATCCAGCTTGTATTCCTTACAATATATTTTAAGAGAATCTAATTGACTCTGTAGACCACTTACAGTTTCTGTAAACATTAGAATATCATCTGCAAATAACAACATAAATATTTCTGTTAAATCAGGAATCATCAGTATACTCCTTTTTCCATCGTTTGCTATCATTTCATATAACTCAATTATATATATCAAAAATAAAATTGGACTTAAAACACAACCTTGTTTCAAACCAAGAGATACATTGAAATATTCAGAAGACCCACTTCTAATACAACACTAACTTTTTTATACATATTTTGAATTACCGTGTACAAGTTACCCCCACACCTCTATTGTTATTTCTTTTAATAGAATCAAATGCTGGCTTAAAATCTACAAAAACAGCATATAATATACCTTTTTTCTAACTTAAATCTTTTTTTATAACAGTTTGTAAAATAAAATGTTATCTACGGTAGAATAACCTTGCCTAAAACCGGCTTGGCCTCCAGCTATTTTATTGTAAATATCAACCCAAAACCTCAATCTTCTATGTAAAATTGTTGTAAAAATTTAAAAAAAAATGTTATTTAGGGATACCCCTCTATAATTTTGAGGGTCAGATAAAAAAAATCCTTTTTGTGTAAAGGTATGATTATTAATTTCGTCCAGCAATAAGAAAAATTGCCACTGTTGAAAATATTATTAAACAATTTAAACATAATACTTAAAAACGAATCTGAACCGTATATGAAAAATTCAGGGATAATTTTATCTGGACCTGTTGATTTGCAATGTTTGAGGGTTTCCTGTGCAGTTATTTCACTATCATAAATATTCAAGTATCATTAATCTGAGAAGGATGATCGCTAGTCGGTCTATTTAAGATATCACTAAAGTAAGAAACCAATTCATTTAAATCAATTGGGTTTGATCGGGCAACATCATCACTTGAGACAGACTTTAATACAGACCAAAATTCTTTTAAGTCATTTATACTTTTACCCAATTTATAACTTTGTACTAATTACGAGAAAATTTAAATGCAGCTAGATCAACATCTGATCTAGTCTGCCTAAATTTCCGGAGTAACATGTTTTTCTTTAACCTTGCTAGTTTACAAGACTTATCGAACCATTTTGTAACCCCCCTCTTTACTGTATTTATGGTCTTCTTAAAACATTCACAAATATTAAACAAAACATTATTTAATTTTTTCACAATATCATCTAAATAACATTCATTTGTAATATCACTTTCTATGTTCTCCAAAAATTCTTTAGTGTTACTAGTACCCATTACAGTAACAAACTCTTAATATTTACAACTGTCCCATTTATGATATATATCTGTGCATTCAACAACATCTTGCACTATTTCACCTATTTTGAAACCCATACACAAAGGTAGGTGACTAAGTTTTGTTATATCTGGTATTTTAAATGATATAATATAGTAAAATATACTACCACTTAACAAAAAGTAGTAATTTGAACTGTTACCTTGTGGTCCTATAAAGGTGTATTCACCCATTCCCTTTATCATCTCCACATCTACCGTTAACTATAAGTTTATTAAACTTTATACAAAAATCAAACAATGTTCTACCAAATTTATTACATTTAGTATCAACCGATGCCAGGGTTGATTGAAAATTATTAACTAAAATATGTCTATAGTCACCCAATATATCAGCAACTTCATCATCTAAAAATGATTTTCATTTCCTACCCTTGCATTTAAATCACCTGTGACTAACAAATACATATTGTCTAAATCGACTTGAAGCTGTAATATTTTAGCTTCTAAATGATTTAAACCTTGTACAGACTCGTTTGAATAAAAAAATATTCATGGGTTGTGGGGCAAGTATGTGCAACAGTATAAAACAGACATACCTAAATGAAACAATGATTTATCAATCAGTAAGGGGATTATATAATCATGTGCATCATACTGTAAGGGTTTGATATATTTCAACAAATTTTGGTTTAACCAATACTAAAAAAAACCCCATACCTCTAGCATATTTGGAATTCTTATTAGCTAGTGTAAAGTAAGCTTCATAACAAGAAAAAACACCTTTAGCAAGATTATATTTCATTTTCTCATTATCATATACCCAAGTTTCAACTAAACCTTTAATATCATGAAAAAAATGCGTCTATGATGTACGGCTGTTCAGTTAGCCGTAGTGAGGAAATTTCTGAAAAGAATAGAAAAAAAAAGACTACAAGGCCAAAGAAACAAGAAAAAAAGTAATTAAGTTATTATCAGTCTTAAGTACAATTTTGGTTTTAATACATTTTCTAGAGAGAGACAATCCGAAAGAGTCTTATCAACAAGGTTTTAGTAGTTATGAACCAGAGAGGAAACAACTGCTCATAAAACAAACAAACAAAAACGGTTCTCTTGGGCGATTGAACATAAAACCAAAACCAATTATTTTTTGAGAAAGATTTTTTTTTACAGACGAATCTATTTAAAAGCTAACAGCAGTCAGAAAAATTTAGTGTATGGCGTTATTTGGATGAAAAGTACATACCAAGATGCATTAAAACGACAGTGCTGAAGCACCCTGCACAAATCCACGCACGGGGTATTATCGCCCTATGGGCCAGGTATCTTAAAAAGAGTGACTTGAACTGTAAAAAGCAATATATACCAGTCGACTATAATAAATGAGGTAGATGTTCTTTGTAAATGTTTGGTATTTCCTTATAACGAATTTATTTTTCAGCAGGACAACGCCCCTTGTCATTCGTCCAGGACAGGCCTGGCGTTTTTGAAAAAAACAAAGGAGTTAAAGTTCTTAATTGGCATGCGAGTTCTGCAGATAACGCTTGTTACTACATTGGTAAAAAAGTAACCCGAGATGTACCAACATTTACTGTCGAACTGTGGAAGTCTGTTAGTTTGTTTGGTACAATATTAATAGAACTTACCATAGTAGTATTTATAAGAATAAGACAAGGAGAGTCGCTGATTTGTGTAACTCAAGGGGTGGCCAAAACGAAATACTGATGTCTTACGAAGGTGATATATTGATTTAAGCCATCGCTTTCATATTAAAATAAAATATGTCTGTAAAAATTGAAATTTGTTTTTTTTGTTAAAGGGGGGGGGTGCAAAACCTTCTGGACGGACCTGTTTATATGAATTAATTTTTTGATGTCTCTTAAATTTACTCGAAAACATATTAATGCATTAACTTTTGTCAAGAATTTAAATTTAATCCTAATCCTTCAAATTCCACATATATATAAAATCATTTTTATATTAACAAAATACATCACTTGAGATAAAAATTCTTACAATGATTATTATGTTTAACCGATTAGAATTTTGATGTCCTTTTCATTTTTTTTTTTTTTTAAAAGCCTTATTATTATATGAATGGATATCTTTTTTAAATTAAGAAAATGCTCTGCAATTAAGACTTAAATATGAAAAGAGAAACAATTTATCTCTTGCTGTTAAAAAAATTCTGCATAAAGATTTGTGTTGTAATACTGTTATGGAAAAATAGGCTGCTTATACCTAAAAATTACAACCTTAAGATTTTATTTTTGAATGTAATAATTCGATCCTCAATGAAAGCGTGTTGTAAAGCCATCACAAAAACAATGGGCTCTTAAAATAAAGTACATTTATAACGCAGTATTTAGGATGAACAATTAATAAACTTCCTGTATGTTAACACCTTTGTGATAATCAATAGATAACATAAATGAATAGGGTATTTATAAAGTATAATCGACATGATATTTTAAGTTTAAAACATGACTGTAGTAATATTGATAAGGAAAATCAATTTTCCTGGAACTGCCTAAGCTATAATCCTATCATTTTATCATATTAAAACAAATTTCAGAAACTCTAGCTGTAAAATAAAATTCGGTTATAATAAAACAACCAAGAACTGGAAACAAAAAAATTACCAATACAGCTGAACGCGATTTAAATCCATTAGTGATAGAACGATCGACACTGACAAGTCAAATTATAAAATTAGAAAAAAGTGTTACGGTGTTATAAACGTTTGTATTTTATAAACGGTGGTAAAACTACGCATAACATTATTAAAGTAACTTTTTTGAACATAAACCTGTCTGTATACTTAGTGTTTGAACTTTTTATTCCAAAGTCAAACATGTATCCTGGCTAAAAAACAAAAATAGCCAAATAAATTACTTTAATACTAAAGTATATAATGGATGACTTGTGAAATGACATCCACTTTTCAGCTTTGTATTATTTTCAACACAAGTTACAACAAACAAAACACGTGTTCAGTTGTTTGATTTATGCATTCTATAATTACCTATTGCTGCATATATATACAACAATAGAACGACTGTAATGCAATACATTTAAAAAGATATTGGCCTTATACCTTAATAATCGTGTCTTTGGATATTTCGTTTAAAAAAATTAATTTGCCATTTCTTAAGCGATCTAGCTCGTAAATAACATTGTTGTTTTAGAATTAAATGTCATATACTAGCGGCCCTTTGTGTTATACAAAAGTTACAAAATGTCCTTCAAACTATGAAAACATATTTTTGTCTTGGCAGTTCAATTTATAGTTTTTTGTTAAAAAGATTAAGTTTCTGGGATCCATTGCTGCATCTTATATGTTTTACTGAGAAATTGAGAAATGCAACCAATAAAGTACATACCTGAAATTAAAGGAATTGAAGATTCGGTGATTTACCTCAATTTTTTTATTATATCTAGGCGTCAACTCTTGGATATCGGGAAAAATCGAAGTACCCAGAAGAAACTATCGGCTATGTGCAGATAATCTGATCAATATGATCTCTTCAATCGTACGCATTTAGAGGCATTGTAATCAGTTCACTTGCGACAGAGATCACTCGAACCCCAAGAACCCATTTAAAAAGAGATGTGAAACTGAAAACACGCACTTTGCAACACAACGGAACCAAGAACAAGATGCATTACAATTAAAAGATATCTTCTAAAAGGCAATGACATTTGTTTGCTGGATTTGAAATAGTAAAATTTTATTTTCGTATTCAAAAATCAATAAATTGCACTTAAGATTGAAAAATCCTTACTTTGTTCTATGGTGCAAAAAAACATTTCTCCATCGATTTGAACTAAAGCCTCTCTGCTAATCAATAAGCATGTGTCTTTAAAAAAAACCTATATAATCTGTTCGCAATAATTTTGGATTTTCATGCTGTTCATCTTTTTTTAAAATTTTTTTAAAAATAATCTTAAAAATAGTAGTCTGGTTATACACTTGTCAAGAATCAACTTGAATGACATATCTTGTAAATTTAATACAGTTTTGATTGACATGAAATTTCATTACCTCAACGATTTTACCATATATGCGTCAATGTGTTAAACAAGTTTTTAAAGTGTAATCATACGCTTCCGCTTACTCAGAATGAGTTTATTATTTTCATATTTCATATTTTGTCCCTTTAAATACATAGTTTTGAATTTAACTTTGAAAGTGTTTTCACTTCCAAAGCCAAGGAATATAAGTAGAATATACCGAAAAAATCTATACACAATTAAATCCGGGAATATCAGTGAAATCAACCTGTTAAAAATTAAATTATGTGTTAAAAGCCTAATTATAATCGAAAACTAGGAATATAGGCAACAGACTTTATTATCAAAACCTAAGACATCACTAAAACCTATTTTCAATCTATGTAGTTAAGATTTATCAACAAAACCTCTGTTTTTACCATTTAAACCTGGGGATATCATGTATTATACAAAATTCAATTTACATTTAAATTTAAATTTATAACTTTGAAAAATAAACAGGGAAATAAAGAAAAATGATTATATCCTCCAAAACCTCTTACTATTTAAACCCGGTGATAAAGACGAAGTCAAAATAAAATGGTCAATTTATTATCAAAACAAGGAATTTAGGTAAAAACCTTACAAAATTTAAATTACCACCAGGACCAATCAAAGTTGCATTCATTATTAGTTACTTTAAACAATACCAGCCAAATTCGATGGTCTTTTCGTATTTATTTGTCAAATCTCTAACAATAAGCATTGAACATAATTTTACTTTTTTAAAATATAATTTGATTAGAAATGTCGGTCGTAATTTCCAAATGCTTATTAATGGATTTCGTAGTTAATTGTTTAGTGAGAAAAAAAATTTAACAATCGAAATACATAAAACAAATATTTTATACAAAATACATAAAAAATATATTTCATTCAAAATATATTAAAACAAATTTTATGCAAAAACTATATATATATATATATATATATATATATATATATATATATATATATATATATATATATATATATATATATATATATTGCATTTTAGACAAGCTTAAACATAGGAGTCTTTAGGCTTAAATCTACACAAAAGTATTAAATCAAATGAATTGGATGTTGATGCACTTTGCATGGAAAAATAAGTTAACGCTTTGATGTTAACGGTAAGTATAAACTGCAATTGGAGCTTCGTATCAGACGTGTATCTTGAACAGACAAGTTGGCTGCTTTCAATAACGTAGGCAGACGGATTGGAAGTCATCATCATTGTTTTATAAACAGTGCTATTTACAAAACCATAAATCAATCAAAATGTTAAAACGTGTTATATAATCACTGTTGTGAGACAGGCGAATGGAGATTTGTTTCTGTAACTTCTGTTTATTCCATCGTTAATTGAGTCAAAGAATAACCAATCCATTATTTATAACGACATTGTCTGTTTCCTGCTGCTATCTCTTATATCATGTTGGTTTTTAATATCATTTAACAAGACATTGTCCTATGTTCAATTATTAAACGTTATACAAAAGTTATTACTCAGGTAACAGACTAATGAAGTGTATGAAGTGTATGATATATATATATATATATATATATATATACATAGTGTGTGTGTGTGTGTGTGTGTAATATCAACCTTTTCGGCCACCTAGTGTCACTGGTAAGAAATAATTTTCCGAAATGTGCACATCTGGCATTTCAATATTCAACATTTATTTAATAAGATATTTAAGTAGTCGAAATAGAAAGTAGTCGACCATTGTTCTTACTATTGCTTTAGTTCTGAAGTAGATGCTTTGAAGAAAAGAAGCTGAACCGTTTGTGCTAGTCTCGTGTAAATAGCTTAAAGCATATACGATTCATGTTATTACTCCAAAGAAGCTTAAATAATAAATCGTCACCGTAAAATAATATCTGTATTTCTTTATCTTCTAGGTTCATTGTCCTTTTACCGATCTATAAATATGAACTCAAATTTAATTCTGAGAAATTCCATAATATGATTCCGAAAAATTTAACAATCTACAAATAATATCGTATCGTGATTGACTTGTCGTCTCTAGTTCGATTCCAGTTATTTTTTCAATTAGATCACTAAAAAATCTGACATATGGGATTATACCACTGCAAATAGCTAGATTGATATTTGGCCTTCTTACAAAAAGGCATATTCTATTGGCAGTTACACGTATTGTGTCCGATCAGGTTTTGTATTTTATTCGACCATTGTTTTTAAAATACATTTTAAGCGGCCTCAACATGCAAGTAAAAAAATATTCAAGTTTATTGCTCAAAACTTTACAAGAGTTATTCATCTACTCTTACAATTGTTTCTTTTTATACAAATATGGCAGCTGTCACCGCTGTATTGCAGGAGTTTATAGTCTACATGTGGCTCTAGGCCAATGTGCAGCTGTCACGAATAAATAAATAAACAAATAAAAATAAAAATAGAAAAATGTTGATTTAAGTTTTTACTTAAAAACTTTACAAGACCTACCATTTGTTGAATTGTTTTCAGAATAGCTACAGTTGTCACGGAAAAAATTGTATGATTGTTTTTTTAAGAATGTTTTCGGTAGAGTTAGTGCCATTTCATTTAAAAGGCAAGGTTCCTTGATAAATAATTAGCTATTATGCTTTTATATCAGTTAACTATTGTTTGCTTATGTAATTGTGATTGTTACATTGCCCGTATATATATATATATATATATATATATATATATATATATATATATATATATATATATATATATATATATATATATATATATATATATTGGCCAAACCAAATAATTTGGAGGCCCCCCACAATATTCAGAAAAACCGTAATAACGTTTATGATTCAGTTTATTTTTGATAATATTTTTGATAATATTATTATTTACAAATTATTTGCCACCAAAATTATATTTAAACACAATAACTCAGTATATCTCCTTACTTTATAAAAACTCTAGTTCACATACTAGTGAAGAAACATTGTAAGTAATTCCTATCCAATCGGAATTTTTTTCATTTTACAGCTTTCCAAAATTTAGCTGATGTTGTTGGCGCAATTTTAGCAACCTTCCCACCTATATAGTTTCATACATTTTCAATCGGGGTACTTATTAGGGGAATTAGCAGGCCAATTTATAATGGCTACACCCTCCTCTCAGGAAACGATATTTACGAACGAGAAACATGACTGAAATACTAAGGATTTAGAGAAAAAACAATCAATGTGCCACTACATCAATATCATTTATTATATTTTCCTGATAAGATTAAAAATTTAGTTTCCCATCAACCTTTTTAAGAATACCTGAACCATTTGGCGAGATGAGAACCCCAAACATGAACTTGAGCTGTATGTTTAACTGAAGTCTGAATATAGTCTTTGCTGTGTTTCTTGTAACGCTTGTAACGCCACACTCTAAATTTTCTACGGTTTTTATTTGATTTGAAAATTGATTCATCTAAGAAAATTACTTTATTCCAAAATTTCATCGATTTATTGTTAAAGTTTCTTTTTTTTTTTTTTTTTTTTTTTTTTTTTTTTTTTTTTTTTTTTTTTTTTTTTTTTTTTATTATTATTATTAACTGTTTTAGCTGCGAAACATAACTTTTGACAAAACTTACTTATAATGCATCTTAAAGTTTCTTTTTCAACTCATTTTCAACAAAATTTGAACAACGGTACTCTAAGATCTGTTAAAGTTACGTAACATTGTTTAACACATTCATTTCTTAAAAAAAGTGTTTTACACGATATGTTAATTAAATTGGCTGCCCTGGACACATTCTGTCTTCCACTCTCCAAGTTTTTTTTGTAATAAGCTTATGTGTATAAACCGTCTAACTAGTTTTACAAATTGTGACTGTATATTTTCCATGACAATCCAGCGGACCTTAAATCACAAACTAAAGCCTTGTTGCATCCCTGATTCTTCTGGTACAAGAGTTGCTGCAAAGAACAATTTGTTCTCAGAATAATAAAATTTCATTTTATCACAAAATTTTCATAAAACGATCGAAATATACATTAGAACTTAACTGAGACTATGTCTAGAATCGTGCATTCTATATAAAGTAAGGAAATATGGAAAATACTGGTGGCCTCCAAATTAATTGGTTTGACCAGTATATATATATATATATATATATATATATATATATATATATATATATATATATATATATATATATATATATATATATACAACAATAATGCCTGTTAAATTTGTATGTGCCATAAGTGTGTATTTCGGGAAACCATTCCTCATCAGTAAAACTAGGGGGCCGAAAAGTATTATAGATAAAACATTAGCCAAAAGTATTAAAGTAATGAATCTAAAGCTACAAAATTGTATGAATAAGGAGTAATTTGCATGAGGAAACGAATCTTAGTTTTAAATAAATCTAAAAAAAATTAAGACGGCTGCAAATTTGCTGCATTGTATCCTGTGTATAAGGACCACCTTGGGGACTTAGCAAAAGTTGACTTAAAAGATATGTAGACTTTATAAAGAGTGTCTCCTTTATATACTTAACACTGAGAAAAAGGTGAAAATATTAAGTAACTATTAAAATTATTTTTGATATATACATTAATAATTTTATATTCATTTTCTATTTTAAAATCAGATAATTCAGAAATAATTATAAAAAATTAAAAAGTATTTTAACTTTCCACTGAAAACATTATGTTTTGAAAGTTTACTTATCGTATACACATGACTAATGGTGTCTTTGTTGTCAGCAAAGGTGTCAAAAATGCAAAAATTTTATATTAAACGTAATAGATAACAATGGGAATTCTTCTAAAACATCTGACTGCTTCAACTTCAAATTATATTAAAATTATTTATTGCCAATCTTTATACATCACAACATCAAAGAAATTTTGCTGATTTTTATTTTAAATACAATAATAGTAGACAGGTTAAGGAGTCATTTGGGATTAAAAAGGGTGGACTTTGTTCATCTTAGACAGGTAGACTTTATAGAAGTTATTAAATAATAAAGTCCATTAGGGATACTTTAGGCCGGCTGCTATAGACAGGTGATCTTTTATAGAAGTGGACTTTGTAGCAGGTTACTATTTTTACTATGTAGAAATTGTCAACAGCCATGGTTTTTTTAAATGCGAGACTATATCGTGTAAATTGTGCATTTATATGATCTTATCATATAAGAACGGGAAAAGTGCTACTACTTTAAAGATTTTTTTTTTGCGTTGACAATATTTCAACAGTTTTCTTTTTGAATTGAAGGGAAAGAAAAACACATATGGCGTATTAATAGAATAATGTTAACCAGGAAAATAAATAAAAATGTATTTAGAACGAATGATATATCTTTTTATCAGCAAACATAATTGTAACGAATATATAAAACAAACAATGAAAACTCATTCCATTTAATAAATGGAAGGGCAAGTTTTAACTGGTCGAAAATACACTAAAAGAAATCGACTCGTTACGATATGCGTGTATTTTTCATACACAAGAGAATTTTTTTAATCGGTTAATAGGAATAACAGTGGTATATGTCACAGGTCCTCCGAGTGGAGAAGGGAATTAGTTCTTTACACGCAATCAAAATTATATGATATACTTACACGGCTAAAAAACGGCTAAACTAATCTATACAATAACATTTTTAAATATTGAATACATTAAATAATTATATGTCCTGTTTCGTATAAACTTCACCGTTCTTTCATATATATATATATATATATATATATATATATATATATATATATATATATATATATATATATATATATATATATATATATATAATACACATACCAGTTAAATTTTGATGTGCCAGATGTGCACATTCGGAAATTAATTCCTCATCAGTGACACTAAGACCGAAAAGTTTGATACATAGAAAATATTTAAGCCAAACAGTTGAAAATAATGAATCTAAAGTTTCAAAATTATATAAATATATAAAAATATATATATTAATTATAATTTATACATGTTTTTGGGCGGATAACATGGCCCCATGTGAAAAACAATTAAATAAAGCAATCAATTTAATAACGTTTAAAGTGTTAACATTTCGTAAATAAACAATGGAAATTCTTTTTACTTTTGTTAGTATTTGATGGTACTGGTTTGGCTCTTTTAACTTTTCTTTTCTGTGAATCTTAGGAACCTTGTCGACGCCATGTTTGTTCACTGTAGGCTACCTTGACTAAGTAAGAGTTATTTCCTTTATGCCGCTAAATGTCGCGTGAGTTTATGTACCCCGGCAGATTTACCAACATAGTTCCATGTACCCTGGTAGGTTAACCAATGGCTAAGCGAGATATTTCTTTAAAGGATGACAAATATATATATATATATATATATATATATATATATATATATATATATATATATATATATATATATATATATATATATATATGTATATATAAAATAACAAACAACCTTTTTTCCTATTAAAAAAGGAAGGTATATTTGAAAATTTTCTGTCGAAGCATTAAATTCAAAATAATCAACTGTTAAGTAAAATAGTGGTTATTGTGTAATTGTATTCTAAAAAGTATATTTAACAGTATATTTAAACCAAGCTGAATCCAGTTTTACATCATTTGTATAACCAAGTTATCTAAGTCTTAAGCACCTCTTGTAGATTACAATGCCTTTAATTGCCAAACATTCAACCCAACTATGACAGATCCATATGTGGGAAAGTCTGTTATTTTGTAATAGAAAAAATATGTTTTGAATGTCAAGCACTATTTAAACAATTTAAGTCGTTTGTGGCCTCATTAAAGGAATCTGTAGGTCTATTTATGATTTAATTGAAGCGTTTATTTCTTTATGTATATTATAAAACTGATATAACATAAAAAGTATACTGATAAATGTAAGAGCTATTTTGTTATGACAGTGAAGTTGATATCTTAAAGAAACATTTTTGTAAAGTCAGAATATAACCATAAATTTATAACTGAAGATGTGCTTATGAAAGAAAATAACAATTATTGTATACAGCATTAGTTAATTAAATAAAAAAAGAAGAAAACTTATAACAATTCATTTGCTTAAGAAGAAAATTATTTTTTTATCAGGGATAATATTATGTATTACCAAGATGACAAACAATAAAGGTGCGAAAGATAATAAATATTAGCTTTTTTGCCAGAAACCATCTGGCCTTATCAATGTTAAGCCTTCTGCTCCACCTGTTATATTATATTCTAGAAAAGAAGACTAATTAATTTTTATAGTTTAGCTGAATTAATTTTCCAGAAATTTGACAATTAAGGGTATGATTCAATCCGACTGTTATGTTTACTTGGCAAAAATCGCCAAATACTCCCCGATTTTAAAACACATTGCATTGTTACGTTCATCGCATTCCATTTTTATAACATTTCGAAAATGGTTGACAAACAATTTACTGAAAAGCTCCGGACAAAAGATGAATCGGAGAGGAAACGAATAAGTATTGCAGTAATAATAAATAATGCTTTTTGGGACTTCAATATGCTTTTTTTTAAGAAATACTATTTGTATAATTTCGAATTTAATTGATACGATCTGACGGTTTTAAAAATATTATGATAAGAATAAAAAATCTTGCAACAGAGTAGAAGAGTCGGATTTACAATTAATACGTTAAAGTAGAGCTTGTTTCCCACTACGGGGACTTTCTACAACGAAGCAAGCTGCTTACAATTAAATTGTTGAGTCAAGAATATTGCAAGCCTAAGCTAATCAAGGCCCTTAAAATTTTTATGGCCATATTCACAACATTGTTGTTAAATATGGTGTCACTGTATCCACACTTATACTGGATATATTTGACTTACCATAGTTCCTTGTTCCTTTAATTCTCAAAATTGACCTGCACGTGACGGGTGTAGCTAGCTGGACAGGAGCTGCTTACCCTTCCGGAAAACCTGGCCTCACTTTCTAGATGGAAGTTCGCGTGAATAGCTAAATTTGTCGGTTTTTGAAGTTTTTACTTTGTTTTTTAGGATTGTGACCGGACATGGTCTAATATGTTTGTGTTTCTGCTATGTTTCATTATAACCTATTAAAATCATGCTTTGAAAGTATTCTATTAACCATTCTTTTATATATATAGTTTATATATATAGTTTATGTAGAATAATGTTATTAAATAAAACATTTTATATAACACATTACATCTTCACTAAGGTAGATATAGTTCAACTCCTGTTAACATCCTAACATTAAATAAGATCCTACAATTTGTATATACTTTTTTTTCACTGTAACAAATGAAAAACCTCCAACTACATGAACTTTAATTTCATTACACTTCGACAGGGAGATAGTGTCATTTTTTCTAAGGTTATTAGTAATAAGTCTTTCTTTCAAAGCTCTCTTAAGGATACAAATGGACCTGTGATGATAAATGCAGTATCCTTACAGCCACTGTATCAAACATTATCCTGGATATATTTGACGTCCCACAGTTCCGCGCTCTTTGGGTTCCTCGCGTGTCAGATGTAGGTAGCTAGACGGTTTTAACATTTCAGGAGAACCTAACTTAACTATTTTGGTGTAAGTTCACTTGTTTAACCTTATTTGATCGTTTTCATAGTTTTTACGTTTTTAAAGTTATGATTTGAACATGGACCGGTGTTTGTATTTAAATATAAAGGGTTTGACAAAATTTTGCAGGATAAACATGTTTTAATCTTGATCTAGGTCTCTTAATTAAAGGAATATAATTTTAAAAAATGAAAATTCTACGATAAAAGGAAAAACAAATATTATTTACTCGGTGGTAATGACCCTAGGACTTACTGCTATGACATTCGCATTTCTCAACTCCAACAATTTGCCCCTGTTGACACCAATTTCCTTTCCTGAAATGTTTTTATAAATTCTAATCTTAAAGTACAAGGATATCAATTTAAACTCTCTAGAATACGACGCTGTTTTCTCAGGAAATCCACATCCAATTTTTTTTTTCAATTCTAAACTGCTCTTCGACTATTAGTTGACATTTACAATCTAGCAAGTTCTAACGTTAATGGTATTCGGTAGTGTCTGAAGTAATTATTGCTTTATTGTGGGAAATGCTGAAACATTTCACTCAATAAATAAAACTGTTCAATCGACACCAAAGCAAAGCCATTGTAGTCTGTGAAACGAAAATAAATTGCAGATAAGTAAATTATTATGAACACACACACACACACACACACACACACACACACACACACACACATATATATATATATCAAATGCATAATAAATTTAATAATGTTAGGAGACCATTTTCTTTACTTCTTTGTAAACGCGCTTGCCGAAGGTCGGTGGTTTTCTCCGGGCACTCCTGTTTCCTCCACCATCCTAGAACTGACCGCCTTGAAATAAGTGAAAGATTCTTGACTGGGGCTTAAAACACCATTATTCCACACCACTCCACTCTTTGTAAACGTTTATGATGCAAAAAGAATTAATTTTTTGAGATTTTAATTACCTCTTAAAAAACATCATTTAAATGCATTCACCACTTAGCTTACAACAATTTTACTTAAATACTTTCCGCAGGTACAATTAAAATACGGCCAAATTCATTGTAACTTTGTTTATTAACTATGTTCAGGCATGCGAAGTGTATATTTGATAATCTTTTCTTTTAACATTTCACTGGAGGCGTTTAAAATACAATCGTTTTAAGTGCATTGACATATTTTTTAATCTTTATTAATACCGGGTTTCAATTCGATCCATTTTGAGACAAAGCACTTTAAACATTTTAATAGCTCCTACTCCTCTCGTTTAAAATGAAAAGAAACAATTTAACATTTCCTGTGGATCTTTTTATTATTTGACACGGGAATAGATTTGCTTGCTATGTAAATATAATTTGCATTCAAATCTGATGTGTGAGTTAAAAAAGATCGTTAAATGGAGAACTATCGTTTCGGACAGCAATGCTTAACATATAAAACAATGATAAAAGAATCAATTGTTTTTGGTAGTTCTTCGTGTATAACTAAAAATACAAATTGCGCAAAATTGAATAAGTAATTAGTAGTATCTTCTTGTTATTTAGAAAATTTATACCTCAAAGTAAAGATTGACGTCAGAAAATTTTAATTAAATCAATTATAAGTTAGGAAAGAATATGTACTCGTAATTTTTCTTAGGAATATAGTTGTGTGCGTGTGCGTCAAGATTAAATACGAAACAATCTACCAAATGTGACTACATTTTTAAGAAATTGCTTTTTATTCTTAGGTATTTTATTAGTTTCTTTTGTTATCTTCTACCGTTCTTGTTAAGAATTAAGATATATCATTTTCGATAAAGTTAAATTTCTATAAATTAAAAATACTTTCATATAAAATCCTTTTTCCGTCATTTTGAAGTTGGAATATTTTATCTATTTTTCTCCTTCCGAAAAACAAAATGCAATTATTTTGCATTCATTAGGTTCCTCTGAGTAGAGTGTATTTTTTCCAAATTTATTTATCTATTTATATTTTTTTGTTGGTTTGTCTTATTTGTAGAACTTAACTCACTTTCAAACGGCAACAAATTAAGTTAAAACATGTAAAATGATAACAAAAGTAACTGTTAGATTTTTATTTGACATATGTGCACATTTCGGAAAATCGTTCCACACCAGTGACACAACAGGCCTTAAAGGTTGATAAAAAACATAAGCCAAATAGTTGAAAATTAATGAATCGAAAGTTCCAAAATTATTTGAAACCAAATCCAGCTAAGGAATGCTTTTCAAAAGAGAACAAATCTTAGTTTTAAATAAATTTCAAAAATTAAGACGGCTTAAAATTTTGTTAAATTTGCTAAAAATTATATATTTAGAGATTGTTGATACAATTTATAAAATCTCGGATCAATTGTTACATAAAGTGTCTTTTAGATCCAAAAAGTATACCA
This sequence comes from Tegillarca granosa, assembly GCA_029721355.1. NCBI lineage: Eukaryota > Metazoa > Mollusca > Bivalvia > Arcoida > Arcidae > Tegillarca > Tegillarca granosa. The sequence goes on along the minus strand of CM056601.1, from coordinate 35,227,896 downwards.
TATAAATAAAAACAAACGTATTAACACGAAAGATATATACAACAGATCTGGTTTTCAAATGGTCAGTGGTTTATAATAATTATCGGATATTTACAACTAAGGTGAAACATGCAGTTAGAAAGTCCCTGATAATTATATCAAATATATAACACAAATACCTTCTAAATTTTGATGTGCCATATGTGCACATTTCGGAAAATCATTCATCATCAGTGACACTGGGGGTCAAAAAGTTTGATAGATAAAAACAAAAGCCAAACAGTTTAAAAATAATGAATGTAAAAGTTGCAAAATTATATGAATCCAAGTCAACTAAGTTATAAGGAGAAGAACAATGCTGATTGATGTAATATTTGGCTTTTCAGTATTAGTCAAAACTACAGGATTGAGAACCGTCAACTTATATCTAGAGATAGTGTTTCAACGATAAAGCCTGAAATAAATGAAATAAATCAGGTGGTGTATCAATGACATTTACCAATTATGCAGATCTGCTCTGTTCCGAAGATGATGAATATTATGAGAATGACTTGGTAAACAATTTAAGTAACAAAAACAAAATTAAATACTTGCCGATATGCTCTTTAGTTGTAATGATCTGATGCGATAAATGTTTAAATGTTTTATGACCGTCATCACAATGTTGTTGATAAGTATAAAGTCACTATATCCAACCCTAATCTTGAAACAATTGACTTATCATAGTTATATGTTTCTTTCATTCTTAAAAAGATTTTGCACGTGACGGATGTAGCTAGCTAGACAGTAGGTGCTGCCTCTTCTGGAGCAGTCGATGTATAACTAAATTGGCCAGTTTTTAAAGTTTCAATTTTTTAAAAGATAAAAACAAAACTTCCTTATTCGTTTTAGACCAGTATCTTCATTGTGTTTTTGTAACTTTTTAAAATTCTTTTTATAAAGAGGATGAAGTCAATTTAATATTATGCCTAGTTTTTCAAATAAAAATAAAAATGTTTTAAGAAAGTTTCATTACATTTAACGACATTGATAATCCTACACAATTCAGTATGGCACATATTGAAATAAAAAACAAAGCGTTTTGTAATATTTTTAGGACCTTTTAAATTATTTTAAAGATCCGTTATTTTGAAAATTCGAGGGAGTATCATAAGGGAAATTCCTTATTTATGTATTAAAAACATTAGTAAGTATGTCGTTTTCTAAAACTGGCTTTTCAAATTAAGTGAAGGTTAGGATATTCTTTGTTCTCTAGCTTTTTATTGCTTTATTAATGTATATGTTCACTGGTATGTTTTGTAGCAATGTTTGTCAAAATTCGATTTTAAATTCCTGTATTCTAACTATACGAAAAATAATGACGTCGTGGTTTAGTTTTACATTTTCTTTTCTTTTCTTTTCTTTTTTACCCTTCAAAATGCAGTCAAAGACAAGAACCATAGTTTTTAACATTTATGTTGTAATGCTTGTTTTAATTGCTTATATTTGTGAGGATTGTCTTTTACACGGAGCCAATTATTTTTGCTTATTTGCGACGAAGAAAGTTTATTAACCTCTAAGAACTAATCTAAAAGCAGGTCCGTGTGTGTATATGCGATATTGCGAGTGTGTTTTATGGTCTGCTTTAAACACATCACGGCAAGAGTCATTCGCCGCTGCCAAGCATACCATCCCCTGATCAAATTATCCTGCCAATCTGTTATACTGTGTCCTCTGTCAAGCGTCAGGCGAGAAAGCACCTTTTTTAAGTCATATGAACAACCCGACTCACGTTTGAACAAACAATCTTCAGCTTTTGAACTGTACGTTCACCTGAGCCGTCTAGGCGGTAGATTTGAGTGGATTTATCTTGGCAAGTAGTTTATTATAACAAAAATATCAAGATGTCCTTAAAATTTGGGTCAAGGTCGGAAATTGTTTGTGATCTTGGTTTTGCATCCGATTTAGCTTTTTTGGACAACATTTCAGTGCATTTTTTATTATACAATAATAATAATAAATAAGAAGTTTGGACTTGTTGCATTTTTGATCAATAAAATAATGATGTTCTTTTAATCACAAGAAATAGCGTCAAGTCAGCATAGCTTTGGTTTCAAATAAAATTATATTCTTTAAACCAGCTTTTATTTTCAAAGAAGCCATTTTTATTTGTGTCCTTTTAAATTTTAATGGATAGTTTGAATAAAATGACCAACAATATTTTCAAGAAGGCAAATATCTAAAACTTTTTAAACATGAAAACATCAGATTGAATATTTCTATATTTTTGATGCATTTCAAAAGGTTTTCTTGAACGGTCCTTTAAGATTGGATTTGTTACTTATGAAAAGATTTTACGCTATCGTGACAATTTATCTGGAATGAGTAATCTCGTCTTTGTCTGTATCAGAGACAAAGATATCTGCCTGCCTGCAGACATTTTTTCCAATTAATTCTGATTTATCATTTGACTTCAAACGAGTCTGGCTAGCCTGTAAACTAAACTAAAAACAATGATTTAAGAGATATCGTTTTACATTATCGTGTTTTGAAGGTTGATAAATCAAAAACTAGCGAAAAGATTTTACAATGCAAATTGAGATATTTTTCTTAACTTTGCACCTAAATTAAATAATGATAATCCTCTTCATTTACGACAGGTTCTGACGTGTGTTTAGGAAAATGAAAGATAATGTTCTATTTTTGTTGAAGTGTTTCATGGTAAGTTTTTGTGAGAAAAGACTGTTATATTTTTAAATTTTGACTAATTAATAAAATATAAATGCGATGGTTAAAAGTCCATCCACGACAATGGACACCAAATGCGTGTCTGACCAAAATCGGGGACGTTTTATTCAATAAAGCTGAAGTATTATTATTATTATTATTATTTGGTCTGTTTTATTTCGCTTTTTTAATATGTAACTTACATAATTTCATAATTTTGTTTCGATTATTGTCTGCAATGAGATGTTTTAGTTACATATATATTTCTTTTCCAACTTTTCCAACACTTTTAACATCAAACATTATCTTACACCATTGATCTCAGCAAATTTAATTTCTTGTTCTCTATCGCCTTTAGCTTTAACTTGCTGTGAAACATCTGATTAGCCGAATGAAAAAAATAAAGTAATATGAAACAGAAAGAACTGTTAGTTTGGGAGGAATCTTGGCATCTACTTGTTCAGTATAATTTTTGTTCAACGATAATTTACAGTATTTAAATTTAGAAATAACCCTCTTCTTACTTATTAACAAACAAACATTAGATCCTATGAAGATCTAAACAGGCAATATTAAAATAATCATTTTCTTTTTTTCTTCGTCTTCCTTTTTACAAGTTATTTTAATTTTCTTATGTTGGCTTGAATATATTTTCAATTGCAATTTGTTTAAAATTTGTCCCCTTAAAAAAACGAACTGCTTGTTTTTAATTTTCTTTTATTATTTATTGTATTAGAAAAATCAATGAATATTTAAGATTATGATATTGATCGGGTCTGGGCTGTATTCAATATAGTTAATTGATGTACCATTCTTGTTTTATTCATTACTGTATGCAACTACAGGTTACTTCATTCAATTGTAACAAACCTTCTGAGTCCTTTTTAATATTTTATTGGTGTTTCATATTTGAAACAGTTTTCTTTTTCAGCAATTCCGAGTTATTCAGTTCAAATAAAAACAAAACATTTGAAACTGACAACTGTATTGAACATAAAATCGAATCCAAAACTTTTATTATTAAGAGTTGGGCAGGGTGTTTTACACGTACCTCATTTAATGAATAATGCATGGACAAAAATACAAGATAACACACAATGATACCAATTAACATGAATAATTTATAAATGACAAATAGTACAAAATAAATAAAAGACATTATATGACAATATATAGATACTTGAACGACAAAACTTTCGATTTTAGGATGCTTTTTACAATGGTTTGACAATTAATCGAAATTTACCGATTTAATATGTATGTTTTTATCACTGGCGATTAAATTAGTATCGGTTCAATAGTATAAGTGTTAAAATAGAAGATAAAAATATTCAAATAAATAAGTAAAACTACAAAAAGCGTTGTTTAGGAAACGTTGCCAAAATTGGCTACCTCAGACCAATGTTCAATTTTTAAGTTTATATTCTATACTGTATACTAAAATTATAAAGTTTATTTTTAAGTAAAATTGAAATTTTTCTGTGACTATAATGACAGAGGTTTTCCTATAAAAACAATATATGGTATAGTCGTTAGGCTTATAAGACCTGTAAAAGATTTATTGACAAGTTTTTTTTTAAATATACCTTATTTTAAACCCTTTTAGCCAAGAAATGCTTTACCAATACCGATACGACTTCAAAGAGAAAACAATCCGTTTGAAGACTAACTTGTATTTTATCTTTTTCAGTATAGCATTGATATATATGTGGTATTAAAGAAAAACTCGTTTTAAGTCTATGATATTTTACCTTCTAAGCTTAATATTGCTCTATTTATGTTGGTTCGACACTTAACAAAAAATTCGCCCAATAAGAAATGTATTCAACTAAAAAAACATTCTGTAATATTTGGCATTTTGTTAAAGGATATTTGGTACACATAAACTGATACACTTCAATTATAAAGTGTACCCCAGCCTTCAATCACTTATAAACTTGTATGTAAAGTCAAATTTTACCAAAAAATAAATGGATACCCTACGAAAAAAGTTTTTCATCTAGGGACCTTAAGAGAAAATGTTTTTTCTGTACCTCTGTATGAGATATCAAATAAAAAAACATTTACTTACTTTTAGGAAAAAAGATTCATGGTTACCATGTAGTCGACGCAAAGAGGCTTTGTGTAATTTTTAATTTGTCAATAAAACCCTTTGTGGTGTTCTCAAGGTGAATTGTTTTTTATTTACTCAGTGTATTGTGTCCACGGCGAAATTGTTCTATTAAAAACCTTTTTTGTTTAAAGAATTGCTGGGACACAATGCTTGACATCATCTCCATCATTCATAGTTTCCGGACATGTGTTCAATATGTTGCATTAAATTCGATAAATTGATATCTTTCGCTGACAAATACGTTTTTATAAAAGTAAAAATGGGAGAGTAAATATTATTAATGGGCTGTGTATGACAACTAAATTTCCATTCATAAAAATTTTGAACAGTAGTTAGGAAGTGATGAATCATCATTTCCTTGTTAATCAATTCCTAAGATACATCAAAATAGAACGTTCCTTTATTTAATGATAATTTATCGATAAAATTTCCGAATGAATTGATTACATAAGCAAATTTTTAGATATATTTTGATGTTTCAATCTCTAAATTTTCACCTTTAAAGATAAATTGCATGAGCTTGTGTTTTATCCCGAGTCAATATCATAACTTTTTTATAGCAGCTGCTAATAAGTCGAATTAGATTAATGGTGTTTTACGCCCTAATCAAGATTCTTCACTTTTATCGAGGCAGTTAGTTTAGCGGTGGTGGAGGTAACCGGAGTGCCTCGATAAAGCAAACTGGAAATTATTTGTCACAAGGATCTGATTAAATAGCATTTGATCCCAGGCGGAGATAGTCGCTGTGATCCATAAGCGTCCCACCCAAAGATGTTATTAATATGTTGCGTCTATTTGGACTTATTGGTATGATGCGACCCATAGTGTTATTAGTATGGTGCGTCCCTTAGGTGTTATTGGTATGGTGCGTCCCCTAGGGGTTATTGGAAGGTGCGTCCCTTGGGTGTTATTGGTATGGTGCGATCCCTAGATGTTATTGGTATGGTGCGTCCCATAAGTGTTATTGGCATGGTATTGTCGATTAAAATAATCTGAACACCCAATAAATTACAGTACTTAAGTGAATAAGGAAAAACAAGCGTTTAAATAAGCTATATCTTAATGATTTCAAATCAATAAAAGGTATTTTTTCTTTTTCATTTCTCTCATTGTAGAAATCTGGACTAAGTATTAATAATAATGACAGAAGGAATAGTAAACGCAACCAAGAAGACATTTGAAAACAATGACAAAACCTGCAAACAAGACAAGGTGATGTTAGATCAGCACATTTAAGGACTACTGATTGTTACACATACTCCCCAAATTTAAGCTCTGTAGTAAATACCAAGTTGTGTGATAAGAGTTCTGTTCGTTGGGTCACAACCAAACCACTAATTTCGAGATCAGTTATTTTCATCAACTAATACCAAACAATGAATTATCGTTCTTTATTTAAGATTTGAATTTCATTTTGTACGTTATTATCGGGGTGTAACAACGTGAAAATTTTAACAAATTGTGTAGAACTGTGTAGTGTAGCGAAGCGGTTTTACGCGTAAATTGTTATAATTTTCATGTTGTTACACCCCCGATAACAACGTAAAAAATGAAATTTTATAATTACAAACCCAACGTTTAACAGTCTTTAAGCTGACCTACATTCTGCACTGATGAGCTGATTTTCCGAAAGTCGATGTTAAAACGTCGCGGTGTAATAATACATTAAATGTTACCTTTAAACAACAATAAAATGCCTTGTAAAAAACTAAAAAAGGTTTTGAATTGATAAATTTTATTCATATTTACTGTTAATTTCAGTCAACAGGTAAATGATTTTACAATTAAATTCTTTGAGAAAAGGTACTAAATTATGTCTCGCGACAACACATTTACCAATAAAAACGTACGACTATCAGACGTTTTTAGGACACGCATGTCAACTTACAGGTTGACGTTTCCCATAACAAAAGAAAACTGAATGAACGGTGGAACCAACTAATGAAATGGAATTAATGTTTTCTTGGTTGAAACCGATGTTTTTGCAAACTATGGGCTGGGAGTGAGACGAAGCGATTTCGTTTAATGATGACACCGATGGTGGCTGTAATGGCTGATCAGAGACATGTGGAGGTAAAGAAAGTGGTAGGGGGTGCATTGGAGTGAGCGTTACCCGAGAGGGTATCACTGATATGTTTTTTCTGTGAACAGAACAGTCCCTACTGTAGCTGTAGCTGTAAACTGAGGCATGATATAAGCATGATGTGGCGCAAATGAAATTCAGCATTACTCAGCATAGATATGTATGGTTGTGGCTCTCGGGCGATGTTCAGTGTATAGCTGACAACAATTATATTTTTTTTTAATTTTTTGCATGAATTCGGAAAACATGCGTTTTGAAGTTGTGCACGAAAATTTTGACTTTAGAATTTTAAGGGGTGTATAAAAGAGACTCTCTGCATCTAGATTTCAAAGATATTAAAATATTTCATAAATACAATCTTGAATATTTTGGTGCAAAAATATCAGAACACGTTTGAACAATTTTTTGCAAAATTTTAATCTAAAAAATTAGAGTATTTTAATGTTTCTAGGTGGAAAATTTGCCGATCACAAAGACATACTCATTTGTTAACAATTTTAAAATAACTTCTATTAATAGAACTCAAAGATGGGAAATCCTCGAAACTGGTCGAAAGTTGTTGCGGTAGAAAACGTTGTTATTGGAAAATAACGTCATTTGACAGAAAGACGACCAATGAAATTGCTCTTAATTGTGTAACAACGTGAAGTTTGTAATTATAGGTACATGTTATACAAATCAAGGGAACTTTATCTTGATCTTTAATGACGTCATTATTTGCAACAAAGCAGAAAAATAGGTTAACAGTTGAGACAACTAGCCAGTATTGGATAACAAATAAACCAAGTTAGAAGCCACTTATTTAAATCATATCAATTTTTTTTAAAAATAGCTCCAAAATCCAAGAGCCATATGGCAAATTGAACTTGAACTTGATCGTCTGCTTTGTGTGCATTTCGATAATCTGTTTACATAAAAAGCTTAGAACGTTGCTTCAATCATTATCAATATGGTAATGAACTGACTTTGACCTTATTTTTCAATTGTAAATAAAACAGCTTCTGTTAACAAAATCTTTTGTGTAAATACTTTTTACAGACGAAAGATAACATAGAAACTAGAGTCTCGACCTATCATTTTGAGGTTATTCGATAACAATAGTAAAATAAACAAACAAAAAACAGTTTATAACTTTACTTGAAATTAGGGTATACCAATTGAATCTAAAATTACCTATGTAGCTGTAAAAGCTTAAAGCTTTACACATACCATAATGACCTTGACCTCATTTTGAAATGAACTTCTAGAACTGAACACAACTAAAAAAAACACCCATTCTTTTTCTTATACAATAATCTTATATATTTCAAATTGGTAATTCAATTTGTAAATTGGGTTTAGATTTTTGACCTTGTATATATATATATATATATATATATATATATATATATATATATATATATATATATATATATATATATGTAAACGAAATTAAAACAAAATAGAAAAAATAAAATTATATGTTTAATATGTCCAAAATAGCATAACGATGACAAAAAAACAAAAAAAGAATATCACAAAGTTGACTTTGGCTTCATTGAATATATCTTTGAGCGATATTATCAAAACTGAACACCCCTGTTTTAAAGCAATAAATTAAATGCTTACTTTTAATATTTGATAAAAATTTATTTCGTTACAACACGCAACTTATTTTCAAAATTTATAAGCTATGTGCCTCATATTTTTTAAAATTAACTATAAGAGCGTATTTCCACGCATTTTTAATTATTTATTTATGGTTGGTATGGCAACACCGTATTGATCATAAACTACATCAACTCTGTTCCTGACAATGTTGTTTAAGTGCTAATAGCACCTGTCATTAACTTGAAAAAGAGTTGAAATTATTGTAGGTTTTGACCGCACAAACATACAGACGTTACAATGGTCAATTATCTCTTTCATACAATTAGCTTAAGAAAAAAGCATCAAATGAATATAATAACCTATCTTGCTCATGATACAAATTGTTGGTCAAGAATGTGAACTTAAAATGGGCAAAATACTTCGTACTGGCAGATATTGTTAAATTGTTACATAATACACATTGTCCAGAGTTCGTATTGGTTAATCCTATTTAGTTTTGGTTCATGTAGTAATTTATTTGGGGACAAGTTTCTCTATTTCATTTTAAACACAAAAAATCAATTGTGCTTAGAGAAAAGGTGAAAATTCTTTAACTGTAAACAAGATTGACGTTTTGTTGAGACAAATGACATCCAGCATATACTTTATGACGTTACATATATACAGTGAAAGGTATCACTAAGAAGCATTTTAACCGCTTACATTTAAAATTAGTCCTTTAATTTCTCATATATTTAATTGAAGTTCCAAAAAATTCAAAATTAGTCCTTTGTTATTTATTTATTAAAGTTCCTTTTATTCTGAGAAAGCCCATCTCTAATTATGCATGATGTTGCCTGACGCTATTTTCAAAATTGAAATATTTTTTTTATAACTGAATGTTTTGAGCAAGGATTATATTGTAACTGACTGTCAGTGGTATTAAGTCCTGTTTCACAGATGTGTGAGACAACATCTCTTGTTTCCTTTAAAATATCTAAAAGAAACGTGAATTACTACACTGATGTAAATGTCAAGGGATAATCATTGTAAGAACCAATTTATTTCCTCATTACTAAAGTAATTTTACATCAAACGTCACTTGTAAAAACGGATCATATAGACACTAGTTCACAAAAGAACTATAATACAACCTTTTATTGCCTGACGTCTAATACTACATCATCGAATGTTAAAAATAGCACGTAACATACCGATATGTTTTAAATTAACACGTGATTTATGCTACCAAGTTTTTACTTTTTTCAAAATGTTATTTGTTGGACCAGTATGAGTCACTTTAATGCTGTATAAATCAGAAAATCAAAATAGTTAATGAAATGATATAAAAATGTTTATCTTTCACCTTGGCTTTTTGGGTCTTTTACTTTTAACTAACCTTCATGATTTCTCATTTTAGATGACGTTCCTATCTCTAAATAATTTCAAATTTGGAAAATATGTGAATACCATCTATCCAAGTGAGCTTGAAATAAAAGACACGACAGATTTTCCATGTTCTGCTTCATATTTGGACTTATACCTCAATTATGACACCCACGCAAGGTTACATATGGAGCTATACGACAAACGTGATGACTTCAATTTTCTATTGTGAACTTTCATTTCTTTGCAATAATATCCCTGCTTCTCCTGGTATGGTGTATATGTTTCACAGTTAATACGTTATGGTAGAGCTTGTACCCACTATGGGGACTTTCTACAACGAAGCAAACTGATTACAATTAAATTGAGCACCCGGCCTCACTTCCTTGATGGAAGTTCACGTGTATAACAAATTTTGCCAGCTTTCAAAGTTTTTACTTTGTTTTTTGGATTGTGGTTTGGACAAAGACTGGTATGTTTGTTTTATTTTTTATCAAAATGTCGTTTTCAAATATTATACATCGCCATTTTTCTTTCTTTTCCTTACTATATTGTTGTTTATCTCACTTTTCTTCAAACTCATAACGTTCTGTTTTCTGCGCCTTCTTTAGTCAAGGCACATTCTGTTTTACCGAGTTCTTTATTCTAAATAACTTGTTTTTACCGCGCCCCTTTTCACAACACGGTCTTTTTTTTTACAATAACACATTGTGTTTTATCGCGCCCTTTTTACAACACATGGGTTTTACCGCGTTCTTTTTTACAACGCGGTTTTTTTTACAACACACTGTATTGAACTGAGCCTTTTTACAACACATTGTGTTTTTATACAGCTCTATTTCTTTGTGTTTTTGTTTTCTTTTTGCTTTGATAATTGCAAAATGTATGTTTATTTATAAATTTGTTTATCCTTTTGCAGCGATGTCAAAGTAGATTCGGAACACTGATAAATGTATTACTGAATCATAGACAAAGTAATGTTTATGTTGTCTAGTAATATCTGAAACATTGACCCATGTTAAATAAGATTGAAATCAGAAGACTGTAGGTGCCTATCTGAAGGCGTAAAAATCGTTTAATAAGGTATTGATGATTATCAACATTGCTATTTATTTGTCATCATGTATTTGATTTACGATGTATATGCATATAAATCTTAGCTTACCGACGACTCATCTAATTATGCTTCAATTAGATAATAGATATTCCTCGGGAACCACAAGAATGTCAATAAATGCTTATATATCTCTTAACGGAACTCAGTTAGTGAACTGAAGAATTAAGACTTAAAATTGGTGAACTTATTTGGGGAATTTTAAAAAACAAGATTGGTAAACTAAGTTGGTAAATTAAAAAAATAAGATGGGTTATAAGTAAACACAGTCAGGAATAAGATAACTAAGTCAGAGAATTTGAGAACGTATTTGGAGAATTAAAGCATCGAGTATGGAAAGTGAAGAATTTGAACGGGGATTTGGTGAACCAATTCGAAGAATAAAATAATTAAGTCGGAGAATCGGAGAACTAAAAAGGAGGAAATTAAAAAAAAACAGACTTATAACTGATTATGTCAACTTAAAACACAGGTTATAATACTTAGTGCTTTCAATGATACTCAGTGGATTATGTAATAGGCATTTAAAGCTGTATTTAGTTTTCCTAGGAAAAAATAAAAACTGTGCTGATTTACTTAATGATGTTCATAATAAACAATGTTACATTTGGTGAACGATAAAAGCTCGGATAAATATAAAAATAGTAGTAATTTCCCAGGAGGATGTAATACCGGGGGTCAAATTTAAGAACATGATTACGTCTTAAAAACCGGATCATGTAAAGACAACTTACAGAACGGCAAAAAACGATGAATTAAACAAAGAATTTATTGAATTTGTCATTTGTGAATTTGTAAGGGAAAATAATATTATTGCGAATAAATTTGGACATTAATGACGGACAATTAATGCAATATATATATATATATATATAAAATCGAAAACTATTCAGAAAATTGAAAAACTTAATGCAGCTTTTAACGCCGCCTAAAAGTTAAATGAAACAAGTCGGGGAATTAAAATCTTAATTTGGAATGTTTTTAGCTTAAGGCGTTGAATCGAAGATTAAAAGAACAAATCCGGGTTTTAAAAAATAATAATGAAAATTGTTGAAAAATTAAAGATCCTACTCGGAGATTTGGAGAACTAATTGGGGCTTTGAAAAAATTAAGTCGGGGAAATGTTGACCGAATTCGGGGGTTACAAGAACTAGTCGGATATTAAGAAACGAAGTCTGGGATTTTTTGAACAAGCTTAAAGAAATAGAGGACCTATTTGGGGAATAAAGGAACTAAATCGGGGAATGTAAGAATTAAATCGGGGAACTGGTGAACTCATTTCGTTTCTTTTGGCGTATTTTTACTTGTTTTGATCTTGAGTAACAGTAAATAATTTTTAGTGCAAATTTTAATATGTCACTTTTTCTTATGACAAGAGATGTTGAGAGTAAGTTTATTTGACATCTTAATCAAGATTCTTGGTCGTTTGTTTATGGATGATGAAGAAAACCTTCGACCTATTCAAGAACAGATTATTTCTTCAACATGAATCGTTTGTTTGTTTATTATTTTGTAAACTGCTTTTTTATTTTCGAATGTGCGTAGCTATAGAATTTGATGTTACATAACTCATATATTTTGGGGTTATCAAATAGAACAATAATCCCATCCTAAGTTAAGAGTTTGTCATTAGATGTAATAATGTGAACTTTCCGTTCTCTTGGTTGACTGTTGAGTCTTTTTTGCGTTAATTGTTCAAATAAAAATAATATCAGTAATAATAATAATAATAAAAGGAAAAAAAATCACATTTATTAATGATGAAAAGCTCTTCTGAATTATTATAACTTTTTGCGACTAGACTTCTGCAAGGACATAACTGCATGCCGTTAGTTCATGGCACGGTAAAATAAGACGTTCACTGATTGGTGAATTAAGGCTTATTTTATTTTAGCTATCGATCGTTCTAAAATGGTTTTTGTCTTGTTAGCAGTGTACAATACAGTTTTGTTTGGAACACTCAAGGCATTCAAACTTTTGTTTTATTATGTTCTTTGTAATGCAGTGGTTGATGAAGGTTTGATGTTGATATGAAGCCGTTATCATGACTGGCTTATTAATAGCGGATTTGAAGAAGGTTTCAGTTGATATTTTGGTATACGTTTAAACAAGCTAAATATTCGAAAACCCATCTTTCTCTAATTTTAAACGTATTAGTAAATAACCGGTTGTGAAATAAGTGGGAATGTTGAAAATCCTCAAACAACAGATCCGTACTCCTGGACAATTAAATGATAATACCAGCAGTACCGTTCATGGCCAGTTCTAACATCCGAACCAGTGCTGGACATAATTAAATGATAATACCAACAGTACCGTTCAAGGCAAATTAATAAAACTACACTGCTAGACATAATGTAATAAAAGTATAAGTAATACGTTCATGGCCGCTTCTTGTATTATCATTATATTGTGCCCAGCACTTTGGTTTTGTTGTTAGAACTACCATTCACGTCCAGTTTTAACAACAGAACCACAGTGCTGGGCACAATATAATGATAGTACAAGTCGCACCATTCACGACCAGTTCTAACAACAAATCCACAGCGCTCGACACTATATAATGATAATACAAGTAGCACCATTCACGACCAGTTTTAACAACAGAACCACAGTGCTGGGCACAATATAATGATAATATAAGTCGCACCATTCACGACCAGTTTTAACAACAAAACCACAGTGCTGGACACAATATAATGATAATACAAGTAGCAACATTCACGACCAGTTCTAACAACAAAACTAAAGTGCTGGGCACAATATAATGATAATACAAGTAGCACCATTCACGACCAGTTCTAACAACAAAACCACAGCGCTGGACACAATATAATGATAATACAAGTAGCACCATTCACGACCAGTTTTAACAACAGAACCAAAGTGCTGGGCACAATATAATGATAATACAAGTAGCACAATTCACGACCGGTTGTAACAACAAAACCAAAGTGCTGGGCACAATATAATGATAATACAAGCAGCACCATTCACGACCAGTTTTAACAACAGAACCACAGTGCTAGGCACAATATAGTGATAATACAAGTGGAACCATTCACGACCAGTTCTAACAACACAACCACAGTGCTGGACACAATATAATGATAATACAAGTAGCACCATTCACGACCAGTTCTAACAACAAAACTAAAGTGCTGGGCACAATATAATGATAATACAAGTAGCACCATTCACGACCAGTTCTAACAACAGAACCAAAGTGCTGGGCACAATATAATGATAATACAAGTAGCACCATTCAAGGCCGGTTCTAACAACAGAACCACAGTGCTGAACACAATATAATGATAATACAAGTAGCACCATTCACGGCCGGTTGTAACAACAAAACCATAGTGCTGGGCGCAATATAATGATAATACAAGTAGCACCATTCACGACCAGTTGTAACAACAGAACCAAAGTACTGGGCACAATATAATTAAAATGCAAGTAGCACCATTCACGACCAGTTTTACAAGAACCACAGTGCTGGACACAATTAAATGATAATACAAGTAGCACAATTCACGGCCGGTTCTAACAACAGAACCACAGTGCTAGACACAATATAATGATAATACAAGTAGCACCATTCACGACTAGTTTTAACAACAGAACCACAGTGCTAGACACAATATAATGATAATACAAGTAGCACCATTCAAGGCCAGTTCTAACAACACAACCACAGTGCTGGACACAATATAATGATAATACAAGTAGCACCATTCACGACCAGTTTCAACAACAGGACCACAGTGCTGGACACAATATAATGAAAATACAAGTAGCACCATTCACGACCAGTTTTAACAACAGAACCAAAGTGCTGGGCACAATATAATGATAATACAAGTAGCACAATTCACGGCCGGTTCTAACAACAGAACCACAGTGCTGAACACAATATAATGATAATACAAGTAGCACCATTCACGGCCGGTCGTAACAGCAAAACCTCAGTGCTGGACACAATATAATGATAATACAAGTAGCACCATTCACGGCCGGTTGTAACAACAAAACCAAAGTGCTGGGCACAATATAATGATAATACAAGTGGAACCATTCATGACCAGTTTTTACCAGAGCCACAGTGCTGGACACAATTAAATGATAATACAAGTAGCACAATTAACGGCCGGTTCTAACAACACAACCACAGTGCTGGACACAATATAATGATAATACAAGTAGCACCATTCACGGCCGGTTGTAACAACAAAACCAAAGTGCTGGGCGCAATATAATGATAATACAAGTAGCACCATTCACGACCAGTTTTAACAACAGAATCAACTACTGGGCACAATATAATGATAATACAAGTAGCACCATTCACGACCAGTTTTAACCAGAACCACAGTGCTGGACACAATTAAATGATAATGCAAGTAGCACAATTCACGGCTGGTTCTAACAACACAACCACAGTGCTGGACACAATATAATGATAATACAAGTAGCACCATTCACGACCAGTTTTAACAACAGAACCATAGTGCTGGACACAATTCAATGATAATACAAGTAGCACCATTCACGACCAGTTCTAAGAAGACAATTACAGTGCTGGGCACAATATAATGATAGTACAAGTCGCACCATTCACGACCAGTTCTAACAACAAATCCACAGCGCTGGACACAATATAATGATAATACAAGTAGCAACATTCACGACCAGTTTTAACAACAGAACCACAGTGCTGGGCACAATATAATGATAATATAAGTCGCACCATTCACGACCAGTTTTAACAACAAAACCACAGTGCTGGACACAATATAATGATAATACAAGTAGCAACATTCACGACCAGTTCTAACAACAAAACTAAAGTGCTGGTCACAATATAATGATAATACAAGTAGCATCATTCACAACCAGTTCTAACAACAAAACCACAGCGCTGGACATAATATAATGATAATACAAGTAGCACCATTCACGACCAGTTTTAAGAACAGAACCAAAGTGCTGGGCACAATATAATGATAATACAAGTAGCACTATTCACGACCGGTTGTAACAACAAAACCAAAGTGCTGGGCACAATATAATGATAATACAAGTAGCACCATTCACGACCAGTTTTAACAACAGAACCACAGTGCTGGGCACAATATAGTGATAATACAAGTGGAACCATTCACGACCAGTTCTAACAACACAACCACAGTGCTGGACACAATATAATGATAATACAATTTGCAACATTCACGACCAGTTCTAACAACACAACCACAGTGCTGGGCACAATATAGTGATAATACAAGTGGAACCATTCACGACCAGTTCTAACAACAAAACCACAGTGCTGGACACAATATAATGATAATACAAGTAGCACCATTCACGACCAGTTCTAACAACAAAACTAAAGTGCTGGGCACAATATAATGATAATACAAGTAGCACCATTCACGACCAGTTCTAACAACAAAACTACAGCGCTGACACAATATAATGATAATACAAGTAGCACCATTCACGACCAGTTCTAACAACAGAACCAAAGTGCTGGGCACAATATAATGATAATACAAGTAGCACCATTCAAGGCCGGTTCTAACAACAGAACCACAGTGCTGAACACAATATAATGATAATACAAGTAGCACCATTCACGGCCGGTTGTAACAACAAAACCATAGTGCTGGGCGCAATATAATGATAATACAAGTAGCACCATTCACGACCAGTTGTAACAACAGAACCAAAGTACTGGGCACAATATAATTAAAATGCAAGTAGCACCATTCACGACCAGTTTTACAAGAACCACAGTGCTGGACACAATTAAATGATAATACAAGTAGCACAATTCACGACCGGTTCTAACAACAGAACCACAGTGCTGGACACAATATAATGATGATACAAGTAGCACCATTCACGACTAGTTTTAACAACAGAACCACAGTGCTGGACACAATTCAATGATAATACAAGTAGCACCATTCACGACCAGTTTCTAACAACACAACCACAGTGCTGGACACAATATAATGATAATACAAGTAGCACCATTCACGACCAGTTTCAACAACAGAACCACAGTGCTGGACACAAGAAAATGAAAATACAAGTAGCACCATTCACGACCAGATTTAACAACAGAACCAAAGTGCTGGGCACAATATATTGATAATACAAGTAGCACAATTCACCGCCGGTTCTAACAACAGAACCACAGTGCTGAACACAATATAATGATAATACAAGTAGCACCATTCACGGCCGGTCGTAACAGCAAAACCTCAGTGCTGGACACAATATAATGATAATACAAGTAGCACCATTCACGGCCGGTTGTAACAACAAAACCAAAGTGCTGGGCACAATATAATGATAATACAGGTAGCACCATTCACGACCAGTTTTAACAACAGAACCACAGTGCTGGGCACAATATAGTGATAATACAAGTGGAACCATTCATGACCAGTTTTTACCAGAGCCACAGTGCTGGACACAATTAAATGATAATACAAGTAGCACAATTAACGGCCGGTTCTAACAACACAACCACAGTGCTGGACACAATATAATGATAATACAAGTAGCACCATTCACGGCCGGTTGTAACAACAAAACCAAAGTGCTGGGCGCAATATAATGATAATACAAGTAGCACCATTCACGACCAGTTTTAACAACAGAATCAAAGTACTGGGCACAATATAATGAAAATACAAGTAGCACCATTCACGACCAGTTTTAACCAGAACCACAGTGCTGGACACAATTAAATGATAATGCAAGTAGCACAATTCACGGCTGGTTCTAACAACACAACCACAGTGCTGGACACAATATAATGATAATACAAGTAGCACCATTCACGACCAGTTTTAACAACAGAACCATAGTGCTGGACACAATTCAATGATAATACAAGTAGCACCATTCACGACCAGTTCTAACAAGACAACCACAGTGCTGGGCACAATATAATGATAGTACAAGTCGCACCATTCACGAACAGTTCTAACAACAAATCCACAGCGCTGGACACAATATAATAATAATACAAGTAGCACCATTCACGACCAGTTTTAACAACAGAACCACAGTGCTGGGCACAATATAATGATAATATTAGTCGCACCATTCACGACCAGTTTTAACAACAAAACCACAGTGCTGGACACAATATAATGATAATACAAGTATCAACATTCACGACCAGTTCTAACAACAAAACTAAAGTGCTGGTCACAATATAATGATAATACAAGTAGCACCATTCACAACCAGTTCTAACAACAAAACTACAGCGCTGAACATAATATAATGATAATACAAGTAGCACCATTCACGACCAGTTTTAACAACAGAACCAAAGTGCTGGGCACAATATAATGATAATACAAGTAGCACTATTCACGACTGGTTGTAACAACAAAACCAAAGTGCTGGGCACAATATAATGATAATACAAGTAGCACCATTCACGACCAGTTTTAACAACAGAACCACAGTGCTGGGCACAATATAGTGATAATACAAGTGGAACCATTCACGACCAGTTCTAACAACACAACCACAGTGCTGGACACAATATAATGATATTACAATTTGCAACATTCACGACCAGTTCTAACAACACAACCACAGTGCTGGGCACAATATAGTGATAATACAAGTGGAACCATTCACGACCAGTTCTAACAACACAACCACAGTGCTGGACACAATATAATGATAATACAAGTAGCACCATTCACGACCAGTTTTAACAACAAAACTAAAGTGATGGGCACAATATAATGATAATACAAGTAGCACCATTCACGGCCGGTCGTAACAGCAAAACCTCAGTGCTGGACACAATATAATGATAATACAAGTAGCACCATTCACGGCCGGTTGTAACAACAAAACCAAAGTGCTGGGCACAATATAATGATAATACAGGTAGCACCATTCACGACCAGTTTTAACAACAGAACCACAGTGCTGGGCACAATATAGTGATAATACAAGTGGAACCATTCATGACCAGTTTTTACCAGAGCCACAGTGCTGGACACAATTAAATGATAATACAAGTAGCACAATTAACGGCCGGTTCTAACAACACAACCACAGTGCTGGACACAATATAATGATAATACAAGTAGCACCATTCACGGCCGGTTGTAACAACAAAACCAAAGTGCTGGGCGCAATATAATGATAATACAAGTAGCACCATTCACGACCAGTTTTAACAACAGAATCAAAGTACTGGGCACAATATAATGAAAATACAAGTAGCACCATTCACGACCAGTTTTAACCAGAACCACAGTGCTGGACACAATTAAATGATAATGCAAGTAGCACAATTCACGGCTGGTTCTAACAACACAACCACAGTGCTGGACACAATATAATGATAATACAAGTAGCACCATTCACGACCAGTTTTAACAACAGAACCATAGTGCTGGACACAATTCAATGATAATACAAGTAGCACCATTCACGACCAGTTCTAACAAGACAACCACAGTGCTGGGCACAATATAATGATAGTACAAGTCGCACCATTCACGAACAGTTCTAACAACAAATCCACAGCGCTGGACACAATATAATAATAATACAAGTAGCACCATTCACGACCAGTTTTAACAACAGAACCACAGTGCTGGGCACAATATAATGATAATATTAGTCGCACCATTCACGACCAGTTTTAACAACAAAACCACAGTGCTGGACACAATATAATGATAATACAAGTAGCAACATTCACGACCAGTTCTAACAACAAAACTAAAGTGCTGGTCACAATATAATGATAATACAAGTAGCACCATTCACAACCAGTTCTAACAACAAAACTACAGCGCTGAACATAATATAATGATAATACAAGTAGCACCATTCACGACCAGTTTTAACAACAGAACCAAAGTGCTGGGCACAATATAATGATAATACAAGTAGCACTATTCACGACTGGTTGTAACAACAAAACCAAAGTGCTGGGCACAATATAATGATAATACAAGTAGCACCATTCACGACCAGTTTTAACAACAGAACCACAGTGCTGGGCACAATATAGTGATAATACAAGTGGAACCATTCACGACCAGTTCTAACAACACAACCACAGTGCTGGACACAATATAATGATATTACAATTTGCAACATTCACGACCAGTTCTAACAACACAACCACAGTGCTGGGCACAATATAGTGATAATACAAGTGGAACCATTCACGACCAGTTCTAACAACACAACCACAGTGCTGGACACAATATAATGATAATACAAGTAGCACCATTCACGACCAGTTTTAACAACAAAACTAAAGTGATGGGCACAATATAATGATAATACAAGTAGCACCATTCACGACCAGTTCTAACAACAAAACTACAGCGCTGACACAATATAATGATAATACAAGTAGCACCATTCACGACCAGTTCTAACAACAGAACCAAAGTGCTGGGCACAATATAATGATAATACAAGTAGCACCATTCAAGGCCGGTTCTAACAACAGAACCACAGTGCTGAACACAATATAATGATAATACAAGTAGCACCATTCACGGCCGGTTGTAACAACAAAACCATAGTGCTGGGCGCAATATAATGATAATACAAGTAGCACCATTCACGACCAGTTGTAACAACAGAACCAAAGTACTGGGCACAATATAATTAAAATGCAAGTAGCACCATTCACGACCAGTTTTACAAGAACCACAGTGCTGGACACAATTAAATGATAATACAAGTAGCACAATTCACGACCGGTTCTAACAACAGAACCACAGTGCTGGACACAATATAATGATAATACAAGTAGCACCATTCACGACTAGTTTTAACAACAGAACCACAGTGCTGGACACAATTCAATGATAATACAAGTAGCACCATTCACGACCAGTTCTAACAACACAACCACAGTGCTGGACACAATATAATGATAATACAAGTAGCACCATTCACGACCAGTTTCAACAACAGAACCACAGTGCTGGACACAATATAATGAAAATACAAGTAGCACCATTCACGACCAGTTTTAAAAACAGAACCAAAGTGCTGGGCACAATATATTGATAATACAAGTAGCACAATTCACGGCCGGTTCCAACAACAGAACCACAGTGCTGAACACAATATAATGATAATACAAGTAGCACCATTCACGGCCGGTTGTAACAACAAAACCAAAGTGCTGGACACAATATAATGATAATACAAGTAGCACCATTCACGGCCGGTTGTAACAACAAAACCAAAGTGCTGGGCACAATATAATGATAATACAAGTGGAACCATTCATGACCAGTTTTTACCAGAGCCACAGTGCTGGACACAATTAAATGATAATACAAGTAGCACAATTAACGGCCGGTTCTAACAACACAACCACAGTGCTGGACACAATATAATGATAATACAAGTAGCACCATTCACGACCATTTCTAACAACAAAACTACAGCGCTGACACAATATAATGATAATACAAGTAGCACCATTCACGACCAGTTCTAACAACAGAACCAAAGTCCTGGGCACAATATAATGATAATTCAAGTAGCACCATTCAAGGCCGGTTCTTACAACAGAACCACAGTGCTGAACACAATATAATGATAATACAAGTAGCACCATTCACGGCCGGTTGTAACAACAAAACCAAAGTGCTGGGCGCAATATAATGATAATACAAGTAGCACATTCAAGGCCGGTTCTAACAACAGAACCACAGTGCTGAACACAATATAATGATAATACAAGTAGCACCATTCACGGCCGGTTGTAACAACAAAACCATAGTGCTGGGCGCAATATAATGATAATACAAGTAGCACCATTCACGACCAGTTGTAACAACAGAACCAAAGTACTGGGCACAATATAATTAAAATGCAAGTAGCACCATTCACGACCAGTTTTAACAACAGAACCATAGTGCTGGACACAATTCAATGATAATACAAGTAGCACCATTCACGACCAGTTCTAACAAGACAACCACAGTGCTGGGCACAATATAATGATAATACAAGTAGCACCATTCACGACCAGTTTTAACAACAGAACCATAGTGCTGGACACAATTCAATGATAATACAAGTAGCTCCATTCACGACCAGTTCTAACAAGACAACCACAGTGCTGGGCACAATATAATGATAGTACAAGTCGCACCATTCACGAACAGTTCTAACAACAAATCCACAGCGCTGGACACAATATAATGATAAAACAAGTAGCACCATTCACGACCAGTTTTAACAACAGAACCACAGTGCTGGGCACAATATAATGATAATATAAGTCGCACCATTCACGACCAGTTTTAACAACAAAACCACAGTGCTCTACACAATATAATGATAATACAAGTAGCAACATTCACGACCAGTTCTAACAACAAAACTAAAGTGCTGGTCACAATATAATGATAATACAAGTAGCACCATTCACAACCAGTTCTAACAACAAAACCACAGCGCTGAACATAATATAATGATAATACAAGTAGCACCATTCACGACCAGTTTTAACAACAGAACCAAAGTGCTGGGCACAATATAATGATAATACAAGTAGCACTATTCACGACTGGTTGTAACAACAAAACCAAAGTGCTGGGCACAATATAATGATAATACAAGTAGCACCATTCACGACCAGTTTTAACAACAGAAACACAGTGCTGGGCACAATATAGTGATAATACAAGTGGAACCATTCACGACCAGTTCTAACAACACAACCACAGTGCTGGACACAATATAATGATAATACAATTTGCAACATTCACGACCAGTTCTAACAACACAACCACAGTGCTGGGCACAATATAGTGATAATAGAAGTGGAACCATTCACGACCAGTTCTAACAACACAACCACAGTGCTGGACACAATATAATGATAATACAAGTAGCACCATTCACGACCAGTTCTAACAACAAAACTAAAGTGCTGGGCACAATATAATGATAATACAAGTAGCACCATTCACGACCAGTTCTAACAACAAAACTACAGCGCTGACACAATATAATGATAATACAAGTAGCACCATTCACGACCAGTTCTAACAACAGAACCAAAGTGCTGGGCACAATATAATGATAATACAAGTAGCACCATTCAAGGCCGGTTCTAACAACAGAACCACAGTGCTGAACACAATATAATGATAATACAAGTAGCACCATTCACGGCCGGTTGTAACAACAAAACCATAGTGCTGGGCGCAATATAATGATAATACAAGTAGCACCATTCACGACCAGTTGTAACAACAGAACCAAAGTACTGGGCACAATATAATTAAAATGCAAGTAGCACCATTCACGACCAGTTTTACAAGAACCACAGTGCTGGACACAATTAAATGATAATACAAGTAGCACAATTCACGACCGGTTCTAACAACAGAACCACAGTGCTGGACACAATATAATGATAATACAAGTAGCACCATTCACGACTAGTTTTAACAACAGAACCACAGTGCTGGACACAATTCAATGATAATACAAGTAGCACCATTCACGACCAGTTCTAACAACACAACCACAGTGCTGGACACAATATAATGATAATACAAGTAGCACCATTCACGACCAGTTTCAACAACAGAACCACAGTGCTGGACACAATATAATGAAAATACAAGTAGCACCATTCACGACCAGTTTTAAAAACAGAACCAAAGTGCTGGGCACAATATATTGATAATACAAGTAGCACAATTCACGGCCGGTTCCAACAACAGAACCACAGTGCTGAACACAATATAATGATAATACAAGTAGCACCATTCACGGCCGGTTGTAACAACAAAACCAAAGTGCTGGACACAATATAATGATAATACAAGTAGCACCATTCACGGCCGGTTGTAACAACAAAACCAAAGTGCTGGGCACAATATAATGATAATACAAGTGGAACCATTCATGACCAGTTTTTACCAGAGCCACAGTGCTGGACACAATTAAATGATAATACAAGTAGCACAATTAACGGCCGGTTCTAACAACACAACCACAGTGCTGGACACAATATAATGATAATACAAGTAGCACCATTCACGACCATTTCTAACAACAAAACTACAGCGCTGACACAATATAATGATAATACAAGTAGCACCATTCACGACCAGTTCTAACAACAGAACCAAAGTCCTGGGCACAATATAATGATAATTCAAGTAGCACCATTCAAGGCCGGTTCTTACAACAGAACCACAGTGCTGAACACAATATAATGATAATACAAGTAGCACCATTCACGGCCGGTTGTAACAACAAAACCAAAGTGCTGGGCGCAATATAATGATAATACAAGTAGCACATTCAAGGCCGGTTCTAACAACAGAACCACAGTGCTGAACACAATATAATGATAATACAAGTAGCACCATTCACGGCCGGTTGTAACAACAAAACCATAGTGCTGGGCGCAATATAATGATAATACAAGTAGCACCATTCACGACCAGTTGTAACAACAGAACCAAAGTACTGGGCACAATATAATTAAAATGCAAGTAGCACCATTCACGACCAGTTTTACAAGAACCACAGTGCTGGACACAATTAAATGATAATACAAGTAGCACAATTCACGACCGGTTCTAACAACAGAACCACAGTGCTGGACACAATATAATGATAATACAAGTAGCACCATTCACGACTAGTTTTAACAACAGAACCACAGTGCTGGACACAATTCAATGATAATACAAGTAGCACCATTCACGACCAGTTCTAACAACACAACCACAGTGCTGGACACAATATAATGATAATACAAGTAGCACCATTCACGACCAGTTTTAACAACAGAACCATAGTGCTGGACACAATTCAATGATAATACAAGTAGCACCATTCACGACCAGTTCTAACAAGACAACCACAGTGCTGGGCACAATATAATGATAGTACAAGTCGCACCATTCACGAACAGTTCTAACAACAAATCCACAGCGCTGGACACAATATAATAATAATACAAGTAGCACCATTCACGACCAGTTTTAACAACAGAACCACAGTGCTGGGCACAATATAATGATAATATTAGTCGCACCATTCACGACCAGTTTTAACAACAAAACCACAGTGCTGGACACAATATAATGATAATACAAGTAGCAACATTCACGACCAGTTCTAACAACAAAACTAAAGTGCTGGTCACAATATAATGATAATACAAGTAGCACCATTCACAACCAGTTCTAACAACAAAACTACAGCGCTGAACATAATATAATGATAATACAAGTAGCACCATTCACGACCAGTTTTAACAACAGAACCAAAGTGCTGGGCACAATATAATGATAATACAAGTAGCACTATTCACGACTGGTTGTAACAACAAAACCAAAGTGCTGGGCACAATATAATGATAATACAAGTAGCACCATTCACGACCAGTTTTAACAACAGAACCACAGTGCTGGGCACAATATAGTGATAATACAAGTGGAACCATTCACGACCAGTTCTAACAACACAACCACAGTGCTGGACACAATATAATGATATTACAATTTGCAATATTCACGACCAGTTCTAACAACACAACCACAGTGCTGGGCACAATATAGTGATAATACAAGTGGAACCATTCACGACCAGTTCTAACAACACAACCACAGTGCTGGACACAATATAATGATAATACAAGTAGCACCATTCACGACCAGTTTTAACAACAAAACTAAAGTGATGGGCACAATATAATGATAATACAAGTAGCACCATTCACGACCAGTTCTAACAACAAAACTACAGCGCTGACACAATATAATGATAATACAAGTAGCACCATTCACGACCAGTTCTAACAACAGAACCAAAGTGCTGGGCACAATATAATGATAATACAAGTAGCACCATTCAAGGCCGGTTCTAACAACAGAACCACAGTGCTGAACACAATATAATGATAATACAAGTAGCACCATTCACGGCCGGTTGTAACAACAAAACCATAGTGCTGGGCGCAATATAATGATAATACAAGTAGCACCATTCACGACCAGTTGTAACAACAGAACCAAAGTACTGGGCACAATATAATTAAAATGCAAGTAGCACCATTCACGACCAGTTTTACAAGAACCACAGTGCTGGACACAATTAAATGATAATACAAGTAGCACAATTCACGACCGGTTCTAACAACAGAACCACAGTGCTGGACACAATATAATGATAATACAAGTAGCACCATTCACGACTAGTTTTAACAACAGAACCACAGTGCTGGACACAATTCAATGATAATACAAGTAGCACCATTCACGACCAGTTCTAACAACACAACCACAGTGCTGGACACAATATAATGATAATACAAGTAGCACCATTCACGACCAGTTTCAACAACAGAACCACAGTGCTGGACACAATATAATGAAAATACAAGTAGCACCATTCACGACCAGTTTTAAAAACAGAACCAAAGTGCTGGGCACAATATATTGATAATACAAGTAGCACAATTCACGGCCGGTTCCAACAACAGAACCACAGTGCTGAACACAATTTAATGATAATACAAGTAGCACCATTCACGGCCGGTTGTAACAACAAAACCAAAGTGCTGGACACAATATAATGATAATACAAGTAGCACCATTCACGGCCGGTTGTAACAACAAAACCAAAGTGCTGGGCACAATATAATGATAATACAAGTGGAACCATTCATGACCAGTTTTTACCAGAGCCACAGTGCTGGACACAATTAAATGATAATACAAGTAGCACAATTAACGGCCGGTTCTAACAACACAACCACAGTGCTGGACACAATATAATGATAATACAAGTAGCACCATTCACGACCATTTCTAACAACAAAACTACAGCGCTGACACAATATAATGATAATACAAGTAGCACCATTCACGACCAGTTCTAACAACAGAACCAAAGTCCTGGGCACAATATAATGATAATTCAAGTAGCACCATTCAAGGCCGGTTCTTACAACAGAACCACAGTGCTGAACACAATATTATGATAATACAAGTAGCACCATTCACGGCCGGTTGTAACAACAAAACCAAAGTGCTGGGCGCAATATAATGATAATACAAGTAGCACATTCAAGGCCGGTTCTAACAACAGAACCACAGTGCTGAACACAATATAATGATAATACAAGTAGCACCATTCACGGCCGGTTGTAACAACAAAACCATAGTGCTGGGCGCAATATAATGATAATACAAGTAGCACCATTCACGACCAGTTGTAACAACAGAACCAAAGTACTGGGCACAATATAATTAAAATGCAAGTAGCACCATTCACGACCAGTTTTAACAACAGAACCATAGTGCTGGACACAATTCAATGATAATACAAGTAGCACCATTCACGAGCAGTTCTAACAAGACAACCACAGTGCTGGACACAATATAATGATAATACAAGTAGCACCATTCACGACCAGTTTTAACAACAGAACCATAGTGCTGGACACAATTCAATGATAATACAAGTAGCTCCATTCACGACCAGTTCTAACAAGACAACCACAGTGCTGGGCACAATATAATGATAGTACAAGTCGCACCATTCACGAACAGTTCTAACAACAAATCCACAGCGCTGGACACAATATAATGATAGAACAAGTAGCACCATTCACGACCAGTTTTAACAACAGAACCACAGTGCTGGGCACAATATAATGATAATATAAGTCGCACCATTCACGACCAGTTTTAACAACAAAACCACAGTGCTGGACACAATATAATGATAATACAAGTAGCAACATTCACGACCAGTTCTAACAACAAAACTAAAGTGCTGGTCACAATATAATGATAATACAAGTAGCACCATTCACAACCAGTTCTAACAACAAAACCACAGCGCTGAACATAATATAATGATAATACAAGTAGCACCATTCACGACCAGTTTTAACAACAGAACCAAAGTGCTGGGCACAATATAATGATAATACAAGTAGCACTATTCACGACTGGTTGTAACAACAAAACCAAAGTGCTGGGCACAATATAATGATAATACAAGTAGCACCATTCACGACCAGTTTTAACAACAGAAACACAGTGCTGGGCACAATATAGTGATAATACAAGTGGAACCATTCACGACCAGTTCTAACAACACAACCACAGTGCTGGACACAATATAATGATAATACAATTTGCAACATTCACGACCAGTTCTAACAACACAACCACAGTGCTGGGCACAATATAGTGATAATAGAAGTGGAACCATTCACGACCAGTTCTAACAACACAACCACAGTGCTGGACACAATATAATGATAATACAAGTAGCACCATTCACGACCAGTTCTAACAACAAAACTAAAGTGCTGGGCACAATATAATGATAATACAAGTAGCACCATTCACGACCAGTTCTAACAACAAAACTACAGCGCTGACACAATATAATGATAATACAAGTAGCACCATTCACGACCAGTTCTAACAACAGAACCAAAGTGCTGGGCACAATATAATGATAATACAAGTAGCACCATTCAAGGCCGGTTCTAACAACAGAACCACAGTGCTGAACACAATATAATGATAATACAAGTAGCACCATTCACGGCCGGTTGTAACAACAAAACCATAGTGCTGGGCGCAATATAATGATAATACAAGTAGCACCATTCACGACCAGTTGTAACAACAGAACCAAAGTACTGGGCACAATATAATTAAAATGCAAGTAGCACCATTCACGACCAGTTTTACAAGAACCACAGTGCTGGACACAATTAAATGATAATACAAGTAGCACAATTCACGACCGGTTCTAACAACAGAACCACAGTGCTGGACACAATATAATGATAATACAAGTAGCACCATTCACGACTAGTTTTAACAACAGAACCACAGTGCTGGACACAATTCAATGATAATACAAGTAGCACCATTCACGACCAGTTCTAACAACACAACCACAGTGCTGGACACAATATAATGATAATACAAGTAGCACCATTCACGACCAGTTTCAACAACAGAACCACAGTGCTGGACACAATATAATGAAAATACAAGTAGCACCATTCACGACCAGTTTTAAAAACAGAACCAAAGTGCTGGGCACAATATATTGATAATACAAGTAGCACAATTCACGGCCGGTTCCAACAACAGAACCACAGTGCTGAACACAATATAATGATAATACAAGTAGCACCATTCACGGCCGGTTGTAACAACAAAACCAAAGTGCTGGACACAATATAATGATAATACAAGTAGCACCATTCACGGCCGGTTGTAACAACAAAACCAAAGTGCTGGGCACAATATAATGATAATACAAGTGGAACCATTCATGACCAGTTTTTACCAGAGCCACAGCGCTGGACACAATTAAATGATAATACAAGTAGCACAATTAACGGCCGGTTCTAACAACACAACCACAGTGCTGGACACAATATAATGATAATACAAGTAGCACCATTCACGACCATTTCTAACAACAAAACTACAGCGCTGACACAATATAATGATAATACAAGTAGCACCATTCACGACCAGTTCTAACAACAGAACCAAAGTCCTGGGCACAATATAATGATAATTCAAGTAGCACCATTCAAGGCCGGTTCTTACAACAGAACCACAGTGCTGAACACAATATAATGATAATACAAGTAGCACCATTCACGGCCGGTTGTAACAACAAAACCAAAGTGCTGGGCGCAATATAATGATAATACAAGTAGCACATTCAAGGCCGGTTCTAACAACAGAACCACAGTGCTGAACACAATATAATGATAATACAAGTAGCACCATTCACGGCCGGTTGTAACAACAAAACCATAGTGCTGGGCGCAATATAATGATAATACAAGTAGCACCATTCACGACCAGTTGTAACAACAGAACCAAAGTACTGGGCACAATATAATTAAAATGCAAGTAGCACCATTCACGACCAGTTTTACAAGAACCACAGTGCTGGACACAATTAAATGATAATACAAGTAGCACAATTCACGACCGGTTCTAACAACAGAACCACAGTGCTGGACACAATATAATGATAATACAAGTAGCACCATTCACGACTAGTTTTAACAACAGAACCACAGTGCTGGACACAATTCAATGATAATACAAGTAGCACCATTCACGACCAGTTCTAACAACACAACCACAGTGCTGGACACAATATAATGATAATACAAGTAGCACCATTCACGACCAGTTTCAACAACAGAACCACAGTGCTGGACACAATATAATGAAAATACAAGTAGCACCATTCACGACCAGTTTTAAAAACAGAACCAAAGTGCTGGGCACAATATATTGATAATACAAGTAGCACAATTCACGGCCGGTTCCAACAACAGAACCACAGTGCTGAACACAATATAATGATAATACAAGTAGCACCATTCACGGCCGGTTGTAACAACAAAACCAAAGTGCTGGACACAATATAATGATAATACAAGTAGCACCATTCACGGCCGGTTGTAACAACAAAACCAAAGTGCTGGGCACAATATAATGATAATACAAGTGGAACCATTCATGACCAGTTTTTACCAGAGCCACAGTGCTGGACACAATTAAATGATAATACAAGTAGCACAATTAACGGCCGGTTCTAACAACACAACCACAGTGCTGGACACAATATAATGATAATACAAGTAGCACCATTCACGACCATTTCTAACAACAAAACTACAGCGCTGACACAATATAATGATAATACAAGTAGCACCATTCACGACCAGTTCTAACAACAGAACCAAAGTCCTGGGCACAATATAATGATAATTCAAGTAGCACCATTCAAGGCCGGTTCTTACACGGAACCACAGTGCTGAACACAATATAATGATAATACAAGTAGCACCATTCACGGCCGGTTGTAACAACAAAACCAAAGTGCTGGGCGCAATATAATGATAATACAAGTAGCACCATTCACGACAAGTTTTAACAACAGAATCAAAGTACTGGGCACAATATAATGAAAATACAAGTAGCACCATTCACGACCAGTTTTAACCAGAACCACAGTGCTGGACACAATTAAATGATAATGCAGGTAGCACAATTCACGGCTGGTTCTAACAACACAACCACAGTGCTGGACACAATATAATGATAATACAAGTAGCACCATTCACGACCAGTTTTAACAACAGAACCATATTGCTGGACACAATTCAATGATAATACAAGTAGCACCATTCACGACCAGTTCTAACAAGACAACCACAGTGCTGGGCACAATATAATGATAGTACAAGTCGCACCATTCACGACCAGTTCTAACAACAAATCCACAGCGCTGGACACAATATAATGATAATACAAGTAGCACCATTCACGACCAGTTTTAACAACAGAACCACAGTGCTGGGCACAATATAATGATAATATAAGTCGCACCATTCACGACCAGTTTTAACAACAAAACCACAGTGCTAGACACAATATAATGATAATACAAGTAGCACATTCAAGGCCGGTTCTAACAACAGAACCACAGTGCTGAACACAATATAATGATAATACAAGTAGCACCATTCACGGCCGGTTGTAACAACAAAACCATAGTGCTGGGCGCAATATAATGATAATACAAGTAGCACCATTCACGACCAGTTGTAACAACAGAACCAAAGTACTGGGCACAATATAATTAAAATGCAAGTAGCACCATTCACGACCAGTTTTACAAGAACCACAGTGCTGGACACAATTAAATGATAATACAAGTAGCACAATTCACGACCGGTTCTAACAACAGAACCACAGTGCTGGACTCAATATAATGATAATACAAGTAGCACCATTCACGACTAGTTTTAACAACAGAACCACAGTGCTGGACACAATTCAATGATAATACAAGTAGCACCATTCACGACCAGTTCTAACAACACAACCACAGTGCTGGACACAATATAATGATAATACAAGTAGCACCATTCACGACCAGTTTCAACAACAGAACCACAGTGCTGGACACAATATAATGAAAATACAAGTAGCACCATTCACGACCAGTTTTAAAAACAGAACCAAAGTGCTGGGCACAATATATTGATAATACAAGTAGCACAATTCACGGCCGGTTCCAACAACAGAACCACAGTGCTGAACACAATATAATGATAATACAAGTAGCACCATTCACGGCCGGTTGTAACAACAAAACCAAAGTGCTGGACACAATATAATGATAATACAAGTAGCACCATTCACGGCCGGTTGTAACAACAAAACCAAAGTGCTGGGCACAATATAATGATAATACAAGTGGAACCATTCATGACCAGTTTTTACCAGAGCCACAGTGCTGGACACAATTAAATGATAATACAAGTAGCACAATTAACGGCCGGTTCTAACAACACAACCACAGTGCTGGACACAATATAATGATAATACAAGTAGCACCATTCACGACCATTTCTAACAACAAAACTACAGCGCTGACACAATATAATGATAATACAAGTAGCACCATTCACGACCAGTTCTAACAACAGAACCAAAGTCCTGGGCACAATATAATGATAATTCAAGTAGCACCATTCAAGGCCGGTTCTTACACGGAACCACAGTGCTGAACACAATATAATGATAATACAAGTAGCACCATTCACGGCCGGTTGTAACAACAAAACCAAAGTGCTGGGCGCAATATAATGATAATACAAGTAGCACCATTCACGACAAGTTTTAACAACAGAATCAAAGTACTGGGCACAATATAATGAAAATACAAGTAGCACCATTCACGACCAGTTTTAACCAGAACCACAGTGCTGGACACAATTAAATGATAATGCAGGTAGCACAATTCACGGCTGGTTCTAACAACACAACCACAGTGCTGGACACAATATAATGATAATACAAGTAGCACCATTCACGACCAGTTTTAACAACAGAACCATATTGCTGGACACAATTCAATGATAATACAAGTAGCACCATTCACGACCAGTTCTAACAAGACAACCACAGTGCTGGGCACAATATAATGATAGTACAAGTCGCACCATTCACGACCAGTTCTAACAACAAATCCACAGCGCTGGACACAATATAATGATAATACAAGTAGCACCATTCACGACCAGTTTTAACAACAGAACCACAGTGCTGGGCACAATATAATGATAATATAAGTCGCACCATTCACGACCAGTTTTAACAACAAAACCACAGTGCTAGACACAATATAATGATAATACAAGTAGCAACATTCACGACCAGTTCTAACAACAAAACTAAAGTGCTGGTCACAATATAATGATAATACAAGTAGCACCATTCACGACCAGTTTTAACAACAGAACCAAAGTGCTGGGCACAATATAATGATAATACAAGTAGCACAATTCACGACCGGTTGTAACAACAAAACCAAAGTGCTGGGCACAATATAATGATAATACAAGTAGCACCATTCACGACCAGTTTTAACAACAGAACCACAGTGCTGAACACAATATAATGATAATACAAGTAGCACCATTCACGGCCGGTTGTAACAACAAAACCATAGTGCTGGGCGCAATATAATGATAATACAAGTAGCACCATTCACGACCAGTTGTAACAACAGAACCAAAGTACTGGGCACAATATAATTAAAATGCAAGTAGCACCATTCACGACCAGTTTTACAAGAACCACAGTGCTGGACACAATTAAATGATAATACAAGTAGCACAATTCACGACCGGTTCTAACAACAGAACCACAGTGCTGGACACAATATAATGATAATACAAGTAGCACCATTCACGACTAGTTTTAACATCAAATCCACAGCGCTGGACACAATTCAATGATAATACAAGTAGCACAATTCACGACCGGTTCTAACAACAGAACCACAGTGCTGGACACAATATAATGATAGTACAAGTCGCACCATTCACGACCAGTTCTAACATCAAATCCACAGCGCTGGACACAATTCAATGATAATACAAGTAGCACCATTCACGACCAGTTCTAACAACACAACCACAGTGCTGGACACAATATAATGATAATACAAGTAGCACCATTCACGACCAGTTTCAACAACAGAACCACAGTGCTGGACACAATATAATGAAAATACAAGTAGCACCATTCACGACCAGTTTTAACAACAGAACCAAAGTGCTGGGCACAATATATTGATAATATAAGTAGCACAATTCACGGCCGGTTCCAACAACAGAACCACAGTGCTGAACACAATATAATGATAATACAAGTAGCACCATTCACGGCCGGTTGTAACAGCAAAACCAAAGTGCTGGACACAATATAATGATAATACAAGTAGCGCCATTCACGGCCGGTTGTAACAACAAAACCAAAAGGGTGGGCACAATATAATGATAATACAAGTGGAACCATTCATGACCAGTTTTTACCAGAGCCACAGTGCTGGACACAATTAAATGATAATACAAGTAGCACAATTAACGGCCGGTTCTAACAACACAACCACAGTGCTGGACACAATATAATGATAATACAAGTAGCACCATTCACGGCCGGTTGTAACAACAAAACCAAAGTGCTGGGCACAATATAATGATAATACAAGTGGAACCATTCATGACCAGTTTTTACCAGAGCCACAGTGCTGGACACAATTAAATGATAATACAAGTAGCACAATTAACGGCCGGTTCTAACAACACAACCACAGTGCTGGACACAATATAATGATAATTCAAGTAGCACCATTCACGACCATTTCTAACAACAAAACTACAGCGCTGACACAATATAATGATAATACAAGTAGCACCATTCACGACCAGTTCTAACAACAGAACCAAAGTCCTGGGCACAATATAATGATAATTCAAGTAGCACCATTCAAGGCCGGTTCTTACAACAGAACCACAGTGCTGAACACAATATAATGATAATACAAGTAGCACCATTCACGGCCGGTTGTAACAACAAAACCAAAGTGCTGGGCGCAATATAATGATAATACAAGTAGCACCATTCACGACAAGTTTTAACAACAGAATCAAAGTACTGGGCACAATATAATGAAAATACAAGTAGCACCATTCACGACCAGTTTTAACCAGAACCACAGTGCTGGACACAATTAAATGATAATGCAGGTAGCACAATTCACGGCTGGTTCTAACAACACAACCACAGTGCTGGACACAATATAATGATAATACAAGTAGCACCATTCACGACCAGTTTTAACAACAAAACCATAGTGCTGGACACAATTCAATGATAATACAAGTAGCACCATTCACGACCAGTTCTAACAAGACAACCACAGTGCTGGGCACAATATAATGATAGTACAAGTCGCACCATTCACGACCAGTTCTAACAACAAATCCACAGCGCTGGACACAATATAATGATAATACAAGTAGCACCATTCACGACCAGTTTTAACAACAGAACCACAGTGCTGGGCACAATATAATGATAATATAAGTCGCACCATTCACGACTAGTTTTAACAACAAAACCACAGTGCTGGACACAATATAATGATAATACAAGTAGCAACATTCACGACCAGTTCTAACAACAAAACTAAAGTGCTGGTCACAATATAATGATAATACAAGTAGCACCATTCACGACCAGTTTTAACAACAGAACCAAAGTGCTGGGCACAATATAATGATAATACAAGTAGCACAATTCACGACCGGTTGTAACAACAAAACCAAAGTGCTGGGCACAATATAATGATAATACAAGTAGCACCATTCACGACCAGTTTTAACAACAGAACCACAGTGCTGAACACAATATAATGATAATACAAGTAGCACCATTCACGGCCGGTTGTAACAACAAAACCATAGTGCTGGGCGCAATATAATGATAATACAAGTAGCACCATTCACGACCAGTTGTAACAACAGAACCAAAGTACTGGACACAATATAATTAAAATGCAAGTAGCACCATTCACGACCAGTTTTACAAGAACCACAGTGCTGGACACAATTAAATGATAATACAAGTAGCACAATTCACGGCCGGTTCTAACAACAGAACAACAGTGCTGGACACAATATAATGATAATACAAGTAGCACCATTCACGACTAGTTTTAACAACAGAACCACAGTGCTGGACACAATTCAATGATAATACAAGTAGCACCATTCACGACCAGTTCTAACAACACAACCACAGTGCTGGACACAATATAATGATAATACAAGTAGCACAATTCACGACCAGTTTCAACAACAGAACCACAGTGCTGGACACAATATAATGAAAATACAAGTAGCACCATTCACGACCAGTTTTAACAACAGAACCAAAGTGCTGGGCACAATATAATGATAATACAAGTAGCACAATTCACGGCCGGTTCTAACAACAGAACCACAGTGCTG
This sequence comes from Tegillarca granosa, assembly GCA_029721355.1. NCBI lineage: Eukaryota > Metazoa > Mollusca > Bivalvia > Arcoida > Arcidae > Tegillarca > Tegillarca granosa. Next base: position 35,191,496 of record CM056601.1, on the reverse strand, counting down.
AACACAATATAATGATAATACAAGTAGCACCATTCACGGCCGGTTGTAACAACAAAACCAAAGTGCTGGACACAATATAATGATAATACAAGTAGCACCATTCACGGCCGGTTGTAACAACAAAACCAAAGTGCTGGGCACAATATAATGATAATACAAGTGGAACCATTCATGACCAGTTCTTACCAGAGCCACAGTGCTGGACACAATTAAATGATAATACAAGTAGCACAATTAACGGCCTTTTCTAACAACACAACCACAGTGCTGGACACAATATAATGATAATACAAGTAGCACCATTCACGACCATTTCTAACAACAAAACTACAGCGCTGACACAATATAATGATAATACAAGTAGCACCATTCACGACCAGTTCTAACAACAGAACCAAAGTCCTGGGCACAACATAATGATAATTCAAGTAGCACCATTCAAGGCCGGTTCTTACAACAGAACCACAGTGCTGAACACAATATAATGATAATACAAGTAGCACCATTCACGGCCGGTTGTAACAACAAAACCAAAGTGCTGGGCGCAATATAATGATAATACAAGTAGCACCATTCACGACCAGTTTTAACAACAGAATCAAAGTACTGGGCACAATATAATAAAAATACATGTAGCACCATTCACGACCAGTTTTAACCAGAACCACAGTGCTGGACACAATTAAATGATAATGCAGGTAGCACAATTCACGGCTGGTTCTAACAACACAACCACAGTGCTGGACACAATATAATGATAATACAAGTAGCACCATTCACGACCAGTTTTAACAACAGAACCATAGTGCTGGACACAATTCAATGATAATACAAGTAGCACCATTCACGACCAGTTTTAACAACAGAACCACAGTGCTGGGCACAATATAATGATAGTACAAGTCGCACCATTCACGACCAGTTCTAACAACAAATCCACAGCGCTGGACACAATATAATGATAATACAAGTAGCACCATTCACGACCAGTTTTAAGAACAGAACCACAGTGCTGGGCACAATATAATGATAATATAAGTCGCACCATTCACGACCAGTTTTAACAACAAAACCACAGTGCTGGACACAATATAATGATAATACAAGTAGCAACATTCACGACCAGTTCTAACAACAAAACTAAAGTGCTGGTCACCATATAATGATAATACAAGTAGCACCATTCACGACCAGTTTTAACAACAGAACCAAAGTGCTGGGCACAATATAATGATAATACAAGTAGCACAATTCACGACCGGTTGTAACAACAAAACCATAGTGCTTGGCGCAATATAATGATAATACAAGTAGCACCATTCACGACCAGTTGTAACAACAGAACCAAAGTACTGGACACAATATAATTAAAATGCAAGTAGCACCATTCACGACCAGTTTTACAAGAACCACAGTGCTGGACACAATTAAATGATAATACAAGTAGCACAATTCACGGCCGGTTCTAACAACAGAACAACAGTGCTGGACACAATATAATGATAATACAAGTAGCACCATTCACGACTAGTTTTAACAACAGAACCACAGTGCTGGACACAATTCAATGATAATACAAGTAGCACCATTCACGACCAGTTCTAACAACACAACCACAGTGCTGGACACAATATAATGATAATACAAGTAGCACAATTCACGACCAGTTTCAACAACAGAACCACAGTGCTGGACACAATATAATGAAAATACAAGTAGCACCATTCACGACCAGTTTTAACAACAGAACCAAAGTGCTGGGCACAATATAATGATAATACAAGTAGCACAATTCACGGCCGGTTCTAACAACAGAACCACAGTGCTGAACACAATATAATGATAATACAAGTAGCACCATTCACGGCCGGTTGTAACAACAAAACCAAAGTGCTGGACACAATATAATGATAATACAAGTAGCACCATTCACGGCCGGTTGTAACAACAAAACCAAAGTGCTGGGCACAATATAATGATAATACAAGTGGAACCATTCATGACCAGTTCTTACCAGAGCCACAGTGCTGGACACAATTAAATGATAATACAAGTAGCACAATTAACGGCCTTTTCTAACAACACAACTACAGTGCTGGACACAATACAATGATAATACAAGTAGCACCATTCACGACCATTTCTAACAACAAAACTACAGCGCTGACACAATATAATGATAATACAAGTAGCACCATTCACGACCAGTTCTAACAACAGAACCAAAGTCCTGGGCACAACATAATGATAATTCAAGTAGCACCATTCAAGGCCGGTTCTTACAACAGAACCACAGTGCTGAACACAATATAATGATAATACAAGTAGCACCATTCACGGCCGGTTGTAACAACAAAACCAAAGTGCTGGGCGCAATATAATGATAATACAAGTAGCACCATTCACGACCAGTTTTAACAACAAAATCAAAGTACTGGGCACAATATAATGAAAATACAAGTAGCACCATTCACGACCAGTTTTAACCAGAACCACAGTGCTGGACACAATTAAATGATAATGCAGGTAGCACAATTCACGGCTGGTTCTAACAACACAACCACAGTGCTGGACACAATATAATGATAATACAAGTAGCACCATTCACGACCAGTTTTAACAACAGAACCATAGTGCTGGACACAATTCAATGATAATACAAGTAGCACCATTCACGACCAGTTCTAACAAGACAACCACAGTGCTGGGCACAATATAATGATAGTACAAGTCGCACCATTCACGACCAGTTCTAACAACAAATCCACAGCGCTGTACACAATATAATGATTATACAAGTAGCACCATTTACGACCAGTTTTAACAACAGAACCACAGTGCTGGGCACAATATAATGATAATATAAGTCGCACCATTCACGACCAGTTTTAACAACAAAACCACAGTGCTGGACACAATATAATGATAATACAAGTAGCAACATTCACGACCAGTTCTAACAACAAAACTAAAGTGCTGGTCACAATATAATGATAATACAATTAGCACCATTCACGACCAGTTTTAACAACAGAACCAAAGTGCTGGGCACAATATAATGATAATACAAGTAGCAACATTCACGACCAGTTCTAACAACAGAACCAAAGTACTGGGCACAATATAATTAAAATGCAAGTAGCACTATTCACGACCAGTTTTAACAACAGAACCACAGTGCTGAACACAATATAATGATAATACAAGTAGCACCATTCACGGCCGGTTGTAACAACAAAACCATAGTGCTGGGCGCAATATAATGATAATACAAGTAGCACCATTCACGACCAGTTGTAACAACAGAACCAAAGTACTGGGCACAATATAATGATAATACAAGTAGCACCATTCACGACTAGTTTTAACAACAGAACCACAGTGCTGGACACAATTCAATGATAATACAAGTAGCACCATTCACGACCAGTTCTAACAACACAACCACAGTGCTGGACACAATATAATGATAATACAAGTAGCACCATTCACGACCAGTTTCAACAACAGAACCACAGTGCTGGACACAATATAATGAAAATACAAGTAGCACCATTCACGACCAGTTTTAACAACAGAACCAAAGTGCTGGGCACAATATAATGATAATACAAGTAGCACAATTCACGGCCGGTTCTAACAACAGAACCACAGTGCTGAACAAAATATAATGATAATACAAGTAGCACCATTCACGGCCGGTTGTAACAACAAAACCAAAGTGCTGGACACAATATAATGATAATACAAGTAGCACCATTCACGGCCGGTTGTAACAACAAAACCAAAGTGCTGGGCACAATATAATGATAATACAAGTGGAACCATTCATGACCAGTTTTTACCAGAGCCACAGTGCTGGACACAATTAAATGATAATACAAGTAGCACCATTCACGACCAGTTCTAACAACAGAACCAAAGTCCTGGGCACAATGTAATGATAATTCAAGTAGCACCATTCAAGGCCGGTTCTTACAACAGAACCACAGTGCTGAACACAATATAATGATAATACAAGTAGCACCATTCACGGCCGGTTGTAACAACAAAACCAAAGTGCTGGGCGCAATATAATGATAATACAAGTAGCACCATTCACGACCAGTTTTAACAACAGAGTCAAAGTACTGGGCACAATATAATGAAAATACAAGGAGCACCATTCACGACCAGTTTTAACCAGAACCACAGTGCTGGACACAATTAAATGATAATGCAGGTAGCACAATTCACGGCTGGTTCTAACAACACAATCACAGTGCTGGACACAATATAATGATAATACAAGTAGCACCATTCACGACCAGTTTTAACAACAGAACCATAGTGCTGGACACAATTCAATGATAATACAAGTAGCACCATTCACGACCAGTTCTAACAAGACAACCACAGTGCTGGGCACAATATAATGATAGTACAAGTCGCACCATTCACGACCAGTTCTAACAACAAATCCACAGCGCTGGACACAATATAATGATAATACAAGTAGCACCATTCACGACCAGTTTTAACAACAGAACCACAGTGCTGGGCACAATATAATGATAATATAAGTCGCACCATTCACGACCAGTTTTAACAACAAAACCACAGTGCTGGACACAATATAATGATAATAAAAGTAGCAACATTCACGACCAGTTCTAACAACAAAACTAAAGTGCTGGTCACAATATAATGATAATACAAGTAGCACCATTCACGACCAGTTTTAACAACAGAACCAAAGTGCTGGGCACAATATAATGATAATACAAGTAGCACAATTCACGACCGGTTGTAACAACAAAACCAAAGTGCTGGGCACAATATAATGATAATACAAGTAGCACCATTCACGACCAGTTTTAACAACAGAACCACAGTGCTGAACACAATATAATGATAATACAAGTAGCACCATTCACGGCCGGTTGTAACAACAAAACCATAGTGCTGGGCGCAATATAATGATAATACAAGTAGCACCATTCACGACCAGTTGTAACAACAGAACCAAAGTACTGGACACAATATAATTAAAATGCAAGTAGCACCATTCACGACCAGTTTTACAAGAACCACAGTGCTGGACACAATTAAATGATAATACAAGTAGCACAATTCACGGCCGGTTCTAACAACAGAACCACAGTGCTGGACACAATATAATGATAATACAAGTAGCACCATTCACGACTAGTTTTAACAACAGAACCACAGTGCTGGACACAATTCAATGATAATACAAGTAACACCATTCACGACAAGTTCTAACAACACAACCACAGTGCTGGACACAATATAATGATAATACAAGTAGCACAATTCACGACCAGTTTCAACAACATAACCACAGTGCTGGACACAATATAATGAAAATACAAGTAGCACCATTCACGACCAGTTTTAACAACAGAACCAAAGTGCTGGGCACAATATAATGATAATACAAGTAGCACAATTCACGGCCGGTTCTAACAACAGAACCACAGTGCTGAACACAATATAATGATAATACAAGTAGCACCATTCACGGCCGGTTGTAACAACAAAACCAAAGTGCTGGACACAATATAATGATAATACAAGTAGCACCATTCACGGCCGGTTGTAACAACAAAACCAAAGTGCTGGGCACAATATAATGATAATACAAGTGGAACCATTCATGACCAGTTCTTACCAGAGCCACAGTGCTGGACACAATTAAATGATAATACAAGTAGCACAATTAACGGCCTTTTCTAACAACACAACCACAGTGCTGGACACAATATAATGATAATACAAGTAGCACCATTCACGACCATTTCTAACAACAAAACTACAGCGCTGACACAATATAATGATAATACAAGTAGCACCATTCACGACCAGTTCTAACAACAGAACCAAAGTCCTGGGCACAACATAATGATAATTCAAGTAGCACCATTCAAGGCCGGTTCTTACAACAGAACCACAGTGCTGAACACAATATAATGATAATACAAGTAGCACCATTCACGGCCGGTTGTAACAACAAAACCAAAGTGCTGGGCGCAATATAATGATAATACAAGTAGCACCATTCACGACCAGTTTTAACAACAGAATCAAAGTACTGGGCACAATATAATGAAAATACAAGTAGCACCATTCACGACCAGTTTTAACCAGAACCACAGTGCTGGACACAATTAAATGATAATGCAGGTAGCACAATTCACGGCTGGTTCTAACAACACAACCACAGTGCTGGACACAATATAATGATAATACAAGTAGCACCATTCACGACCAGTTTTAACAACAGAACCATAGTGCTGGACACAATTCAATGATAATACAAGTAGCACCATTCACGACCAGTTCTAACAAGACAACCACAGTGTTTGGCACAATATAATGATAGTACAAGTCGCACCATTCACGACCAGTTCTAACAACAAATCCACAGCGCTGGACACAATATAATGATAATACAAGTAGCACCATTCACGACCAGTTTTAACAACAGAACCACAGTGCTGGGCACAATATAATGATAATATAAGTCGCACCATTCACGACCAGTTTTAACAACAAAACCACAGTGCTGGACACAATATAATGATAATACAAGTAGCAACATTCACGACCAGTTTTAACAACAAAACTAAAGTGCTGGTCACAATATAATGATAATACAATTAGCACCATTCACGACCAGTTTTAACAACAGAACCAAAGTGCTGGGCACAATATAATGATAATACAAGTAGTACAATTCACGACCGGTTGTAACAACAAAACCAAAGTGCTGGGCACAATATAATGATAATACAAGTAGCACCATTCACGACCAGTTTTAACAACAAAACCACAGTGCTGGACACAATATAATGATAATACAAGTAGCAACATTCACGACCAGTTCTAACAACAAAACTAAAGTGCTGGTCACAATATAATGATAATACAATTAGCACCATTCACGACCAGTTTTAACAACAGAACCAAAGTGCTGGGCACAATATAATGATAATACAAGTAGCAACATTCACGACCAGTTCTAACAACAGAACCAAAGTACTGGGCACAATATAATTAAAATGCAAGTAGCACCATTCACGACCAGTTTTAACAACAGAACCACAGTGCTGAACACAATATAATGATAATACAAGTAGCACCATTCACGGCCGGTTGTAACAACAAAACCATAGTGCTGGGCGCAATATAATGATAATACAAGTAGCACCATTCACGACCAGTTGTAACAACAGAACCAAAGTACTGGGCACAATATAATGATAATACAAGTAGCACCATTCACGACTAGTTTTAACAACAGAACCACAGTGCTGGACACAATTCAATGATAATACAAGTAGCACCATTCACGACCAGTTCTAACAACACAACCACAGTGCTGGACACAATATAATGATAATACAAGTAGCACCATTCACGACCAGTTTCAACAACAGAACCACAGTGCTGGACACAATATAATGAAAATACAAGTAGCACCATTCACGACCAGTTTTAACAACAGAACCAAAGTGCTGGGCACAATATAATGATAATACAAGTAGCACAATTCACGGCCGGTTCTAACAACAGAACCACAGTGCTGAACAAAATATAATGATAATACAAGTAGCACCATTCACGGCCGGTTGTAACAACAAAACCAAAATGCTGGACACAATATAATGATAATACAAGTAGCACCATTCACGGCCGGTTGTAACAACAAAACCAAAGTGCTGGGCACAATATAATGATAATACAAGTGGAACCATTCATGACCAGTTTTTACCAGAGCCACAGTGCTGGACACAATTAAATGATAATACAAGTAGCACCATTCACGACCATTTCTAACAACAAAACTACAGCACTGACACAATATAATGATAATACAAGTAGCACCATTCACGACCAGTTCTAACAACAGAACCAAAGTCCTGGGCACAATATAATGATAATTCAAGTAGCACCATTCAAGGCCGGTTCTTACAACAGAACCACAGTGCTGAACACAATATAATGATAATACAAGTAGCACCATTCACGGCCGGTTGTAACAACAAAACCAAAGTGCTGGGCGCAATATAATGATAATACAAGTAGCACCATTCACGACCAGTTTTAACAACAGAATCAAAGTACTGGGCACAATATAATGAAAATACAAGGAGCACCATTCACGACCAGTTTTAACCAGAACCACAGTGCTGGACACAATTAAATGATAATGCAGGTAGCACAATTCACGGCTGGTTCTAACAACACAACCACAGTGCTGGACACAATATAATGATAATACAAGTAGCACCATTCACGACCAGTTTTAACAACAGAACCATAGTGCTGGACACAATTCAATGATAATACAAGTAGCACCATTCACGACCAGTTCTAACAAGACAACCACAGTGCTGGGCACAATATAATGATAGTACAAGTCGCACCATTCACGACCAGTTCTAACAACAAATCCACAGCGCTGGACACAATATAATGATAATACAAGTAGCAACATTCACGACCAGTTTTAACAACAGAACCACAGTGCTGGGCACAATATAATGATAATATAAGTCGCACCATTCACGACCAGTTTTAACAACAAAACCACAGTGCTGGACACAATATAATGATAATAAAAGTAGCAACATTCACGACCAGTTCTAACAACAAAACTAAAGTGCTGGTCACAATATAATGATAATACAAGTAGCACCATTCACGACCAGTTTTAACAACAGAACCAAAGTGCTGGGCACAATATAATGATAATACAAGTAGCACAATTCACGACCGGTTGTAACAACAAAACCAAAGTGCTGGGCACAATATAATGATAATACAAGTAGCACCATTCACGACCAGTTTTAACAACAGAACCACAGTGCTGAACACAATATAATGATAATACAAGTAGCACCATTCACGGCCGGTTGTAACAACAAAACCATAGTGCTGGGCGCAATATAATGATAATACAAGTAGCACCATTCACGACCAGTTGTAACAACAGAACCAAAGTACTGGACACAATATAATTAAAATGCAAGTAGCACCATTCACGACCAGTTTTACAAGAACCACAGTGCTGGACACAATTAAATGATAATACAAGTAGCACAATTCACGGCCGGTTCTAACAACAGAACCACAGTGCTGGACACAATATAATGATAATACAAGTAGCACCATTCACGACTAGTTTTAACAACAGAACCACAGTGCTGGACACAATTCAATGATAATACAAGTAACACCATTCACGACAAGTTCTAACAACACAACCACAGTGCTGGACACAATATAATGATAATACAAGTAGCACAATTCACGACCAGTTTCAACAACATAACCACAGTGCTGGACACAATATAATGAAAATACAAGTAGCACCATTCACGACCAGTTTTAACAACAGAACCAAAGTGCTGGGCACAATATAATGATAATACAAGTAGCACAATTCACGGCCGGTTCTAACAACAGAACCACAGTGCTGAACACAATATAATGATAATACAAGTAGCACCATTCACGGCCGGTTGTAACAACAAAACCAAAGTGCTGGACACAATATAATGATAATACAAGTAGCACCATTCACGGCCGGTTGTAACAACAAAACCAAAGTGCTGGGCACAATATAATGATAATACAAGTGGAACCATTCATGACCAGTTCTTACCAGAGCCACAGTGCTGGACACAATTAAATGATAATACAAGTAGCACAATTAACGGCCTTTTCTAACAACACAACCACAGTGCTGGACACAATATAATGATAATACAAGTAGCACCATTCACGACCAGTTTTAACAACAGAACCATAGTGCTGGACACAATTCAATGATAATACAAGTAGCACCATTCACGACCAGTTCTAACAAGACAACCACAGTGCTGGGCACAATATAATGATAGTACAAGTCGCACCATTCACGACCAGTTCTAACAACAAATCCACAGCGCTGGACACAATATAATGATAATACAAGTAGCACCATTCACGACCAGTTTTAACAACAGAACCACAGTGCTGGGCACAATATAATGATAATATAAGTCGCACCATTCACGACCAGTTTTAACAACAAAACCACAGTGCTGGACACAATATAATGATAATACAAGTAGCAACATTCACGACCAGTTTTAACAACAAAACTAAAGTGCTGGTCACAATATAATGATAATACAATTAGCACCATTCACGACCAGTTTTAACAACAGAACCAAAGTGCTGGGCACAATATAATGATAATACAAGTAGCACAATTCACGACCGGTTGTAACAACAAAACCAAAGTGCTGGGCACAATATAATGATAATACAAGTAGCACCATTCACGACCAGTTTTAACAACAGAACCACAGTGCTGAACACAATATAATGATAATACAAGTAGCACCATTCACGGCCGGTTGTAACAACAAAACCATAGTGCTGGGCGCAATATAATGATAATACAAGTAGCACCATTCACGACCAGTTGTAACAACAGAACCAAAGTACTGGGCACAATATAATTAAAATGCAAGTAGCACCATTCACGACCAGTTTTAACAACAGAACCACAGTGCTGAACACAATATAATGATAATACAAGTAGCACCATTCACGGCCGGTTGTAACAACAAAACCATAGTGCTGGGCGCAATATAATGATAATACAAGTAGCACCATTCACGACCAGTTGTAACAACAGAACCAAAGTACTGGGCACAATATAATTAAAATGCAAGTAGCACCATTCACGACCAGTTTTACAAGAACCACAGTGCTGGACACAATTAAATGATAATACAAGTAGCACAATTCACGGCCGGTTCTAACAACAGAACCACAGTGCTGGACACAATATAATGATAATACAAGTAGCACCATTCACGACTAGTTTTAACAACAGAACCACAGTGCTGGACACAATTCAATGATAATACAAGTAGCACCATTCACGACCAGTTCTAACAACACAACCACAGTGCTGGACACAATATAATGATAATACAAGTAGCACCATTCACGACCAGTTTCAACAACAGAACCACAGTGCTGGACACAATATAATGAAAATACAAGTAGCACCATTCACGACCAGTTTTAACAACAGAACCAAAGTGCTGGGCACAATATAATGATAATACAAGTAGCACCATTCACGGCCGGTTCTAACAACAGAACCACAGTGCTGAACAACATATAATGATAATACAAGTAGCACCATTCACGGCCGGTTGTAACAACAAAACCAAAGTGCTGGACACAATATAATGATAATACAAGTAGCACCATTCACGGCCGGTTGTAACAACAAAACCAAAGTGCTGTGCACAATATAATGATAATACAAGTGGAACCATTCATGACCAGTTTTTACCAGAGCCACAGTGCTGGACACAATTAAATGATAATACAAGTAGCACAATTAACGGCCGGTTCTAACAACACAACCACAGTGCTGGACATAATATAATGATAATACAAGTAGCACCATTCACGACCATTTCTAACAACAAAACTACAGCGCTGACACAATATAATGATAATACAAGTAGCACCATTCACGACCAGTTCTAACAACAGAACCAAAGTCCTGGGCACAATATAATGATAATTCAAGTAGCACCATTCAAGGCCGGTTCTTACAACAGAACCACAGTGCTGAACACAATATAATGATAATACAAGTAGCACCATTCACGGCCGGTTGTAACAACAAAACCAAAGTGCTGGGCGCAATATAATGATAATACAAGTAGCACCATTCACGACCAGTTTTAACAACAGAATCAAAGTACTGGGCACAATATAATGAAAATACAAGTAGCACCATTCACGACCAGTTTTAACCAGAACCACAGTGCTGGACACAATTAAATGATAATGCAAGTAGCACAATTCACGGCTGGTTCTAACAACACAACCACAGTGCTGGACACAATATAATGATAATACAAGTAGCACCATTCACGACCAGTTTTAACAACAGAACCATAGTGCTGGACACAATTCAATGATAATACAAGTAGCACCATTCACGACCAGTTCTAACAAGACAACCACAGTGCTGGGCACAATATAATGATAGTACAAGTCGCACCATTCACGACCAGTTCTAACATCAAATCCACAGCGCTGGACACAATATAATGATAATACAAGTAGCACCATTCACGACCAGTTTTAACAACAGAACCACAGTGCTGGGCACAATATGATGATAATATAAGTCGCACCATTCACGACCAGTTTTAACAACAAAACCACAGTGCTGGACACAATATAATGATAATACAAGTAGCAACATTCACGACCAGTTCTAACAACAAAACTAAAGTGCTGGTCACAATATAATGATAATACAAGTAGCACCATTCACGACCAGTTTTAACAACAGAACCAAAGTGCTGGGCACAATATAATGATAATACAAGTAGCACAATTCACGACCGGTTGTAAGAACAAAACCAAAGTGCTGGGCACAATATAATGATAATACAAGTAGCACCATTCACGACCAGTTTTAACAACAGAACCACAGTGCTGGGCACAATATAGTGATAATACAAGTGGAACCATTCACGACCAGTTCTAACAACACAACCACAGTGCTGGACACAATATAATGATAATACAATTTGCAACATTCACGACCAGTTCTAACAACACAACCACAGTGCTGGGCACAATATAGTGATAATAGAAGTGGAACCATTCACGACCAGTTCTAACAACACAACCACAGTGCTGGACACAATATAATGATAATACAAGTAGCACCATTCACGACCAGTTCTAACAACAAAACTAATGTGCTGGGCACAATATAATGATAATACAAGTAGCACCATTCACGACCAGTTCTAACAACAAAACTACAGCGCTGACACAATATAATGATAATACAAGTAGCACCATTCACGACCAGTTCTAACAACAGAACCAAAGTGCTGGGCACAATATAATGATAATACAAGTAGCACCATTCAAGGCCGGTTGTAACAACAGAACCACAGTGCTGAACACAATATAATGATAATACAAGTAGCACCATTCACGGCCGGTTGTAACAACAAAACCATAGTGCTGGGCGCAATATAATGAAAATACAAGTAGCACCATTCACGACCAGTTGTAACAACAGAACCAAAGTACTGGGCACAATATAATTAAAATGCAAGTAGCACCATTCACGACCAGTTTTACAAGAACCACAGTGCTGGACACAATTAAATGATAATACAAGTAGCACAATTCACGGCCGGTTCTAACAACAGAACCACAGTGCTGGACACAATATAATGATAATACAAGTAGCACCATTCACGACCAGTTCTAACAACAAAACCACAGCGCTGGACACAATATAATGATAATACAAGTAGCACCATTCACGACCAGTTTTAACAACAGAACCAAAGTGCTGGGCACAATATAATGATAATACAAGTAGCACAATTCACAACCGGTTGTAACAATAAAACCAAAGTGCTGGGCACAATATAATGATAATACAAGTAGCACCATTCACGACCAGTTTTAACAACAGAACCACAGTGCTGGGCACAATATAGTGATAATACAAGTGGAACCATTTACGACCAGTTCTAACAACACAACCACAGTCCTGGACACAATATAATGATAATACAAGTTGCAACATTCACGACCAGTTCTAACAACACAACCACAGTGCTGGGCACAATATAGTGATAATACAAGTGGAACCATTCACGGCCGGTTCTAACAACAGAACCACAGTGCTGAACACAATATAATGATAATACAAGTAGCACCATTCACGGCCAGTCGTAACAGCAAAACCTCAGTGCTGGACACAATATAATGATAATACAAGAAGCACCGTTCACGGCCGGTTGTAACAACAAAACCAAAGTGCTGGGCATAATATAATGATAATACAGGTAGCACCATTCACGACCAGTTTTAACAACAGAACCACAGTGCTGGGCACAATATAGTGATAATACAAGTGGAACCATTCATGACCAGTTTTTACCAGAGCCACAGTGCTGGACACAATTAAATGATAATACAAGTTGCACAATTAACGGCCGGTTCTAACAACACAACCACAGTGCTGGACACAATATAATGATAATACAAGTAGCACCATTCACGACCATTTCTAACAACAAAACTACAGCGCTGACACAATATAATGATAATTCAAGTAGCACCATTCACGACCAGTTCTAAGAACAGAACCAAAGTGCTGGGCACAATATAATGATAAAATCAGTAGCACCATTCAAGGCCGGTTCTTACAAAAGAACCCCAGTGCTGAACAAAATATAATGATAATACAAGTAGTACCATTCACGGCCGGTTGTAACAACAAAACCAAAGTGCTGGGCGCAATATAATGATAATACAAGTAGCACCATTCACGACCAGTTTTAACAACAGAATCAAAGTACTGGGCACAATATAATGAAAATACAAGTAGCACCATTCACGACCAGTTTTAACCAGAACCACAGTGCTGGACACAATTAAATGATAATGCAAGTAGCACAATTCACGGCTGGTTCTAACAACACAACCACAGTGCTGGACACAATATAATGATAATACAAGTAGCACCATTCACGACCAGTTTTAACAACAGAACCATAGTGCTGGACACAATTCAATGATAATACAAGTAGCACCATTCACGACCAGTTCTAACAACACAACCACAGTGCTGGACACAATATAATGATAATACAAGTAGCACCATTCACGACCAGTTCTAACAACAAAACTTAAGTGCTGGGCACAATATAATGATAATACAAGTAGCACCATTCACGACCAGTTCTAACAACAAAACTACAGCGCTGACACAATATAATGATAATACAAGTAGCACCATTCACGACCAGTTCTAACAACAGAACCAAAGTGCTGGGCACAATATAATGATAATACAAGTAGCACCATTCAAGGCCGGTTGTAACAACAGAACCACAGTGCTGAACACAATATAATGATAATACAAGTAGCACCATTCACGGCCGGTTGTAACAACAAAACCATAGTGCTGGGCGCAATATAATGAAAATACAAGTAGCACCATTCACGACCAGTTGTAACAACAGAACCAAAGTACTGGGCACAATATAATTAAAATGCAAGTAGCACCATTCACGACCAGTTTTACAAGAACCACAGTGCTGGACACAATTAAATGATAATACAAGTAGCACAATTCACGGCCGGTTCTAACAACAGAACCACAGTGCTGGACACAATATAATGATAATACAAGTAGCACCATTCACGACCAGTTCTAACAACAAAACCACAGCGCTGGACACAATATAATGATAATACAAGTAGCACCATTCACGACCAGTTTTAACAACAGAACCAAAGTGCTGGGCACAATATAATGATAATACAAGTAGCACAATTCACAACCGGTTGTAACAATAAAACCAAAGTGCTGGGCACAATATAATGATAATACAAGTAGCACCATTCACGACCAGTTTTAACAACAGAACCACAGTGCTGGGCACAATATAGTGATAATACAAGTGGAACCATTTACGACCAGTTCTAACAACACAACCACAGTCCTGGACACAATATAATGATAATACAAGTTGCAACATTCACGACCAGTTCTAACAACACAACCACAGTGCTGGGCACAATATAGTGATAATACAAGTGGAACCATTCACGGCCGGTTCTAACAACAGAACCACAGTGCTGAACACAATATAATGATAATACAAGTAGCACCATTCACGGCCAGTCGTAACAGCAAAACCTCAGTGCTGGACACAATATAATGATAATACAAGAAGCACCGTTCACGGCCGGTTGTAACAACAAAACCAAAGTGCTGGGCATAATATAATGATAATACAGGTAGCACCATTCACGACCAGTTTTAACAACAGAACCACAGTGCTGGGCACAATATAGTGATAATACAAGTGGAACCATTCATGACCAGTTTTTACCAGAGCCACAGTGCTGGACACAATTAAATGATAATACAAGTTGCACAATTAACGGCCGGTTCTAACAACACAACCACAGTGCTGGACACAATATAATGATAATACAAGTAGCACCATTCACGACCATTTCTAACAACAAAACTACAGCGCTGACACAATATAATGATAATTCAAGTAGCACCATTCACGACCAGTTCTAAGAACAGAACCAAAGTGCTGGGCACAATATAATGATAAAATCAGTAGCACCATTCAAGGCCGGTTCTTACAAAAGAACCCCAGTGCTGAACAAAATATAATGATAATACAAGTAGTACCATTCACGGCCGGTTGTAACAACAAAACCAAAGTGCTGGGCGCAATATAATGATAATACAAGTAGCACCATTCACGACCAGTTTTAACAACAGAATCAAAGTACTGGGCACAATATAATGAAAATACAAGTAGCACCATTCACGACCAGTTTTAACCAGAACCACAGTGCTGGACACAATTAAATGATAATGCAAGTAGCACAATTCACGGCTGGTTCTAACAACACAACCACAGTGCTGGACACAATATAATGATAATACAAGTAGCACCATTCACGACCAGTTTTAACAACAGAACCATAGTGCTGGACACAATTCAATGATAATACAAGTAGCACCATTCACGACCAGTTCTAACAACACAACCACAGTGCTGGACACAATATAATGATAATACAAGTAGCACCATTCACGACCAGTTCTAACAACAAAACTTAAGTGCTGGGCACAATATAATGATAATACAAGTAGCACCATTCACGACCAGTTCTAACAACAAAACTACAGCGCTGACACAATATAATGATAATACAAGTGGCACCATTCACGACCAGTTCTAACAACAGAACCAAAGTGCTGGGCACAATATAATGATAATACAAGTAGCACCATTCAAGGCCGGTTGTAACAACAGAACCACAGTGCTGAACACAATATAATGATAATACAAGTAGCACCATTCACGGCCGGTTGTAACAACAAAACCATAGTGCTGGGCGCAATATAATGATAATACAAGTAGCACCATTCACGACCAGTTGTAACAACAGAACCAAAGTACTGGGCACAATATAATTAAAATGCAAGTAGCACCATTCACGACCAGTTTTACAAGAACCACAGTGCTGGACACAATTAAATGATAATACAAGTAGCACAATTCACGGCCGGTTCTAACAACAGAACCACAGTGCTGGACACAATATAATGATAATACAAGTAGCACCATTCACGACCAGTTCTAACAACAAAACCACAGCGCTGGACACAATATAATGATAATACAAGTAGCACCATTCACGACCAGTTTTAACAACAGAACCAAAGTGCTGGGCACAATATAATGATAATACAAGTAGCACAATTCACGACCGGTTGTAACAATAAAACCAAAGTGCTGGGCACAATATAATGATAATACAAGTAGCACCATTCACGACCAGTTTTAACAACAGAACCACAGTGCTGGGCACAATATAGTGATAATACAAGTGGAACCATTCACGACCAGTTCTAACAACACAACCACAGTGCTGGACACAATATAATGATAATACAAGTTGCAACATTCACGACCAGTTCTAACAACACAACCACAGTGCTGGGCACAATATAGTGATAATACAAGTGGAACCATTCACGGCCGGTTCTCACAACAGAACCACAGTGCTGAACACAATATAATGATAATACAAGTAGCACCATTCACGGCCGGTCGTAACAGCAAAACCTCAGTGCTGGACACAATATAATGATAATACAAGTAGCACCATTCACGGCCGGTTGTAACAACAAAACCAAAGTGCTGGGCACAATATAATGATAATACAGGTAGCACCATTCACGACCAGTTTTAACAACAGAACCACAGTGCTGTGCACAATATAGTGATAATACAAGTGGAACCATTCATGACCAGTTTTTACCAGAGCCACAGTGCTGGACACAATTAAATGATAATACAAGTTGCACAATTAACGGCCGGTTCTAACAACACAACCACAGTGCTGGACACAATATAATGATAATACGAGTAGCACCATTCACGACCATTTCTAACAACAAAACTACAGCGCTGACACAATATAATGATAATTCAAGTAGCACCATTCACGACCAGTTCTAACAACAGAACCAAAGTGCTGGGCACAATATAATGATAATACAAGTAGCACCATTCAAGGCCGGTTCTTACAAAAGAACCCCAGTGCTGAACACAATATAATGATAATACAAGTAGTACCATTCACGGCCGGTTGTAACAACAAAACCAAAGTGCTGGGCGCAATATAATGATAATACAAGTAGCACCATTCACGACCAGTTTTAACAACAGAATCAAAGTACTGGGCACAATATAATGAAAATACAAGTAGCACCATTCACGACCAGTTTTAACCAGAACCACAGTGCTGGACACAATTAAATGATAATGCAAGTAGCACAATTCACGGCTGGTTCTAACAACACAACCACAGTGCTGGACACAATATAATGATAATACAAGTAGCACCATTCACGACCAGTTTTAACAACAGAACCATAGTGCTGGACACAATTCAATGATAATACAAGTAGCACCATTCACGACCAGTTCTAACAACACAACCACAGTGCTGGACACAATATAATGATAATACAAGTAGCACCATTCACGACCAGTTCTAACAACAGAACCACAGTGCTGGACACAATTAAATGATAATACAAGTAGCAGAATTCACGGCCGGTTCTAACAACAGAACCACAGTGCTGGGCACAATATAATGATAATACAAGTAGTACCATTCACGACCAGTTTTAACAACAGAACCACAGTGCTGGACACAATTAAATGATAATACAAGTAGCACCATTCACGACCAGTTCTAACAACACAACCACAGTGCTGGACACAATATAATGATAATACAAGTAGCACCATTCACGACCAGTTTTAACAACAGAACCACAGTGCTGGACACAATGAAATGATAATACAAGTAGCACCATTCACGACCAGTTTGAACAACAGAACCACAGTGCTGGACACAATTAAATGATAATACAAGTAGCACAATTCACGGCCGGTTCTAACAACAGAACCACAGTGCTGGGCACAATATAATGATAATTCAAGTAGCACCATTTAGGAGCAGTTCTAACAACAGAACCACAGTGCTGTGCACAATATAATGATAATACAAGTAGCACCATTCACGACCAGTTTCAGCAACAGAACCACAGTGCTTGGCACAATATAATGATTATACAAGTAGCACCATTCACCGTCGGTTCTAACAACAGAACCAAAGTGCTGGGCATTGAAAAAATTCCTTTCTGTTCGGTTTAAATTGATTATGTATGGAAACGGCGAAATTTTCGTGATATGTCAGGATTCATCTAAATAACTTAATAAATATCTAATGTAATATCATGTTGTTGGTGCCTTTGAATTATACGATTGTAATTGTAAAATTCAAGATCGCATGTTCTCTTTTTTCATGGGTATTTTCCATTTAGGATAGTGTGTATTATATAGCACAACCCAATTTATACAATGCAGAACATACAATAAAACATGTAACAACAGTCATTACCGCTAAAATTCCAACCTTGAACCTACCAAATACCGAACCAAATGTCCGAGTGTACGTTGTCCCTAAGTAACAAATCGATACTTGTAAGATAATCTAGTTGGTCACTAGCAATGTAAGGATGTTAGCAATACATTCTAGCCTTGTAAGATTATTTAGCTGGTAACTAACGATGTTTGGATGTTAACAACTTATTCCAGCCTTGTAAGATTATTTAGCTGGTTACTAGCGATGCTAAGATGTTAGCAATACATTCTGGCCTTTTCAGATTATTTAGCTGGTTATTAACAATGTTTGGATGTTAACAACTTATTCCAGCCTTGTAAGATTATTTAGCTGGTTACTAGCGATGCTAAGATGTTAGCAATACATTCTGGCCTTTTCAGATTATTTAGCTGGTTATTAACAATGTTTGGATGTTAACAACTTATTCCAGCCTTGTAAGATTATTTAGCTGGTTACTAGCGATGCTAAGATGTTAGCAATACATTCTGGCCTTTTCAGATTATTTAGCTGGTTATTAACAATGTTTGGATGTTAACAACTTATTCCAGCCTTGTAAGATTATTTAGCTGGTTACTAGCGATGCTAAGAGGTTAGCAATACATTCTGGCCTTGTAAGATTATTTAGCTGGTTATTAACAATGTTTGGATGTTAACAACTTATTCCAGCCTTGTAAGAATATTTAGCTGGTTACTAGCGATGTTAGGATGTTAGCAATGCATTCCAGCCTTGTAAGATTGTTTAGCAGGTTACTAGCGATGTTTGGATGTAACAACTTATTCCAGCCTTGTAAGATTATTTAGCTGGTTACTAGCGATGCTAGGATGTTAGCATTACATTCTAGCTTTGTAAGATTATTGAGCTGGTTACTAACGATGTTTAGATGTTACCAACTTGTTCCAGCCTTGTTAGATTATTTAGCTGGTTACTAACGATGTTTAGATGTTACCGACTTATTCCAGCCTTGTAAGATTATTTAGCTGGTTACTAGTAATGTTAGGACGTTTAGCAATACATTCTAGCCTTGTAAGATTATTAAGCTGGCCACTTAAAAAAAAACCAAAAAAACCCAATTATTTATTTAATGTTTTAATCATATTTTTAAATCTAAAGTTTAAGTCTGTGATAGTATGGTCTACAACAACTCTTTTTTAATATTTATTCATTAATTAATTAATTTATTTATATTTATTCGTTTTGGTTATTCGCTACAATTTAGAGGGAAAAATGTCAGATTTTTTTTTAACTTTTGGATTTCGACCTACACTTATTCAAAAAAAAAATCGACACAAGAATAACCAATCAACGCATTTATTTCATTACTAAACAGAAAATATTTTCTCCTTACAAATATATAAATATTTTATCAATACTTACAATAAACATCAAACAGTTATAACCATTTCAAAATAAATATTAATTCCAGATTATAGTTAACAATATATGTAGTTTTTCTTTCGTTCACTAAAGCACCTCATATCAAAATAAAATTGTCAATGCCTGCCTTATATAGATAGAATATCCTTGTTTTCTGTATATTCACAAAATAATTCATAAGTTTCAGTATTTCATTTTTTCTGGAGTTTCGATACATACGTTTACACTGACTTTATTAAGACCGCTTTCACCGTCATTTTTAAAGAGTTGTTTTGTGCCAATGTTGAAACAGTAGCTTTATCAGCATCTAATTCAATAGGAAAATGTTTAAGAATAATGTCCCTATCATCAAAATAGTTTAAAGAATATTCCGTCAAAATTTGAACATCATAAAAATTTTCGAAGAAAAATTTTGTTTTTATTTCGTTCAGTTTAATAGATTTCAAGACTGATAAAGCCGACCTACTATGTATGAAACCTATTCTATAATTATCATACGACTGTATTCCGAAATTAAAACCGAATAGTTTGTAAATGCCTCGGATCATTGTAACACATAAAGAGTAAAACACAAACATATAAAATAGATACAACCCCTAAAATTCTGTGCTTTTTCGTATATCTGATTCTAAATAATTATCTTGCTCCGTTTTACAAGGCTTGATCCACCTCCTTGCAAATTCAAAAAAGAGTTTTTTAAAGGACCTTCTTATCTGTCTGTTAACAATACCGTATACCACGGGGTTAGAGGCACTTCCAATGAAGAAAAAATATCTTAAAACTAAATTACTTGTTGCTCCAAAAATATCAAACCAAAAAGGCAGCCATGTAAGAAGGTATATAACAGTACATAAAAACAACATTTTAGCTGTTCTACGATGAAACGTACGTCTTAGTTTATCATATTCTACTTTAGAATTAGCATGTTTAATTTTTCTTTTGGTTTTTGTTTCCTTTTGATTTTGTTCTGTTGGTACTTTTTCGCGTGTTTCCTTACTTGATTCAGTATCGTTCTGACAGTCTTCGAGAAGGTTTTTTGAATTTTCTACCTCAATGAATTTTGTTTTTGGATATTTCCAGGAGTCTTTTTGAATGACTTCACAAACAGATGAACCCTGTTCGGAATTAAACGACGCAGATATTTCCTGTGAATAATTCTTCCTTATTTGTTTTCTAAATTGTGTTTTCTTCCACAAAACAATATATACAATTATATAGAAAATAACAATTATAAAAAGTGTGATAAAAAATATAATCATCAAGCACCCCTGATAAACAGTAGCAAGTGTTTCGCCTAATATTGTATATGTAAAATGACAAAATTCACCGTCAACTGAGTCATGATTAAAATGGCATTTAACGTTTTGAACTTCTTGTTTCGTTACGACAGCAAAAATACCAACTGATGGCGCTGCAGCAAGGCAACTAAATAGCATAATGACAAACATACCTTTATTTATATGTTTTACTGATAATTTTCTTGTAATACGACAAACAGCAATATAGCGCTCAGAAGCTATTGCAACAAGAGTCAAATTAGAACCCATAACTGCCACATGTCGTAAGTACTCAAAAATACGACAAATTGCGTCTACTTTGACAAGATGTAGTTCATAAACCATTGTATAAGGTATTAAACACGAACACACAAACAAGTCAATGGCAGCTAATGCTTTTATAAATGTGTTAGCAGGTGTTTGTTCCCGTTTATGAAAGTAGACAATCAGAACTGGTATGTTACCAAGAGTTCCAATAACTGATAATAATCCCAAATATACGGCTAAAATAATATATTCCAAAGTCCACTTTGTCCCCACAATAGGTAAGGTAACTGCTTCATCGCTGGTATAATTACTTAACTCCGCCAGTGTGCTATTGTTCAACATCTCTGGACTTTCTGAAAGACGAATTCCCATTTGTAAAAATTTATATATCAACGCAAACACCCACTTTTGCTACCAATTTTTAAATAAATCTTGGCTCAAATTTCCATGCTCTAAACGCGACAGAATTAAGTTTATTCTCATGACAGTTATAAATAATTTACGACATTTTAAACCATTTCAACAAATGTGAAATTCGATCCTGTTTGGAATTATTCCCAGAATTTTAGCTGCTTTTTGTGTGCTGTGTATACAATCAACGTTAACAATACCCAAAGAACAGAATGGATGTAAAGCTAAACAGATGTTACTAAGTGGTAGTTCTGCAAAGTCTTCTACATACAACCATAATCAATATATAGGAGGTTACGATTCAAATACTTAAAGATAATAGAAAATTAATCAATGCATCGCAATGACATTTCCCTACAATTGTCACACAACTAATATCGTTATGTTATCTATCAATCAAATCGTAGGTATGGTTCTACTAACCAATCAGAAACGACATTATTAGTGTCAAACTTGTCAAAACAAATTGGAAACACTATGAGTTTACTATATTAATTTTCTTTTCTTTTTCGTGATTGTCATTATAATGATTTTTTATCTCCGAATTATTTACCTTGCTAGAGTTTCATTTAAACTAATCGATAAGATTATGGACTGTAAATGACAGTTGTTTTATAAATAAAACATATGGCATCGTCTATTAGGAAGTGGAACAACCCGATGTTAGAACATCATTGTTTTTCCGGTTTTATTCTGAAGTGTGTTCCTACACAATGAATGTTTTCAGCTCTATATGTTATAATGATGTACTTAATAGCCAATGATATCCGCTTTTTATTAAATGCATTAGTGGCGTTGTATTTATATCTTATTGAGTACTATTTAGAAATTTTTGACCCTATAAATAACTAATTATTATTGTTGAACGTTGGATGTATCTCTGTGGTTTAATTATATAGGATTAGACTGTATAGAGTGACGTCAAAGTAGCAACACAGGATACTTAACCGTCATATCTAAAAACAATAAGAAATAATAAAACTAGGTCAAAGTAAGGTTGAAGGAAGAGGGGCAAAAACAACAGTTAAATGAGCGTACCAATAATCATTGTCCGAGACCTAACAAACGTAATACAAACGGAATTTTTAGCTTAAAAACCTGTACTTAGTTTTAGTCAAACCAAAAAGAATCTTACTTTAAAAATTTTATTTATTTATTTATTTATATAGTTTAAACAATTTAAAAGAAAATTGACTGATATTTACTGCACAAACTTAGCATTTATAAACTTTTAAGAAAGGCTTTTAAAAAGTGGACTTTAAAGACAGGTTTTGGAGTCATTTGGGACTGAAAAGGCTACCACAGAAAATGTTCATCGTCGATCTTTACACATGTAGTCACATGCAGTTTTCATATACAAATATATGACTACTGTTTGAATGCAGTGTTTATTACAAAAGCATCAACTCTTCAAAATAAGTGGGTTTTTTTACAAGTTTACATGTTAACCCTTTACACGCAGTGTTTATTTTCAAATGTATGATGACTCTGAATTCTATGTTTAATTACCATTGAATTTTAACTGTTCAAACGTAGTGTTAATTTGACAAATGTTTGTTAACTGTTCAAACGTAGTGTTAATTTGATGAATGTTTGTTAACTCTTCGAACGGAGTGTTTCATTTGACAAATGTTTGTTCACTCTTCAAACGTAGTTTTAATTTGACAAATGTTTGTTCTCTCTTTAAACGTAGTGTTAATTTGATAAATGTTTGTTAACTCTTCAAACGTAGTGTTAATTTGACAAATGTTTGTTAACTGTTCAAACGTAGTGTTAATTTGAGAAAGGTTTGTTAACTTTTCAAACGTAGTGTTAATTTGACAAATGTTTGTTAACTTTTCAAACGAAGTGTTAATTTGACAAACGTTTGTTAACTGTTCAAACGAAGTGTTAATTTGACAAATGTTTGTTAAATCTTCAAACGTAGTGTTAATGTACAAATGGACGTCAAGTATCGAAATGCACTGTTTAATTTACAAATAAATGATAATTTTTTAGACGCAGTGTTAATTTACAAATGTTACAAATGTCTTTAAACACAGTGTTTATTTATAAATCCTTTCTTTTGACCTGTTTTAAGTTTTTTTTTTCGTTATTAACTGTTCAAGTTACATATCATAAAGTTTTTTTAAAATAAAGAAATATTTTTTTTTTTTTTTTTTTTTTTTTTTTTTTTTTTTTACCATATAAGAAAAAGTATCAAATTAAGCCTTGGTTAATTTTGTTATAACGAATAAATAAGACATTTATTAACATAAGAAAAGTAAACGTTTTAGCTATCTAGTAAATACTGTACTGTCTACCTTATTAATTATGGCTCTGGCTCACGAAATATTATCTGCTTAAACAACAACAAAAAAAAAATAATAATTAATTGATTTAAAAAAAACTTTAATTAATTAATTAATTAATAAAAATGTATGCCATATCTATACTCCTGCTGTCAAAGACTTAACAATTTTAGAAAATAATTAAAAAAGATATAATTCATTCATTTTTGATGATTAAACAAAATAGTGGCTAGATTTGCTTTTTCGCGTACTTATTTTTTTTAATTAATTATTATGTCTGCGTATCAGCGAACAGTTCACACTTATTTCTACTAATCTGCCTTACGGATCCAATTAATTTATAGATGCGTTAAAATCACCTGTTGTTATTACTGCATGAGAAAGAGAGCGAGAGAGAGAGAGCTGACACGCAGACATGAACTTGCTCGCAAGTATACATTCGAATTTTGATTTATTGTCTTCTTTGTGAGAATGTGATGCTCTAGCATTCTATTACTGTGATAACCAACTTGATTATCTTACAAGGCTTAAATTTGTAACCAACATCCTAACATCGCTAGTGACCGACTAGTTCATCTTACAAGGCTTAGATGTGTAAATAATATCCTAACATCTCTAATATCCAACTTAATAATCTTACAAATCTAAAATGGTAACTTATATCTTAAAATTAGTAGTGACCGACTAGATTATTTTGCATGGCTGAAATCTATTACTTTATCTAGTTGTTAAAGCTATGTTTAAAACAGTATGCTTGATGCTGTTCCCATTTTGGAAAATGTATAGAAAAGTTAAAAAAATTGCTTACAAATAAATTGTTGACTTGGGAATATAGTAAGCTAGATTTATCAAGGCTTTCATAAATTTTCATGGCCTTCTTCACATTAACAGTGTTGATCAGTATGATGTTGCAGATTCCAAAATTGTCTTAGATATATTTGACGTACCGTAGCTCCTTTCGGAATACCTGGTAAAAGTTAACATGTAGAGCTTAATTTTCCAGTTTGAATTGTTTTTACTTTGCTTTTGCGATTGTAATAGTACAAGAACCGGTATGTTTGTGTTTGATGTGCATTTACCCCTTTTAGGCCCAATAGGCAAGTTTCGTATTGATAAATAATACAAGTCTAAAAATGTTCGTCTAAAATGTTAATGGCTACAACAAACAGTAAAAACAATTTTGAATAATCTATTTCCACATATGTACTTTGCCATTTTAAGCCACACGGCACTGACTTGAGCTAATTTATATTTATGTATCCAAAAGATGTTATATCTGAAAGGTCTGAGGTCAAGCTTTTATAAAATCGCAAGTTTTGGAAGAATAAATTTCTACATATAGTGCCATATGTCAAAATTTGTGACAATTTACTATTCGACCACACACACGCACCCACAGAGAGAGAGAGAGAGAGAGAGAGAGAGAGAGAGAGAGAGAGAGAGAGAGAGAGTTAAGGTTCTTTTTGTTAAATTATATTAGATATTAAATACTGAAACCAACGGACTTTGCAAATAAAAAAAACTATCTTACTTTTAGTATATGGCCGTGTAGGATGCTGAACTAGACAATGAGAAGCGCTATGTTTTGTTAATGCGTGCTTTTTACCACGTGATCACCGAGCTTTGGGTCAATGTTAAGAGATAAAATCTAGAAGGTCAGTATAAGTCTTGACATGTTTTTATTTATTACCCGCCAAAAGGACTATTTGTCAAAAAAAACTTATTATTTTTATTCCATCTTTTGATTCAATTAATATAAAATTTTAATAACAAAAGACTATTCATGGTGTATGTAGCGGAAGAATGGTTTAAAACTGCTAAATTTAAAGTATTAATTCCATAACGGCGGCCATTTACCTTAACCTTTAAGGAAAGCATTTTACTTTTGATTTTTATCACGTCTGAGTGTCTGCTCATGTATATTTATTAAAAACACTAACTATCCTAAAAAAAACAGAATAATATGTAGATCAAGTTTACTAACAATTGTAAGACTTTGGTGTAAAATATATTAATATTGATTTTTTTGTGTAGATTTTACAAATTTTCAATTTCATATATTTTTAACCAATCTAAAATGTAACTTAGTTTTTACCATTTAAGTCGCCACAACTAAAGCTTTCAATGTCAAATTAATTTAAAAACCCGCAAATTTCATACTTTCTGTTGATTGTCTACAATAATTGGTTGGAGGAAACTCGTAAATGTTAGAGATCGCCGCTTAAAGAGAAACACAGAATCGATACGAGTATTTCAAAGTCTGTCATTTTATCTGTTTTTTGTTTTTTTTATCATCGATGATTTTGTGACAAAGAGAGAAACTTCCACATATATAAAACCAATCTTGGACTTAATTATTTCGAAGGCGTTGTTAAAATAAGAATTTCATTTAATTGATTCTCACCTAACTTTTTCAACAAACCGGAAACTAGACTAGTTGACAGACTAAACAACTCCAATTAAAGGCAACCATCCCTTATCAGCAATTTAACCCTGCACCATATTTTTTTGAATGGTTCTCTAAAAAGAGAAAATTAGGACATTTAGTAACCTAAAATCCTCAGTCATAATAATCATGCATTTATTGATCTTAATCCGACTATTGGAAAGTGGGTTCGATTGCATATTTGATGGCGATTTGTTCTATGTCCAATTTCTGTCTTTTTTAAGAATCCTAACCTAACTTTTTGTCACAGTTAAACACAGTCTAAATCAGTTTAACAATGAGTTCAGATTTCTAAACAAATAGTAGAAATTAAGCACGAATTAAGCACGTATTACCTTTTACGTGCGCACGTAGTAACCTAAGTATACGTGCGCACGTATTAACCTAAGGTAATACGTGCGCACGTAAAAGGTAATACGTGCGTACGTAATAGGTTACTACGTGCGCACAGAATTTGACAAATAAATTTTATGTCACCTCTGTGCCACCGTAACCTTAAGATCAAAGTAAACTATTTCTTCAAGAACATATAAATAATTTTTTTTAGAATGTGATAATGTTCCTCTCGATGCCATTTGATTATTTTATTATTTTTATTTTAAAAAAAGATACTTAATGTACCTAACTATTATGTAACTAGAAAGAAAGATTCCAATTTTCAAAGAGGGTGAAAAAGAGAGTATCTTGGTATTCGTAAATTGGACGAATTCTTGATGTAGATCTTGCACACCTCTTTTAATTTTTAGATTCTTCCAGAATTGAGAGTTGATGAACTTGAATGAACTTTAATACTTTATATTGACACATTGATAACTTGGATAAGGTTGAAGTTCTTTACATAGAAGAACATCAGCCAGCCTGTACTTCGTTGATTGATGATTTTGATCCGTTGACGGTATATTTTAAATTTAATTCTATTCTTCTAAATTATATGTCTGAGCAATTAATCAAGCATTATGGTACTAGGATACTAGAGCCTAACAGAAATAACAATAGGCTATCATTAAAAAGCAATGACTGTTGGTTAGTTGTATTGTGTCTCTTTTGTACTATATAACACTGGTGCTATTTTACAAACAATAGTTTGAAAGCGTCTGGTCGTGCCCTGACACAGTTTAGTAAAGAGTAGTGTAAAGAAATTCCACAATGTGTTCTTCACGAAAATTAAATAAATTATATCAAAGATTTTCTTCAAAACAATTGGTTATAAGAATCACATCCCATTCTTGATTAATTGAATCATGTATTCATTGCAATGTATTTTAAGTGTTATAATATATTTTTGTGTGGAATGTATTTGTGCATTTATTAAGCATTAGTTGTAATGTATGTACTTTTTGATTGTTTTATATTTATTTTGAACTGTGTTGTTTATTTGACGGATTGTAATTTACACGCCTACTGTTTGTAATATATGTGTAAAGTATTTGTATTGTATTTGTGTACTGTTTGTAACGTATGTGTACTATTGTAATATATTTGTGTTTTGAATGTAATTGAGTATTATTTTGTAATGTATGCGAGTGCTGATTGTAATGTATCTGAATTGCTTGTAAAATAATAATGTTATGTGTTTAATACATTGTTTTTGTAACGTATTTATGTTCGTAACGTGTTTGTACAGATTACATTGTTTATTAGTTGTAAAGTATTTGTTTGCTGTTTGTAATGCTTTTTGTGTACTATTTGTTATGTATTTCTACCTATTTATTATTGTGTTGTTTAATTTTGGTCTCTGATAGAGAAGGTTTTAAAAACAATGAATAAAAGCAAAATACGCCTTATAAGTAAATGGGTTAGCAGTTAACAAACAGGATGAAAGATATGAGCAATAAATTATCACTGATGATCCCAAACTCCAAATCGGGAAGGGAAAACAGATTCAACTTTAAACTCATAACCAGAATTGTAGTTTTATTTCTATAAAAGACAAAACAATATTTTTACAATAAGTGTAAAATGCAAGTTTTACAAATAGAAATAAATCTTATGCACAAGGTTATACTTGTTATGTTTACTATCACAATAGTTTTTGTTTCAGTTAAACAATATAACTTTACTTGACCAGCAACTGACTGTTGCTGTGTAAAGCTTTACTTATCGCATTCGATCGGTGTTAACTACAACGATTTTTAATTAAAATTGTCGTTTTTACCAATTGTTTTATATTCATTTTTAAGAAGGTAAGCCTTTTAAATTTTGTTTCGGTTGTCATATGTAGGAAGATTTGTTCTATTTTTTTTTTTTAGGAATAGAATTTAGCTATAAGAAAATCGGGTAAGAAACGTATAGCTAAGACATTACTATCAATTTCATGAAAAGGCTTATTTTTGTAATGGTGGTTTTTTAATCGAACAGATAATTTTCAAATGTTGGTGCTTAAATATGGTATAAACATAATCCAAGTCTTGCGCGAGCTATTACAACAAGTAAGTAAAATAAGCAAAGGGCAATAACTGTAAAGAGAGGGCACGATTATGAAATGATAACTTGTCCGAGATATTACCATACTCAGTCTTTGTATAATGTTTTGTCAAATTCAATCAACAAGGTTGGTTTAATTATAGAACAAGAACTCACTCATGATATTTCAATACTTTTACTTGTATCAAGTTTCTTAAAATTATGTTCAGAACTAAAATTCAAACTGAATAAAATAAGTGGAAACTTAGCTTTTGAGAATTAAATGAACATTAAATTAATAAAAGGCAGTTTTTGTTTTGTATATCATCTTGGTGGATGAAAGGCAGATAGACATTTGTATAAGGGTCGCATTAAAAAAACTTATTAATGATGATTAATTAAATAATAACAAAATCGATTAAAAACGAATGAGAAATAAATAACTTAGTATTCTTTACTACATTTACACATTGTTAGGTGTTGTTTGAATGTGAGGTAATATGAATTTGGGCACAGATAACACAGACTATTTCAAAAGCAAAGAATATTCAAATCATCAAAAAGATTCAGGGGGATAGGAGAAGTAATAACTCAGTTCCTGTATTTAATTTTCAGAAAATGGTAAGTGTAAGAAGCAAAGTGAGAAAAGTATCAAAAATATAAAAACATATGCAAATTAGGCCATCTCCTGTTAACCATATAAATAAGGTTTAGGTCTATAATTTATTATTATTTAGAAGTTCAAGATGAAAGGGTAAAAACTAGGTTTAAATAAATAATTTTTATTTCATTTTTTTTATTTTAATTTAAAATCTGACAGATCTTGTAAATGAATAAACATACAATTACATTTTATTAAACATTAGGCAAGTTATAGAAATCCTTAACATTACTGACGTCAATATATGTAAAATTGATAATTTATTCAGAACGACGACCTATGAAAATGTTTCGGCAAAAACTCGATGACAATGTTGGTCATTTATTTGGATTAATACTACAGTTGAAAATAGGATGTAAACAAAGGTAACGAGTGAGTAAATATAAGACATTATATGAAAACGAAACTTATTTTTAAAAAAAATAATAATAAATAAATAAAATAAGAAAAATAAATAAAAACAACAAATAGATAAAAAGAATAAACACTTACAAAAGTCAAAAACTAGACAATAAAAACCAAATTTATCGTGAAATCTAACAAATTTAAACACATTGATATTATTAAATACAAACTCTCTACTAAGACCACTGCAGATATAAAGTGACAAAATGGTAAAAAGAAGAGGCCGTGGATGCTACTCAACAAAGGTGTAATTATCCTTATACTTATAATTGAGACAAATTGCCTATACGAAAAAAGAAGTTTTAATCTTGTATATACGTATGTAGATGCTGTTACGGGTAAGACGATACGTGTCTTTCTTTTCTAAAATCACTTATCAACAACAAGACAATGTATTGCACCTATGCCATTTCAATGTTTTGTTCTTGTATTAGATTTTCACCTTTGTTATTCTGCTTGTTCTTACACCTAGGAGTTTTAGTGAAATTCCATGCTAACTTAAATCGGTGATTACTTCATTCTGTGCACCAAGATTTGTTTTCATGTAAAACCAAGCCGTCTAACCTCACAAACCTGTTTTACATACTATAGAGGTGTTCTTTCTCTTTTACGAGTAAAACACAGAACTGTGGTATAAAAAAGTTATTTTTTTCACTTGGAATTAGGTTCGCCTTTCATATTCGAACCGCTAATATACCGAAATTTAATCTTAAGCAAATTAAAAACTTACATTACTGGTTTATATTGTTTTTTTAAAAAAGACATTTTTAATTCTTGATGCAATGGCTATTTTTTTTTCAAAAAAGACTACACCAAAACTTGATGAACTAAAGAACGATATAGTATCGTTACTTTTTTCAGGTGCATATTGATGCTGATGCATAATCTACTTATTCATCTTCACGGAACAGTTAAACTTATGCAGTTTAACGGGAGATAATTAGATTTAAATAAACTGAGTTGATTGTTGTTTTATCATTACTATTTATCCTATATAACTATCGGTTACATAACGTTGCTCTGTTTTAGGCTCATTATGTGGCTGATGTATAATTCACTGGTGGTGTTAACATTATTCGTTTTAACAGTTAAAAGTGACAACATACTATTTATAACCTATCCGATATACAGTGTTATCCGTCCAATTATTCCAGCAATTGATGAACTCTATCACAAATATGGCCACAGAACAACGGTTATAATGGGTAGACCTTTGGCAGAGCATGAAATGATTAAAAACTCAACTATGGACGTCGTCATAGTAAACGCATTTGGAAATTTTGACATATACAATCACTTTGCAGAAATAGTTGAAAAAACAGCAAATGGAGAATCTTATTGGGGATTAAACTATATGCAATTTCTTAGAGAAACGTGTGACATGTATCTTTTAGATCAAAAGATGTTCCAGGATCTTAAAAAAAGAAAATTCAAGTCTGCTGTGGTTTCAGGCAGTGCTTTAGGGATATGTAAGAATATTATTCCCTATAAACTATCTGTTCCGTTTATGCTTTATGGGCAAAATTACGACCCGGTAAACGAAAGAATTCCATATTCTTCATCATTTATTCCAGCTGTTCCGATTGTGGAATTTAGTGATAAAATGAGTTTTACAGAAAGAACCATTAATTTTCTTCTTTTTTCGGCATTTGAAATTATCAGAGATGTCACTATGCCTTGGTGGGCTGTTAGTAAATATGCACCAGAAAAGCCCTATATATCAACTTCAGAATTATGGAAACAAGCAGAATTCCATTTGTTAGAATTTGACCCTGTTATGGATTACCCAAGACCGGTATTTCAAAATTATGCGTTTATTGGCGGAATCGGAACAAAAGCAGCAAACCCTTTGACAGGAATATTTAAAGAATTCATGGATTCGGCTGATGTTGGTGTGGTTATTGTTTCGTTTGGAAGTTTAGCTACTCGGTTTCCAGAGTATGTCTTTGATAAATTCATAACTGCATTTACTCGAATAAGTGATTATAAATTCGTATTCAAAACTAATCAGACGATTTCGACTGACAAAATATTAACTGCACCATGGATTCCACAGAATGATTTACTTGGACATCGAAACACCAAATTGTTTATAACACACTGTGGAAATGGAGGCCAATATGAGGCATTGTATCATGGAATCCCAATGTTAGGAATTCCGCTTTTTCAAGAACAGCATATAAATGCTAGAAGAGCTTTAGATAAAGGATTCGGTCTGACAATCAAGTTACATGACTTCACTGTAGATGAACTAGTATCTGATATTAAGGAAATAATTACAAATTCCAGCTACAAAAAGTCGATAACAAAAGCATCAGAAATATTTAGAAGTCGACCGGATACTCCTGATCAACGAATGGCATACTGGATGAACCATGTGATGAAATATGGCGGGAAATATATGCGTCCAGCAAGTCTTGATTTACCGATGTATCAATATTTAATGTTAGATGTGTTACTATTTTTATCAGTTTGTATTACTGTTTGTTTTATTATAATTAAACGCATCGTTGCCAAATTTACTTCTAAACCTAAACAAGACTAATGGTAAAGATTGCTAAATTTAATCGGTTACGTTTATATTAACCAGTTATTGCACTACGCCTATAAGAAATTATATATATCGCTTTCAACATATCTATGTAGGTTCCCTGTCTGTAAATATATACGTGTTTAACAAATAATGGATATAATACAATAATTTTAATTTCTGTATAAGGAAAGATTGCATGGTGAAAAATCTAATATAAACAAGTAATATAAAACTGATATAAAAATTTTAGAAGGAAAAAGAGTTCCTGTAGCATTTGGAATGTGCTAACATTTGCACAAATCACGTAACTATTGTTTTTAAAAGCGCTTATATATCGATCGATTTATGCGTGTCTTATTATATCTGACATATGCATTTAAATTTTGCAATTTGTTATGTTATTCAGATATCGTTTACCTATATAGTAAATAGATTATTAAAATTGTACTGTGGTTTTGTCTTTCTCAATTATTTCTCATCAGAAACCAATTCATTTTAATTTTTAATCTACCAAAATTTTATCATTGCTGTTAAGAAAATAAATTTATAAACCGTGCAGTGTGTGTGTGTGTGTGTGTGTGTGTGTGTGTGTGTGTATGTGTGTGCGTGTGTCATTTTGATGATTTTGAATTTTTAAAAAATAAAATGAACAATTTAAATGTTCTTTATATTTCATTTAAATATATACATAACATGCAAACGATAAAGACTACAATAACTTAATTAAGATTTAACTTTAAACAATATTATTTAAATTCCCGTTTATTACCCGGAAGAAACCTGGCAACCTTTCTCACAATTGGATATGGCTGAGTAGTACCACGATTGGCGGCATTGTAAACCATAAACGCACACTTTAATTTAATTGGTCCCAAAGGACTGTGCTTAAAAGTTAAGTTTAATCTGTTCTGTCAGTAAAGAAGTTTTGAATTTGGATGTTATCTGTAAGACATGTTGTAAATATACTTCAGCTTTGTCGGTTAATAAAGTGTCAATTAAAAATGTATTGTCTACTTCATGATTTAATTAAGTGTCAAATTAAAATACATTGTCTGCACTGTCAAGAACATGGATTGATTTATTCCATCCTACAAAATGTTTATACAGAATTCCTAGTAACTAAAATTATATGCTGGTAACGCAAGCAGTCTAAAGGTTAAGGTAAAAGTATTGGATACAAAAACAATCATTTACTGAATAAGACAAATATTAAACTTTCTATTAATCAATCATGTCTGAGTGCCTAATCATGTATATTTATCGACCTTACCTAGACTAGATAATTGTTTAAAGAGATGCTGGATGACCTGTCTTTCCAGCTAATTGTAAACACGTATGGGCCATATTCCAAAAATGGATTTTGGATTGTATATTTTTTAAATTTTTATTTTATTTGTTTATTTAGTTTTTAATTTTTATTTATTTATTTATGGCTTTTTTTTTAAAATCATTCATGTGTATCATGCATGTATTGATATTGATCTTACTCTAATAATAGATAACGGTGATCTATTAAAATTCAAGGGCAGAGCCCGGGATGTTTACTCAAACCCATGTATTTTAAGACCTGTTTCATGCCCAATTCCTGTCTTCACAAACCTTGTAAGAACACTGAACAATTTGTTTAGGTTGTGTTAATCTGTGACAATTGATTTAATGGTTTAATGTTTAAATAAATTCTTGAAGTGGGAACAAGCTCTATCATACTGCATTAACTGTGATAAAATAAATCATAAACAAGAAAAGCAGGTTTATTTTTTGCATAGAAAAGGAGAGTTTGTAATGAAAATTTTTTAGTCATCATGTTTGTCATATGGCTTTGAATGTGGCCGTGGGTGTCATTGATATATAACACAAATACCAGTTAAATTTTGATGTGCAATATGTGCATATTTCGGAAATCCATTCCTCATTAGTGACACTAAGACCAAAAAGTTTGATAGACAAAAACACAAGCCAAACAGTTGAAAATAATGAATCCAAAGTTCCGAAATTATATAAATCCAAATTGAGTTGAGGAATGCTTTGTATGAGGGAACAAGCCTTAGTTTTAAATAAATATCAAATTTTAGACGGCTGAAAAGTTTGCTAAAAAGTAACTGAGTCATAAATCTAAATATGACTGCGAACTTGATATTTTATTTCTGTCCAACTGGGATAGTCTAAATAACTGATATAATTGCAGATTAAATTATCTAGTTCCCATTTTAAATTTATAGATTCAAATCTAGTGATGATTACTATATTACTAGAAGTTCTTATAATTATGTAATATAACACAAACATACCAGTCCATTTAAAAAAACAACAACAACAAAAAAAGAAACAAAACAAAAACAGTAAAAAAGAAAGAAACAGTTTAAGAACTTTGAAAACTGACCAATTAGGTTAGACACGTGAACTTCTATCAAGCTATGAAAAAAGTGCGACCGGGTGTTCGGGAAGGGTAAAGTCAAATATGAAAATGAAAGGAACAAGGAAATATGGTAAGTCAAATATATCCAGTATAAGTTTGGATACAGTGAATATATAACACAAATACAGTTAAATTTTGACTAATAAATTCCTTAAACTTGGCTAAGCTTCTATTGTATTTTTAATTTTTTTCCTTTTATGCATCATTGTATTAGTTGACATAAAACTATTTAAAGTATCAAATCCTAATGAATAGGGTATTTTTAAATTAATGAAAACATGCTGCTTACACTTTTTCCTATTTTTCCCCAATATCCATCCTATCATTTTAGAATAATTCAACAGTTTGTAATGTGACCTACTGCTAAATTAACAATATCAGTTAAAATGCTGAGTTACAGATTAAAAAAACTTAATATACGTTGGACAATAAATTTTATTCTATTACCTAACTACACGACTTCATCTCAGTTTTATACAGAAATAAATTATAAATTTTTGTTTATTTTTTCCTTCAAGTATGCCGTAGTTATTAAAATATTAAGAACCTAAATTTAAAGACAAAAAATTGTGTTATCATAGCTGATAAATTTCATTCTTTTAATGGGAGGAAAGAAGATCGATTATGTAATACATACCTATAAAAATAAAATTGACGAAATCATTTTTTACATCTTTTCACACCTTTGTAATAAATGAACTCTTTGATTTCTTTCAACTTTAGGAGCTGATGATGCTGTTCATACTATTTGCGTTATATTAAGGTACACCAATGGAATTTACTCTGTTTAACAGGATAAAACCGACAAGTAATTATATTTGTAAACAAAATACAGAATTTATCGCCAAGTCTACAAGTGTTATACCATTATTATATTTTTTTCTTATTCATGTTATTATTAAGTGTTATTTCATTCATTTTAGATCGTGAAAATATTTTATATTTATCGCTAGTTTAGCAAATAAACTGACATTGATTTATTATCTTTTGCTAATATTTGGGGCCTAAAACACAAGGTATGATAATTCAAGAGTTTTGGGGTCTCTAATAAAATATCTGCATGCATTTTGAATATAATTGAATATAGCTTTCAATAAATTGTATCGCTTTTGTGTAAAAAATAAAGAAAAAAAATTCGCATACGGTTTACCTGTGATCCCAACGGCCAGTGCCACAGGCTTGTATTTATTGATAATTCCCTTTTTCTGACAAATACCCTCTTTCTGACCAAAACCCTGGAAGAAGTAAGAAAAGGGAAGAAACGAAGTTCACACCAACTTTTTTCAAACCTTTATTTTCCCTCAGAAATTACGTTCCACTGGCAAAAATTCATTATCGGTTGATCGTAGAAACATTTTTTTCCATAAATATTTACTCGACTCAACGATGCACAAACAAGAACCAAGAAACATTAAAAAAGTGTTTTTTAGTGTCTTTATAAATTTTTAAAAACTATATATTACTTAAAAATACTTTTAACTTGTCATTATTATTATGATTAGAATTTTTTAAAAGAAATTTAAAAAACAAGGGATAAGGGGGATAATTCTTCCTCTTCCCATATCTCGGAAACAAGAACCAAAACATGCGTTTTTGTATTACATTTTGAAAAATATGAAAGAAACATCGTTTGTGGAGTGTTTAAAATCAACGTATTTCACAGATTTCAGGAAATTGGGATTTTTGTGGTAAACTGTCAACGAAAATGAAGATATTTTTGTACACTCTACTATAATAACATTTGCTATTTTTTTTTTTTTTTTTTTTTTTTTTTTTTTGAAATATTATGTGTATCACCTCGTGGCACGTTTTTTATTTTCATTTTTTTTTTCGAGTGCTTATTGTTATTCAACTTTAAGAAATTCGTAACTGAAAAATATGTATTGCCTCAGCCAACGCAACTGTCACACAGCAAAAAAAATAATAACACAAGTCAAAAGAAGTTAGAGCAAATAACTGATAAGGCCACTGATTATTTATCATTTAATGCTTGTTTAATTCTAAGCGGGTAAAATTCGCGCAAAAGATCTCGATGTTCTTTCACGAGTTTAAAATTTTGCGCATGTACCGATAGTAAAAATATTTTGACAACGTACTGAATCTTTGATTTAACTCTTCATAACGTATTTAAATGTCATTTATAAATTAAATGTATGTTTATCAAATTTTTAAATGATAAACATTAATTTTTAATTTTTTTAAACAATGCTTCACAAGTGACACTATCACTTTGTAATGATAATTTTGTGCTACACGTGTAACTCGATGAAGTGGAAATTATTTTAATGTATTTCAGATAACTAAAGTAGTAAATCAGTGAAAAGACAAAATTAAGAAAAAACAAGCAAGCAGCAATAATTCTGTAAATAAGAGATGGCAGGATATAAAACGATTAGGACATTACCATATTTAGCCCTTGTATCTTGAAATTAAAGTACAAAATACAGTGAATAAAGTTGTTATAATGCTACAAAAAAACAAATTAAAAAAAATTATATATAATGAAAAAAGAAAAAAAAGGTATAGTTTATGTTAAGTTAAAGAGCATTTACAAAACTTGAATTAGATTTATAGAAAATGTCTGTATTGTTTGAAAGGTTTGAACTTAAGCTAGTCCTAAAATATTTAAAAATTAACGTACAAATTATTCAAGATCAATATGGTTATGGAGAAAAACCAAAACATTCTTGAAAGATTTTGGTACTGATACGTTTTGACAGGGTTTAATCGAAATTATAATTATATGTTATGCTTTCTCAAAGACCGAGATGCTATCTTGATTAGATTTCCTTTAAGGAAAACTGTGTATCAAAAGCAACTGCAATTAGCCTAAACCTAATTTATTTTACTTGAACTTCATTTTTAGTAATATTTGCATTAGAGTTTTGATTAATTTCGATTTCATTTCTTCTAAAGAAAGGAAGAATAAAAAATTATAGATAACTCTGTCCTTCTTTCAGTGCAGAGGGTGGAAATGGCTCAGTGGAAGAGAGTGATTTTAAGCGCCGTTTTAAGATCAAAGAGTCTCTAACCGTCTGGGATTGATAGCATTTGGGTTAGTGAGTATGTTTGTCTTTGCGTTTGCCTAAGAATGATAGTTTTGTGTGAACTCCAGTTCTCATGATCATCCAAAAAGAGTCTTTAAAAATTCTCTCGGCTTTAAATAATTAAATTTCATGTAAAACAAAGTTTCTAGTTGTAACATCTTGAGAAAACTGATGTGAAATTTCGGGTTCCTAGGCCTTTTAGTTCATAACACGAAATAGGTCAATGGGTGAAATGCATTAGGTCAATGTAACCTGACATGCTCAAACGGCATTTCAAAGCTAGGTAGGTCACTGTTACCTTGCCGTAAGGGGAAACGAGGTCGCATTTTAAACTCGGTACAGCTTCATTTCTTGATGCTATAAATGAGGTTTCATGCTTTTAGGCTGAATGTTGGTCAAGGTCAACTGGCTTTGCAAATGTGCCTCGATGCTTATAATACATTCTATTAATCTGTAAGGAATGATCTAAAAAACAAGTAAGTGTATGCGGGAGATGTGCAAGTATGAATTTTGGTCTGTCTTGTATCAGCATGCACTCAGAGCGTTTTTGTGCTAGCACACCAGGTCGATGCAACAGACACACCATTCCCTCAGATGCATTTTGCAACTTTTTGTGTTATTTATGATGGCACATGATATTATCTTGACTTGACATGCTAATAAAGGGATAAGTCGACATAATTTCAAGATTTTATGTCAGTAATAAGCCACCATACAACATGATAATAATTACTTCATCAACAGCTGTTCTATTAAAGAGAAGGTGTCTTATACCAAAATTAAAAATTTTAAAAACTAAACCGTAAAATAGTTTACGGTATTTATAATAATAAACGATTTATAATATACAATTACAAAAGATATAATATCGAGACTAAAATATATCTTATTGCACAAACATGCTAGCATACAAACAAATAGAGATAACAAGTAAAATAAATAAGCATGTGTACTTTTAATTAATTGTGATGGAAAAGAATGCAATAAATGTTCTTTTTACGCCTTAATGGATTTGGTTTATTTTGAAAATACCATTCATCTCAGAGAAGCGATGTATAATTTGAGAAATCCTACAGATTTTTTTAAACCTTGAATTCATTAGTTTTCAAATATTTGGCTTTTGATTTTTGTATCGATCTGTTTTTTCGGCCCCTGGTGTTACTGATGAGGAAAGACTTTTCCAATGGTGCATATATAGCACATCAATACTAAACAGGTATTTTGGTTAGATATTTAAGACTAATTATTATAGCAAATTGGTTTTTTTAAAGAGAAGTCGGCCATTTAGAATTTGTTAATGAGCAATCGCATACAAAACAATGGTAATTTTATTAATCTGATTATTAAATAAAATAAACAGTGTTATTGTGAATGCACAAAAACAGCATATTTTTTCTGTACTACTTAAAGCCACAGAAGCATCGAACAATTTAAAGTGAAAACATACACACACCTGCGCCATTTTATGAAGAAATACAGTCCTTTTGATTCAACATACATTAAAAAAAGAAAGAAATCTCAACCTGTGATTCATAGGGCTTTTTAAGCAATGAATTAATAAGTATGGAAATTCCGACCAAATAAGTTATAACCGCATATATATATATATATTCTAGAAACTTTTTTTGAAATAGGAAGCAAATGTCATTTTACTTTTATCTCCAAATAAGTTTAGACGTATTATTTGATTAACACTGATTCTAGACTATTGTAATTTGGTAATGTCATGTTATATATGATGACTGACACTACAAGAATTCAATTACAAACTGCTTTGGCAACCTCTTGATAACCCAAAATTTAACAACTTATCAGTTTAAATACACTTGGAAGTAATCAGAATATCGATCTCTAAACTTCACTTGTTGCGAGGTATTATTATATCATATATAATTTATAGACAGAACAAAGTGACTTGTCACACTTCTTCCAAAGTCAAATGTCCACAAGGATGTCTTATTGCGCTTAATGTGAGATTGACGTAAACGACCATTTAAATCTTGTATAATTGACATCGCAGTTTAGAGACCAATTTCCTTCAGCATATAGAAATAGATTTTAGAAATCATTTGTTAATTACATGTTGCAATATATAACTCTAATGTTATGGTTATTATTTTTGTAATAATTTGATTATTTAAGAAAACATACGGAGCTTTATTATGAAATTCTGATTATTTTTCTTTATTAGCTTTATTAGTAATAACACATACTAATTTTTATTGGGATTAGTTGTAAACAAATAGAGTTTCCTACTTTCATAAAGAAATTGTGAAGTGATACAAAAAATTGAAGAAAAAAATGAATTTAATGCGCATTTGATTTTTAGTGTAAGATATTTTATATTTCTTAAGAAAAAAAATTAATGATCACGTGTTACGTACCATATGAGGATTAAATCTTTATGGTTAATAAATAATGATTTGTTGGTTAATGATTAGTTAAAAAAGAATGTCTGAAGTGCAGAAATTTTGCCTGTGTATCGCGCTGATGGCATTATACAGCAGGGTTGTTTA
The DNA here is from genome assembly GCA_029721355.1 of Tegillarca granosa. Lineage (NCBI taxonomy): Eukaryota > Metazoa > Mollusca > Bivalvia > Arcoida > Arcidae > Tegillarca > Tegillarca granosa. The sequence continues at coordinate 35,149,855 of CM056601.1, read as the reverse complement.
TCGTGCCAGCCCTATCGTGACACGGGACCTCGTTTATTTTAAGTTCCATTCGAAAGAACCGTGACTTTCATATCGTAATGCCGAGAGCTTGGCGAAAGAACAGTCACTACCCACTTTCAAGTCTTGGTTCAGACCCGGTTGGGGTTCGAACCACGACCTCCCACTTACGAAGCAAGCACTCTACCGACTGAGCTACCGCAGTGGTAAGAGAGAGAGAGAGAGAGAGAGAGAGAGAGAGAGAGAGAGAGAGAGAGAGAGAGAGAGAGAGAGAGAGAGACTTAAAACTTATAAAAATGAGCTTAGCAGAACGTGACAGAAAAAATATAGACCTAAACATTTATCGTTTCTAGTTTAACTGTAGTATTTTGTCGTCTAGTCAGTCATAATAAATTTATCATTTTCGGTCCAAAACGTTTCTTTTATTACATGCCATTGAATATTTCTTGTCACTATTTACATCTAACGTTGAATTCTAAAAGCATACAGGGATTATAGTTTCGTTGTTTCATTTGTATTTTTAAATATGCGTATCACTAATTGGTTTGTTTAGGGACATCAAATGTACTGTAGCATAGGGTCTAGTCATAATTTGACATTAATGTACGTCTATTTGTATATTTATTGTCCCGTAGGCGTCGAGTTCAATACGGTTTTTTTTCTACACAACATGAACGAGTCCAATAAAAATCCATATTGTACAGTAAATTGTATAATGACCTTTTAGTTATACATCTTAATACATTATTCATCATTTATTATTCGCATTATCGACATTATCATCTGCGCTAAATTTCATACACCCTAAAATTCGCACACACTAAAATTTGTATATGCTAAAATAAATACGTTTAACATTTTCTGTACATTTCAAATACAGATTACAGAAAACGAAAATAGTTTCGATTATTTTATAGTTTCACTAAAATGTTTGCAATTTCTTGTGCATTGAAATGTAATGACGGTTGCTATGAAACTAACTGGAATTTTAACTTTAATAAAAGTAATATTGACAGCTTTGCAATTATTCTTTGTGTCCATAAAAAACATAAACAATAAATCGATCATTCCCCTTTGTATCGTAGCTTTAGAACCTAAATGTGTACGCTTAAACGACTTGGTCAATCGGGTTATTATGAACTGATCGCATAGTATTTGCGCGCCAAATTGCGCGCAAAATGTGGATATTATGTACGGTCGCGACCGTCCAATATGGGTTTTTGGCACGTGAAATATGGGTTTTTCTGTACGGTCGTACAATATGTCTTTTTCTTGTATGAACACGTGATAGTAATAGTGAATTATTATTGGGTTACAGTTATTAGATGTATTATAATAACTTTTACTTTTTCATATTGTTGGTTATATCTTCCCAGGTTACATAATCAAGAATCCAAACCTTCAAACATTGTAAACTAATGCATGTTTTAAATTGTATTTTAACCAACCAATCCTTCTATCTTTGGGTAAAATGAAAGATTCTGATTAACCAGATCAATAAGCGATATCTTTCTTCTATATAACATGCTGTAGGAAAGATAACTCCAAATCAAATAAGTTAAAAGTTAAACTTCTCAATTCTAAAAACTGTTAAATATTTTGCATTATAATTTCAGTTTTATAAAATTTTATAGAATTTAATGGTTATAAAATTTTATACGAACAGATAGACGAAACACGCCATCTTAGATGTATTTTCGATAGCTAGAAAATACAGTTTTAAAAGAATTAAGTTTTGTGTGGCAAACTGAATTCATGGAAAATGTTAAAAGGTCTGAAATTACAATAACGAAATATTTTAAACGATGTAAATCTTCTTTTACAATATGAAATATACTTCTTTAAACCTACAAGTCAGAAATTGCAATGACGAAATATTTTAAACGATATAAATTATTTTACAAAATAAAACATACTTCCTTTAAACCACTGTTAGCAAATACATTATATATATATATATATATAAAATACTTAAACAAACAAACAAACAAAAATAAATTAATAGATTAAAAAAAATTATATAAGTGACAAGGAAAATAAATTCATGTTCAACGTAATCAGTTGAAAGACGTAAGAAGGTAAAACACTAATGATATAGGAGTTTTCAAAATAAACCCCGATACTAAATACATGTATGATAAGTCTATTTAGTCAAACAAGAATTAGTAGTCGAATGTTTATGCCTAGAATGCAGCAAAATAAACTGTTAATATATCTTAACTATACAGGCATATGTAATTGTGTTAGAATTGATCCAGTTAAGTTTTTAGATATTGTTAATACTGCCTCAACAAAAAAGTGCAAAACATCAAACGGAAAATATCAAATATTAGAAGCATGATAAGATTATTAGTTTTTTTAATTACTTTCAGCCAAGTAAAGAGACTCTTGTATTTATTTTATAAACATTTGTTTAACAGCATCATATCATTCTTTAGGGTTTTCTAGAATACCAAGCAAAATTATAATCTATACTTATCAGCCTTTTTAACTCGATTAATAAATAACTTCAAAAAATAAAATAGAAATTCCTAGTTTAATGGGAAACAATTTCTTTGATAAAAGGCATTTTATGTATTTTTGAGGTATATATTAATCAACCGATTTTTCTTGCCTTAAACATTCTTACTGTCGAACGAACATGTTTTTTGTGCTAGGCGACACAAAAGTCTATGAAGTAATAAATATTACTGAATAATATTCACTTAACATGTATAGCTCCTACACAAAATGAACCCTAGAAACCAATGCTTAATAGTTGATTTGCGATGCGACAAAATGTCTGCTTCTTGTTAAAAGGCTTATTGCCATTTTCAATACTGTGCCGTGACCGTCTAAATAAAAAACTGAAACAGGAAAATTCATAGAATTGATGTCCCCCGCTTTCAAATGAAATCGACTTCTGTAATTGTAATGTTATATGAGGGGTAATATGGACAGCCCTAGTATAAAATGCAAAGAGGGAAATTGGAACTATGGTATATCGTTTGTTTGTCTCCCTTTCGGTGAAAGCGGGGGCAAAAATCTTGAACTGATAACCTTTAAATGACCAGAAACCGATTTTCTATTTATAGCCACAGTGACCTTAACCTTTGGCCTAGTGACCTGCAAATCAAACCCAAGCGAGCGCTTGTCATAAGCAACCACTGAGCGAAGTGGCATTAAAAAGTCTTGAACGGTTAACCTTTAAATGACCGTAAAACCGATTTTCTATTTATAGTCACAGTGACCTTAACCTTTGGCCTAGTGACCTGCGATTCAATCCGAAGCCAGCTCTTGTCATAAGCTACCTCTATGGCAAGTTTGATTAAAAATCTTTAATTGTAAGTGAAGTTTTTGTACGAAAACCAAACGTGACGGACGGAATGACGGACAGACCCATATTAATCCCTCCCCCCTTTTCGGTGAAAGCGGAGGGGGTGGGGGGGACAAAATACCTGTTTAATTTTGATGTGCCATATGTGCACATTTCACATATGCGTTTTCATGTTGTGTCATTTTGTATGATGTCTCATGTACCTCATATGTTTAAATTTTTTATGTATGAAAAAAGAATCATTTTATGTACTTTATTTTATATATGTAACATGCGGTTAATAAACATTTTTTAATTAAATTTATAATTGATTTTATTTTTGAATCCGATACCGCGTTTTGTACTTTGGGAGTAAACTGGTAATTTTTTCACAACAGACATTGGATTTTAAACTAAAGACTATGCCTTTATCAGTAATTTTGACCTTGGTCCACTTGGTCACCTAGACGACTTTAGCACTGAGAATCTAAACGGTCACCATGGAAGTTTTGAACTAGAGAGTAATATGTAAAAGATATTTCCCCAGATTTATTTTCCTTTGTCATTCTTTAAAGTTCCTGTCATAAGAATACAATGTCTATTGTGAAAATACGAATGGAAATATCCCCTCTTACAAGAATGAGTATTTTTGATAGAAATGCTAGTTATATAAAGCCTATGACGGTAAACTATTGAGATATAAAAACATTTTACTTGCTATCCATTACTCGCATGTACTAACTGACAATATCACAATGAATAATCATTAAAGATGTTGCTGTTTAACAGGAAAATAAATGTCTTTCCTTTTTACCATCCAATGTTAGGTAAGTAGAAACAATATTCTTAATATGAATTTAAACTACTTATTTTTCACATCAAAAGTCGCAATTACTACTAATTAAAGAATGATATCGCTTTGATTGCACTGCATGCAGTTCTGCACTAGAGTGGACTGATTATTACGTTAAAACTTTCGACTTTCATGGTCCATTCCAGTGCATAACTACATACAGTACAGTCAAAGAGAATGTCTTTCCTAATAATTACAATCCTTTTTTTATTTATTTATTTTTATTATTATTATTATTATTTATTTATTTATTTATTTTGAAAATGACTGCAAAATAAAACTTATGTTTAACACTACTATAAATTAATAACCTACTATAACAAGTGTCCCTGTATCAGTAAACTAATACAAAAGTCTCCCAAACAAATACATTTAGTAATTTCTTCATTTTGAGTATCGCCTTTTATTTAAAATGGCAGCAATTTCACTTTTTAACTTCTTGTAAAACAAATAAATATAATTATTTGTTTCCATGGCAACGGTAGCCATTTTGAAAATTTGCACACTAAAACAATTCTACACATAATGGATAATAATCCTGTAAAGTTTTTAGCAAAAAAAATTTTTTTTAATTTGTTTAAATTGTTGTTGTTTTTGTTTCCATGGCAACAACAGGGATATTTGTAAAACCGTTAACAATTTTTTAGCATAAATCAAAAAAAAAAAAAAAAATAATAATAATAATAAAATAAATTAATTAATTAATTAAAGCACTTGAAGCATAGTAATCATATGCAGTTTCATAAGGATCTGCTGATCTAGTAATGAGAAAAAAAAAAGTTCAATTTATTCGTACGGTCACAAGAAAACATTCGTCTAAGAATCACGATTATCTATTAAAATAATCACGTGTATCATACTACAATGATACTTTCTCAGCTTAATAATTTGATAATTATGATCAATTTAAATTTCAGGACAAGACCGGAGACATTAAATTCAAACCACGAGAAACCTAAACTATGTGAACAACAAAGTTAGGCCGTGTTAAACTGTGACGACGATTCTAGCAGTTTGATAATGAGGAGATGAATAGTATGTAGATTCTGTATATCAACCAAAAACTGGTGATTATATAGATTCTGTATATCAACCAAAAACTGGTTATTTGTATATATTATGATAGGAAATTAAAGCTGCATTAAATATACCCGTTATTGAAAAAATAAAAATTTTCTAAAAATAGTTTTTTTTACCAATAAATTGGTTGATATTATGATATTTATTTTCTTAAGTTCACTCTTATAAGCCCATAAAAAATGGCAATCCTAAAAGCTTGGAGCAACTCTATAAAATGATATTTATCAGCTTGGAGCATGCGCGGATTGTATGCAAACAATGACGTCGACAAAAAGTCGTGCGTAAACGACAACAAATTCTGCAAAGAAAAGAACAAGGGCCAACTAGGACAAATTGACTCTAAGGATTCGAATCGGCCAGGCTCAGATGGAAAAATGACTGTAAATAAAACAGCAGTTTGGCTTGGAGCCCGAGATGCACGACAAAGTGCCCGCATTTTTCTTGAAAATATTATCTTTTGCTGTGTTTGTTGCCGTTGCCTCGTTTTTGATAAAGAATCACGTGATCAATGTTTTAAAATAAGATCTTTGGTAAATCAAACTAGTGGCATTTATCCTGTTCATGTCAACATAATCAAAATTTTTATCATGGAATTAAGTATCACATTTTCATAAGAGACATTGTTTATATATATATTACACATAGGGCGACTTAATGATGATAGACTGGAATATATTATGCTTGTCTGTGGACTGTGGAATACTGACTCGGTGAGCTGACACGTTACCCAAAATGTCGTTCTTAGTACTCACCGTAGTGTATTGTGGGTCATAATACATACTCCCACATCTCAGGCAGACACGAAATTGTTCTTAGATCAATATTTAAAGATAAATCATCTTGCTTTCTTTCGTCGCGAAAAGCTAAAAAATTGTTAAACAGCATTACAACCAATTAACAACCAATCGATACATTTGAAATGTATAGAAAAAAATGATGATATCGATGATAGAAAAAGTAACAAGACAGATTTACAAATTTCAGTCTTGAATCAAACTTAAACACTTATCCAGATAGTGATTTCTTGGAAAGGAAAACTATGAGTAATATCGAGGAGCAAAATAATCAAGGCATTTAGCGTATAGCTACTGCAGTTACAGAGTTCCCTCAGTCAGAAATATATTATAATACTATATATATATATCGAGGCGCTCAGTTCTGGAATGGTAGAGAAAACTTGACTGCCTGGTAAAAAAAAAACGAAGGAAACACTTTTACCTTTTGTAAGTAAACTGAAAAACTTTCTCATACTAAGATCTGCCCGAGTTGGTTTCAAATCTAGTCGGTGAGAGGCGCTGTGAACTTTATGCGCAGGATTAAGACCACTCGGCCATCGAGGTTCTGTGATTCAAGAGTTAAAATTATTCCCATAGCTTTTTGCATAAAATATATTTTAAAAAGTTTTATTTTCGTTGCGCATTAAAAATATAGAATGCGTTTTGAAGTTTTCCTTTTATTTGTTTTGCTTTATATAAAATTTCAAAATTCACTACCTAGTAAAAATAAGAACAAATTTCGTTAGTGCATCTCAAGGATCTCGGTCTTTTTTTCCTTTTTAGAGAGACAAAAATGACAGATCAAGTTATCACGGTCTAGTGTAGTTGGTTAGATGTGCTTCAGGAAACAAAACTGATGAACGGGTCAGTAGCTTTATAGTTTCGTACAAATGTCTGAATAAAAAGCAGAGGCGTGTCGTAGATTTTAATAAGGCGGGGTAAGAAAGCTGACAACTGAAGGCTCGAACAAATAAACACAGTAAGGAGACCAGGGGGAAAGGCACAACAGTCTGCATTAAAGAGAAAAAATATTGATTAAGAGTGTCTGAATCCTATTATCAGTTTTAGTACACTAAGAAGGGTGAAATGCAAGACAATATATAAACAGCGAGAAAAAAAGGTGAAACTACACGATGATGTATGAACAACGACAGAAAGGGTGAAACTGCGTAACAATATATAAACAGCCAGAAAAAAGGTGAAACTGCACGACGATGTATGAACAACGACAGAAAGGGTGAAACTGCGCAACAATATATAAACAGCCAGAAAAAAGGTGAAACTGCACGACGATGTATGAACAACGACAGAAAGTGTGAAACTGCGTAACAATATATAAACAGCCAGAAAAAAGGTGAAACTGCACGACGATGTATGAACAACGACAGAAAGTGTGAAACTGCGCAACAATATATAAACAGCGAGAAAAAAGGCGAAACTGCACGACGATGTATGAACAACGACAGAAAGGGTGAAACTGCGTAACAATATATAAACAGCCAGAAAAAAGGTGAAACTGCACGACGATGTATGAACAACGACAGAAAGGGTGAAACTGCGCAACAATATATAAACAGCCAGAAAAAAGGTGAAACTACACGATGATGTATGAACAACGACAGAAAGGGTGAAACTGCGTAACAATATATAAACAGCCAGAAAAAAGGTGAAACTGCACGACGATGTATGAACAACGACAGAAAGGGTGAAACTGCGCAACAATATATAAACAGCGAGAAAAAAGGCGAAACTGCACGACGATGTATGAACAACGACAGAAAGGGTGAAACTGCACAACAATATATAAACAACGACAGAAAGAGTGAAACTGCGCAACAATATATAAACAGCGACAGAAATGGTAAAACTGCGCAACAATGTATAAACAACGACAGAAAGGGTGAAACTTCACAACAATGTATAAACAACGACAGAAATGGTAAAACTGCGCAACAATGTATAAACAACGACAGAAATGGTAAAACTGCGCATCAATGTATAAACAACGACAAAAAGGGTGAACTGCGCAACAATATATAAACAGCGACAGAATGGGTGAAACTGCAGAACAATATATAAACAACGACAGAAATGGCAAACTGCGCAACAATGTATAAACAACGACAGAAATGGTAAAACTGCGCATCAATGTATAAACAACGACAAAAAGGGTGAAACTGCGCAACAATATATAAACAACGACAGAAAAGGTAAAACTGCGCAACAATATATAAACAACGACAGAAATGGTGAAACTGCGCAACAATGTATAAACAACGACAGAAATGGTGAAACTGCGCAACAATGTATAAACAACGACAGAAAAGGTAAAACTGCGCAACAATATATAAACAACGACAGAAAGGGTGAAACTGCGCAACAATATATAAACAACGACAGAAAAGGTAAAACTGCGCAACAATATATAAACAACGACAGAAAAGGTGAAACTGCGCAAAGAACCCTGTGACTTTCATTTATAATTGCCAAGTGCATGAAAGAATAGTTACTACAAAATTTTTCAAGTCCTGGTCAGATCCGTCAGGGTGTTCGAACCCCGAGCTCCCACATACGAAGCGAGCACTCTACCAAATGAGCTACCTTAATGGTGTGACAAAAAGGATAAGAAATTAGCCGTGGTTATTTTACTTTTTTTATTTTTGTTAACGTTTTGTGCGATCTTTGTAACTTCAGCTTTTCTTACATGTATTTTTAAAGTCAAATTTTAAGCTACCATACATTTAAAATAACGTTAATTTTACATATATCTATGACAGAATGAGTAAGTATTCTTTATATAAAGTAAAATAACCATGCTGTAACTAAGTGCAATTTTGATTGGGTAAACAAACCTTCAACTGGACATAGGTATAATCACACACTAAGATTGTTAATCGGGATAGCGCATAAGTGGTTTGATATCAAAATATAACCTTGAGATGAGAGTGGAATTTATCAGTATTAATTAGATATAACTGGTTTCGTTCGGTTAAATCATAAAAACACCGGTAGTAACATGAAGATAATATATTTACTTACATGACCCGGTTTGTAATCTTTAAAAAAGGATCCTCTTTAATATTAATTCCATCGTCTAATTTTACCGGCAAGATGTATCAGTATGAAATAATAAATCTGTGAAAATTTTCAAAAAAAATTTAAAAAAAAAAAAAGAAAAGAAAGAAGGAAAGAAAAAAACAAACAAACAAAAAGAACAAAACAGAAACAAACGAACAAACGGAACAAAAACAATACAAAAAAAACCAAAAAAAAAAAAAAAACTCAATCTTGTTAGCTTGTTATCTAAAACACTAATTTTTAAACTTCGTCCATTTTTTTTTTTTTTTTTTTTTTTTTTTTTTTTGATAAAAAAATTTAAACAATCATATCAAAAAAGTACACTCTGCAAATGTTCTGAAATTCTTATTATTTAATGAAATGAATTGAAGCTTATAGTTTGTACGTTTGATTACAAAACGTATCAGAACTCGTAACTGTACAGATTGGTGTTCTGTCCGAAGCATTGATAACAAGGACAATCTAAACTTTTGACCTGTTGCTGTCACAGGCTGATATGAGCTTTTTTTTAAGTAAACCAGGCATAAACACGTGATACCTATCCAGCAAAATTTGAATTTCGAGTTTGCGCAAATATTCTAATGACTAATGACGATTTAGGGATAGTGCATATAAATTGAACCAATGTCAAGAAAATCACACACAACGATGGGTAAGTCGCAGCAGTTCAGTAAATATAGTGAGAACGTCTGCTCGGAAAAGAGTCCGGATGAAACAAAACCGCAGACGACACCTACATACCTGGATGGTGGAATTGGTTGGGCCGCAGTTTTGGGATGTTTTATTGCCCATGTGATTTTAGGAGGGATACATGGATCCGTTGGTCTACTATATGTTGATATAATGGAAACGATGGAAGTTACAAAGTCGGAAGTGGCATGGATCGGTTCTCTATTGTTAGGATTAAACTGTTGTGCAGGTAAATGATTGTCGTCTTTTGATCCTGTATAGTTTTTGATAATAGAAGGGTAAAGATAATTCACAATTTAATGGTAATGTTTACAAGTTTATTTTAAATTTAGAGTGGCTCCAACAAATAAATTGTGAGAAGGCGTGAATGTATACATGCGGTAACAACCTTTTTATGTACAATCCTGAAAGTTAATCTCTCTCTCTCTCGTGTTTTCAAACATTCTGTCATGCTGTCGTGAATGATCTTTACACTAAATACTAGTGTAGAATGTTTAAATGTTTATCACCTTCGAAGCTTAGTATAAATTATCTCTTAAAGCCATCTGCTAAATATTGCATGTTATCAGAATAGCGTCAGGTTTTTGAATCACGACAATCTTTTAGTTACCTTATGCAAAATTAGACATCTTTATTATACTTACGTACATATGGTGAGGAAGATTGAGTTTTTCTAACCCCTCCTTTATTTTGTAAGTTTTGTAAGTATGTGATTATAACTCATAATATTGGTAACTAAGCTGAACCAACCAAAAATTAACGCCTTTCTCTCAGCGATCAAAAACAGACAAGTTGAAACATGAGTTGAGTTGAGTTGAGTAATGGTGTTTAACGCCCCAGTCAAGAATATTTCACTTATATCGAGACGTCGCCAGCTATAGGCGAAAGTGCAGAAATTTGGCTTGTGCGTTGCGCTGATGGCATTATACAGCAGGGTTCTATATCGTGCCATGCCTCCGTGACACGGGACCTCTTTTTTATTTAAATTCCCATCCGAAAGAACCGTGACTTTCATTTCGTAATGCCGAGTGCTTGGCGAAAGAACAGTCACTACCCACTTTCAAGTTTTGGGTCAGACCCGGTCGGGTTTCGAACCCACGACCTCCCACTTACGGAGCGAGCACTCTACCATCTGAGCTACCGCAGTGGTTGAAACATGACTTAAGAGTCATATGAACACTAATTGCAACTTAGGCATAATTTTGGCAACCAGTTTCTGTATACACAGTTCAAATGAATGCAATATCCCAGCGATTAATAATATTCCTTGGCCCAAATTTTAGATTTGGCATTAGGCTGTTTGGATTCTTTTTAAATGCGTGTTCAGGCTTTGAAATGTTTGGTATATAAAGTTCATTGCACAAGGACGAATGACCATTAGATCGGAACATGGTTTCCTTTGAACTGTGTATTTCGTAAGTGTGATTTGACACACAAAGGAATTTGATTTTAAATTTGATGGATATCTCTGGAACTCGCATAGTAAAAATAGTCAAATGCAAAAATGAAAGGTATAACGTATTTCCCCTTTTCTACATTCTAATGTATAATATAGTAAATACATAATTTGTAACCTCGATACTGCGCTATTTATTGTTATGTCGTCAACAGTGATTAAAATTACGCACGCTCTTACGAATCACGGGTTATCTCGCCCCATTGGTTCGAATCCTACTAAGTCATATCATAATGTAAGAAAATTTGACAATACGTTTGCTGAATTTTGGTGATTTTCTGCGGGTACTGAGACTTTTTTACCATCCCAAAATTGCCTGTCTCGATATAAGTTAAGAACCTTGGCTGGTTGTCATACAATATTACACTCTTTAAATAGTGTCCTTTCTGAAATGATATTTCTGATTGATTTTCAGCTCCATTTGTGTCGCCGCTGGAGCATGTTACTACCTACAGAGCTATGGTCATTCTAGGTGGGATATTATCAATTATTGGATCTATGTTGCCATATTTCTTCACATTATTTCCGGTTTTACTTCTGGGTTATGGATTATTGCAAGGTAAGAATTAGGGTTGTATATTTACCATCCGCTCTCACTTCCGTGGTGGATATCCACGTGTTCAACTCAATTTTCTAGTTTGCTAAGTTTTTACTTTGTTTAGGAGATTATGATTTGATCATTGACTGATATGTCTGTCTTATACTCTACGTTTCATTGCAGGAGTACTTGACTTTTAGTACGCTTTGTATATTATTTTATATGTGGCTGTTACTCAATTCTGGTTTTTTTTTTTTTTTTTTTTTTTTTTTTTTTTGCTTACTTTTTGTTTACTTGTGTACTCTTCTAAAAGAAGCCGCGAATTGCTGCAAAATTGCTGATGAGGCTTTTTATTTCAAATTATCCATTCTTGCTTACTCTATTAAAAGACAAACATTTAAAAAATCATAACTAAGATAGAACAAAAATTAATTCTGCATTCATCTGTGAAAATATGATAAAATTCATCGAGAAATAAAATTCTGAAAAATTAAATTTTTGCCGATGTGATATAATTCTTTTGTCGGCGATTCTAATTATCTCGCCATCTCTTAATTCGGTTCATACGACTAGTTACTGGCTATATCGAGCCTGTTGATTGACACAAAAATCGTGCATGCATGCATGCTAAAAGCATGATTGAAGACACGGTTACGGTATTTCCGTACAAATAATAACAGTTGTGATGTAGTATGATACGATACGTTATGACACTTTTAAGTGATAAAGTATAGTACATATATGTAGTAGGATAGGTGGACAAAGGTAAAGTGGCACATCCTGGTAGTTTTGTGTTTATAAACACAAATTGTTAAGACATGTGATTGAGTATACTTTATTATATCTGATATGGAACAATAGCGTAATATATATATATATATATACACAAATGTAGTTCAGTGGATAAAGTAGGAGTTGTAAAGTTGACACACTGAATAGTAAAGAACAAGTTCTAATCCCGGAAAAATTATTATTTATTCTCTTTTATCATTTTTTTTTAAAAAGAAATATTAATTTCATGTAAAACATTTTGTAGTAAAAATGAAAAGTTCTACACTTGACAGTAAACTTTATTGGAATATCAAAAAGAACGACATTTGCTTCCAGACTATTTAATAACAAATATCATTTTTTTGAATACATGTACTTGTATATAGAAAGTTTTAAGGATGTGAATTGTAAAAAATTACATGGCAATTTATTGCGTTGCATGTGAAGCCTATGACAAGCAACATAAAAATATCCCATTGACAAATTGGTCAGAAAATTTCAAAAATGAAAAAGAAATTAGTACTTTTGATATAAAAATTTCTTACTTTTTGACATAGATGCATGTTGGAACAAATTATGTTCACATTTACAAATTTTTTTGACTGAATTTGTGAATCACTAGGTGAAAAAAGTGAACGGTTTAGTTCCGTTCTAAAATCAAGATGCATGTTACAAAAATTATTTAAGTTTACATTATATTTTGTGTAATTTATTGTTATCTCCTTAAAAGAGGAAATAATAAAGTGATGATGATGATGATGATGATGATGATGACGGCTGGTAGTCTTATAAAACTTTTTTTTTATATTTGGACCTTTTCGAGATAAAATCTGTAGCATAAATCAAGAACTTCACAAACATTAACTTTTACCAGAATATTAAGGCTGTATAAAACAAAACATTTTAGATTTGATTTAATCCATAACACAAATACCTGCTAAATTTTGATGTTTCATATGTGCACATTTCGGAAAATTATTCATTATCAGTGACACTTTAGCCGAAAAGTTTGATAAATAAAAAAAACAGAAGCCAAACAGTTGAAAAATAATGAATCTAAAGTTCCAAAATTATATGAATCCAAATATAAATCTATAAAATGAGCGTATTTTACAGGTAATTATCTTTAATTTATTACGGATAGTTCGATTATTGTTGTCTTTGGGCCAAGAATTTTTTTACTGCAATCCTCCATCCTTAATTCACATTCGAGCCCAATCTCTTCATTTCCAAAGAGTGCTCGCTTCATATGTGGAGTTGGAGGGTTCGAACCCCGGCCGGATCTGACCAAGACTTGAACATTGGTAGTGACTGTTATATCGCCAAGCACTCGGCATTTAGAAATGAAAGTCAGGGGATCCTTCGGATGAGACCTTAAAACCTATGTCTCATGTCACGGCAGGCACGGCACGTTAAAAATCACTCTCTTAACATTGCCCTAAGCGCACTGCAAAGGTCACAATTTCTGCAACTTCACATATAGCTCGTGACGTCTTGATATAAGAGAAATATTCTTTACTGACACGTAAAAACCTATTAAGTCAGGTGGGGTCGCCTGGTATAAACTTGAGTCTACCCCACCCCACTGGCTATAGCCAGTTGAGCTAATGATTTAACAATGGCTATTATGTGTTTTTGCTATTTATAGTAACAGTGACCATCTTGGATGTCAGGTGTCGCCTGGTACAAACTTTAGTCTACCCAACCTAAGGACCTTCCACACCGAATTTGGTCCCAATTGGCCCAGTGGTTTCAATCAATCAATTTTCATTTCTAAATTAAAACCTTCCTCTTCAGTACGAAAACAAACACTTCCTCCTTGGTTCCAAAACAAACACTTCCTTGGTTCCAAAACGAACACTCCCTCCTCAGTTCCAAAAAGGAACAGTCCCCCCTCAGTTCGAAAAACGAAGAGTCCCTCCTCCGGTCCAAACGAGCCACTCGTAGGGGGTGACTTTCAAATAAAAAGCAGACATGTATCTCTGGTAATCTAATTATTACATAGTTTATGTGTGTTTATTGAACGTATTATGCACACGCACGTTATGGTTTCCCATTGTGCTTAAGATTTATCAAATATGCAATATCCATATTCAAGCACATGTCCATGCAAATGCTGACTGTGCTGGATATAAATACCATTTGTTAAGACTCAAACTAATGGCGTTGTAGTTTGCACTCAATAAAGATTGTTTTTATCATAACGAAGTCAGAAAATACACATAAAATAATTTTATATTTTATTTCCGAGGCCATGATAAAAATATGAAAGAGAAAATGACATATAAAACATGAACTCACTGGAATTTATGTAATATGCATGAGATACGCACCATCGCAGGGCTAGCCCTGGAATATTTTTTGGTTTGGCCAACCCATCTTCTGCAACAATGTACATGTCGCCAGTCTGAAAATCGTTTTCGCCAATAAGAGAAAGTTAATCTTACTGGCCGTTGTACATAATTGTTTGGCGCAGTCAGTAGAACATGTTTATGTGGAATATATCTATGCTGCCAGAAATGTTTAGTCTAGAAGGAAGTGGGACATGATGTCTACAAAGGTGTCAAATCAGACATATGGGTAGCATTTCATCCAGAGTGCAAATTTCCTAGATCTGTACAACCCTGGAGTGCTTGCAATTCTAGTAAAGAATAACTTTTAATATAAGCACTTTTTCCTTTGATAACCAATTAACAGATCGCATAGCAAAAATTATAGATTTTTTTTTCTTTCTTTTTCCTTGTTGTACAAAGTTTGAACTTTCTGTTCAAAAGTAGAGTCTAGTTTGCAAGTCAATGTCGACAAATGATTTTTATGATCTGAAGATGATTGGAGTTTTGAATTGAAAATATTTATAATAAAATGCACTTCATGTTCCCATGAATCAAGTATAATTCATTGACTGGTCATAAGAAAGAGCTCTGGAAGAGCTAATTTGTCGGCGTTTAAATGCAGATTTATTAGGGGGTTTCCGAAACTTTCGTAAACACCAACCAGGTTTTAACATATTCAAAACTGAAACCGATTAGCCAGAATTAATTATGGAGGCTAATTCCTTTAATCCATTATTATTCATTTGTCAACTTCCGATAGTGTTTAAAGGACGCGGTTCAGTGATCACGTGATCGACGATGTAAACAAACTGCTACTATTAGGCTTACTATACAGAAATGAGGTGAGTTCAGCCGTGAAATACACAACAGTTTGACACAGAAAAGTTATTATTAACATTCGCCAATTACCTTTTATTGCAAATTTTATTTTGAATTCGCCAGAAACTTTCGCCAATTTTAATTTCGTTTCGCCAGATTCAAATATTTTTCGCAATTGGCGCCACTGGCGATCAACAGCGCGAGTCCTACGTCGTACCAATCGACTTGTATCTCAGCGTGAAATATTGACCTTAGAAGTTCAATAATAAGTCAAAGCTACATATTTTTTTGTCCTTATACTGTTTTGGTAGAAATATTATTAAATATCTCCAATAATACAACAATCAAAATTGAAAAAAAAACTCATATATAAATCATATTGTTAGTTGTTAAAATACTTTTGTTAAACATTCACACAGCTAGGGAACTCAAACAATAAAGCCTACATGCATTATTTGAATGGCTGAGTGTTATAATTATAAAAGTTGACTTTTTTCCGTTAGTCCTGTTTTGGTTTTGCCGTAAATTTGGTAATGATGCGATAAATAATTATTATACAAAGAGTAATTAAAAGAAATATGAATAATAAAACATCTAACATTAAGTATTGATGCATCGGTAAATCAAGACTTGCTGGACGCAAGTATTTCCCGCCATATTTCATCACGTGATCGATCCAGTATGCCATTCGTTGATCAGGAGTATCCGGCCGACTTCTAAATATTTCTGATGCTTTAGTTATTGACTTTTTATAGCTGTAATTTGTAATTATTTCCTTAATATCAGATACTAAATCATCTACAGTGAAGTCATGTAACTTGATAGTCAATCCGAATCCTTTATCTAAAGCTTTTCTAGCATTTATATGCTGTTCTTGAAAAAGTGGAATACCTAACATTGGGATTCCATGATACAATGCCTCATATTGGCCTCCATTTCCACAGTGTGTTATAAACAATTTGGTGTTTCGATGTCCAAGTAAATCATTCTGTGGGATCCATGGTGCAGTTAATATTTTGTCAGTCGAAACCGTCTGATTTGTTTTGAAGACGAATTTATAATCACTAATTCGAGTAAAGGCGGATATCAATTTATCAAAGACATACTCCGGAAACCGAGTCACTAAACTTCCAAACGAAACAATAACCACACCAACATCAGCCGAATCCATGAACTCTTTAAATATTCCTGTCAAAGGGTTTGCTGCTTTTGTTCCGATTCCGCCGATAAACGCATAATTTTGAAATACCGGTCTTGGGTAATCCATAACAGGGTCCATTTCTAACAAATGGAATTCTGCTTGTTTCCACAATTCGGTAGTTGATATGTAAGGTTTTTCTGGTGCATATTTACTAACAGCCGACCAAGGTGTAGCTATATCCCTTATGATTTCAAATAGGGAAAAAAGAAAAACATTAACAGTCCTTTCTGCAAAATTCATTTTATCACTAAATTCCACGATCGGGATAGCTGGAATAAATGAAGACGAATATGGTATTCTTTCGTTGACTGGATCATAATTTTGCCCATAATGTATAAACGGAACAGAAAGTTTATATGCAATTATATTTTCGCACATCGCTGAAGCACTGTTTGCAACAACAGCCAACTTGAATTTTCGTTTCTTAAGATCCTCGAACATCTGTTGATCAGAGAGATACAAGTGACATATATATTTAACAAATTGGGTATAGTTTAATCCCCAGTAGGATTCTCCATTTGATGTTTTTTCAATTGTTTCTATAATGTAAGATTCTGAGTCAAAATCAAATTGATTTACTATGACGACGTCCATAGATGAGTTTTTAACCATTGCATCTTCTGCCAAAGATTTTGAAAGAATGGCTGTTGTTCTGTGGCCATATTTGTAATAGAGTTCATCAATTGCTGGAATAATTGGACGTATAACACTGTATATAGGAAACGTTATAAAGAGTATATTGTCACATCTAACCGTTAAAACGAATAATGTTAACACAACTAGTGAATTATGATTCAGCCACATGATTAACCTAAAATAAAAGTAAAAATATTATACAGATATTATTTTATCACGCGTGGTCAGGGAGACCATTTTACAAATTTTTTTACAAATCGGGATCTTGGAAGAAGGGTATGATAATATTCTTGTTCCGGAATACTCCGAATTGTAATTCCTCATGTTTTGTATGATTCATAATTTATCCAATAAATACTGATTGAACTAACACGGGGTAAATAGAATAGCTAGTAGAGCAATCATTTTGTTGTGCTTTAATCATCTCTAGTCTTATTTGATATGTTTATTTTAGTGTGTCATCATTAAAAAATGGTTAAACAAAACACTAAAACAACTCGTTTTTGCAATTAAATAGAAATATTATTATATTGTAAAAATATTTTTCAAAATACAGGAGTATCATGGATTCTTATTATAATGATGTTTCTTTAGGATACTTTTGTATCACCAAGGACAAGAATTAAAAGATCGACAAGGAAACAAAGTTGAATTCAAAATAAGAGAAAATATAAAAGAATGCTTCCTAAAGTATCTGTGGTGGCACAGAGGTGACATGAAATATATTTTTCATATTACGTGCGCACGTAATAGGTATTACGTGCGCACGTAGTAACAAATACGTGCGCACGTATTACCTATTACGTACGCACGTAGTAACCAATACGTGCCCACGTATTAACTTTTACGTGCGCACGTATTACTAATAGGTAATACGTGCGCACGTATTGGTTAACCTATTACGTGCTCACGTATTACTGATAGGTAATACGTGCGCACGTAAAAGGTAAAACGTGCGCACGTAATAGGTTAATACGTGCGCACGTAATATGAATAATATATTTCATGTCACCTCTGTGCCACCGTAAGTATCCTACCGTTTGTAGGATAAAAAAGACCCTAATATCTTAGCTTAAGAAATATTTTAATGTCTTCATGAGTCTATTTTCTACGATGGCCTATACCGGACGCCATTTTACACCTTTAACTAAGTGTCATTATTTTCAACTTATTGTCAAAACGACATGACATGACACTCACGTTACTAAGTGTCATAATTGTCAACCCAAAACATGGCAAAGTGGCATGTCATGACACTTTCGTTACTATGCGTAACATGGCGTCCGGTATCGACCATTGTAATTTTCACTAACAGCGATCACATTCAAACAATACAATTGATAAATAGGTGACAGTTTATTACACAAACAAGCACACCATACAAGCAGACTGGTTAAATTTAAATTGGACTAAAAAATTTGAAAATTGTTTCACAAGATACACAAGAACCAACTGTTTTTAAACATAAGGCTAATGTAAAGACAAGGACACGTTGTCATATACCCAAGTCACTTCTTAATTGACTATTTTTGACTTACCCGCTGTTGGAATAATGAAACGGTGTGATTAGAACTTCTGCAACTACTGACTGTGAGCAAGTGTCTTAATTTTTTTCCAGTGTGTTTGCTAATACAAAGAAGAAACAACATAACAAACCGCCGATCAGTGACCTACACTAGTACTTTAGTACTTTATTACTGAGAAGTTGACCTTATACTACAATAGAATGAAATAAAATAAATTACCGTAGATGACGATACTCTTAGTTGTTACCAGGTAGATGCTTGTCGACACCACTCAGCTTATCGGTGTTAAAACAACAGCTTTCTTTCTCCTTTAAAGTATCACAAATGTTCACGATTTAATTGAAGTAGACGACGTATGACCTAATATTTAAACCCATCGTTATAAGAGGCAGAATTATGATGTATGTATGTTGCATAAATCTGTTCATTTGAAGTAAACATTAAGTACAATCTTAGAGTCAATATCATTAACATAAAGATTGGAACAACTTATTTTTATGAAGGGTATGAAAGGATCTATAAAATAGTTTCTTTTAAATTTCAACTGATGAGACTTTATTTCTGGTAACATGAACAAACAAAGTTATCTTGCAATGTGAAAAAGAATTGAAAATTCTTGTAATAAAAGTTTTATACAAAATTCCCATTAAAATGGGATCTCTCTTTACTTTAACATTTTCTAAATTTGATTAATTTTGTATATATGTACTTCACTCCAAAGTTTTTTTTAAAATTTACTTTTATTGATTTTTAATTAAAATCCATGTGATCTTTTGTTAGCAGTAAGTCACATTAAAAAATACCGCCTGAAATTTCGCCGGTTCATGTCATCCATCAATGGAACAATATTAGTAAAAAAAAAGTTAGTGAAAACAGCATGATTTCATTAACATTTAATATTCTAATAAGGAATATTTGAAGATTGAAATTTTCATATATTATCATGATGGATATTTAAAGATTTTTTTTTTTTTTTTTTTTTTTTTTTTTTTTTTTTTTTTTTTTTTTTTTTTGAAAAATACAGAAGTAAGTACATATTGCAATGGAACCATACACGTGTATTTCAACATCCTGTTGTCAAACCTTGTGTTTGTGTAAAAATACTGGATTATTTTCAGTGATAAAAATGTCTTGCAACTTGATAAAATTTACCTTTTGCATAAAAACAACACTTCAATTTAAAGTGTAAGCATATATGAAAATTATATGAAAATAAAAAAAACTTTGGTTGCTAACTTGTATTGTTTTTCTTTTACTATACCAAATGATTTCAATTTAAACTCAATATCTAATTTAGAGAATCCTGACTTTTCAGTTTACTAATAACGTTTATAAATGAACCTACACTAATTTAAACCAGCGACATTCAAAACGGATTTAAATTTCGCTGTTTAAACATCATACAATCGCCAACCACTTGTACAAGTCACTTTGAAGTAAACGCGATACTATAATATCAAAATGAGAAGGATAACGACTCTGAATTCTGACCGGAACATTGTAGTTGTAACCGCAAAATTTGAATTTTATTTTAAAATACTTTGAAATCTAACATATCTTATTGTTTCACACAGACTTAATATTATCACTATTTAAAACAATCATTTAATTATTTCATTTATGTCATAATTAGTTCAAGCTCTGAGTTATTAATTAAGATATATTCTTAATTTCTTAAATCGTAGAAAATTATTAAAATTTTAAATGACAATTAACAAAATTACAGTTTAAATTTTCTTCTTGAAATTATGTAAAAACTGATGTCGAATCAAGTAAATAATTCAGACTTACCTAATATGTTGAAAACTCTAAAGTTAATTGTCTTAAACAGTCTTCTGAAGCCAAATTCACAAGTGACCACACTTGGCTTTTAGCTCAGAGCTTCGGTTTTAATCACGTGATACTCCTAGCTTTCAGAAGTACCAATTAAAATCCTAGAAACAATTTACTTCAATCGCGCTTTTATAGCACACCTGAGCAGGGATAAGCTTACGCCCTAGGCTACTTGACCAATGAAAAACACTTATGAAATAATAAATAGAATAATAGAAAATCTGACACATGAGTCTCGCTATTTACTCGCAACGGAAAAGTTTTATCTAAGCCTTTTGGGTTAAAACAAATACTTTATTTCTACAAAAACATTAATCATATTTTTAAAAGTACAAATCCGCACCGAAATGCGTTAATTCCATATTTCCTAATTAAAGATGAAAACTTAACAAAATATGTCGACACAATGATTGCAATTAGGCTAATTTTCTATAAATTACAGATTATAATCAATTTATTTGTTCATCTTTTTTATAGTTCTTTCTTCTTTTTTCCATTTTTTTTTACTTATTTATGTTTTATATATTTATAAAACCTAAAATGCCTATTTCTAAATTTGCCAGTTTAGAAGTGGTTCTCTCCCAATTGCGGTAGAAACCGGTAGATACACTAAACCGCCTACACCGTTACAAAAAAGAATTTGTAAATATTGTAATATTTTAGAAGTTGAAAACGAACAACATGTTTTAATTGACTGTCATTCTTATAGCGATTTAAGATACTCACTTTTTAACCTATGTAATAATTTAAATTCCAATTTTAAAGATTTTAGCCCTTCGGATAAATTGAATTTTATTATGTCTTGTAATGTTGCTGAGGTCCAACAAAAACTTGGTATCTTTTTATTCAATATGATCACCAGACGTAGATGTTTTTAAATGCCTATTTATGATGTTTTAAGCGGTGACTAGCAGCCTTACTTTTTATACTCATGCCCAACTATTTTATATGACCAAATATTTTAGCGCTATGAACAAATGTATGTTTTATATTTTCCCCATGTATTTTAATTATTGAATAC
Organism: Tegillarca granosa; assembly: GCA_029721355.1. Taxonomy (NCBI): domain Eukaryota; kingdom Metazoa; phylum Mollusca; class Bivalvia; order Arcoida; family Arcidae; genus Tegillarca; species Tegillarca granosa. Next base: position 35,127,952 of record CM056601.1, on the reverse strand, counting down.
AATTTGTAGTGTCTCGTAGGTCAGATATGGCCGGATATAAAAATTTTATAAGGGTTTTTATATACATGTATGTATGTGAACTTTGAATTTTTATATGTGACACTTAAATAAAATAAATTATTATTATTATTATTATTATTATTATTATTATTATTTAACTATATCTATTTCAATTATTTATTTATATTTAAAATTTGATAAAATACATATCGATAATTTTTTTTTAATTACAGATGTAATAATTTAATTGTTTTTGGCAAAACGTGATTTGATTTTTTTGTATATACACAACATAACATGTAGTTTAAAGTACAGGCTAAAGACATTCTATTTATGATGTGGTAAATTATTATTATTATTATTATTATTATTATTATTATTATCAGCATCATCCTTTTTATTATTATTATTATTATTATTATTATTATTATTATTATTATTATTATTATTATTATTATTTTTGATAACATAAATATTTATTCTCCATTATACATGGTTTCAGTTACGATATTGTATAACATATAGTATTGTCATGTGTTGATTTTGAATTTCTATTAAAATAATATGTGATGATTTTGAATGCATTATTTCAATAGAAATTCAAAATCAACACATGACAGTATAAAATAATCATCGGCTGTTTTCCTTCTCGTCCAGATTTATTCACTTATACGAGACAGGTTTGGGATGGTAGAGTTTCTGTATTATACCGTCGATTTTCGGCAAGCGAAATTACAATTTTTCTTCACTAGGAAATGGGGATAAATTCAACATTACCCACCAAACGACTGGACACCCACTCTCTTTGTAAGTTAAGAAGTATTATTAGCAAAACAATTATAATATGCCAGCTTTTCTGAACACCTTTGCAGAGCAAACGAAAATAAACAGCTACCGTCTATAGTGATCGTGTACCGATACACGTAGAGATTGGTACCAATAGAACCCATTCTCCTGATTAGATAGACCGACTACCTTAATAATTGTGCTACCTGTGAAAGTAAAACACTTGCTTTAGTAACACATAAGGTAATGCTCACCAAACAGATCTTAGGACATACCCATGCCGGGACAGACAAATTTTAAATACCAGTAATCAAATCAACAACCTACGATTACAATACATTCTAAAGTATTTTCCAGATTTCAGAGCACATGGCGATATGTTGTGAATCTATACACATTTTATATGCAATCATAATTATCTTTTTTTATTCAGGAATTGGACATGCTTTGATTTATGTTGCTTCCATAATGGTTATCAACTCCTACTTCGAGAAAAAGCGACCCTTGGCGATTGCTGTTGGAATAAGTGGGGCTGGAATAGGAATGACATTGTTTCCACTATTAGAGGATATTTTACTCGTTAACTATGGGGTTGGTGGAACATGCCTTATCAATGCTGCTATACATTTAAATACATTTGTTTGTGGTGGTTTATATTTTCCTCATAAACGAGGTAAATGGCTATTTTGTTTGTTTCTTTAAATCATGAAATAAAAAAGTTTTTTTTAAAATTGTTAATGGACCGGACCCACGGCCAATAATGTCAATTAATTAACTTATCCGGTTTATCTTAGTGCCTCGGTTGCCATGATATCTTCAGTACAGTCAAGTACATTTCATAGCTAGCCACTAGACACCATGATAGCTGTGCTTAGTCTTGAACCCTAACTTATACGTGATTGTTAAACATTTTACTTAGAAATCGTCAGGTAAAACAACTAGATCGAGTTCAAATATACCCAATCGTCGTATATTCTGCAGCTTAAGTTTGGCTTGTGAGACAAAAAGTCATATAAACCAAGTATGTTTTATTCCATTCTGTATACCATAACTGTGTTGTCAATTGATACCAAAATCATCTTGTCACTCAACTTTTAATTACTTTAAGCTATTATTAAGCTTTTATAACGGAAACACCAATGACAACCGCATATTTCACGCTTTAACAATGAGTCGCAGATTCCAATTTCCAAAGTTTCCTATGTTTCCTTTATTTTGGCATTTCTCAAATCATGATTCAATTGTGTCGCTCAAAATATCTGTTGACCAAATTAAATTGTTTTCGATTGTATCTAGATTTCACCGACTGAAGTAACAGACCAGACCAGGAATAAACATTATTTTTACTCACAAAAAGAACATTGCAAACGGGGCTTTAAAAGCCCTCTTGGAAAACAAGATTTTAACATATTAGGAAAAGGATTCCTTTAAGAGTTTATTTTCAAATCACACACACACACACACACACACACACACACACACACATATATATATATATATATATATATATATATATATATATATTCCCATTTTCTCTAATTTCAGGCAAAATAAGTAGTGAAAAGACGTCTTCCGTTAACATATTAAAGTCACTGTGCAACATCGTTCTTATGAGGAATCCACGTTTCATTTTGTTTTTATTCGTTAACATCCTATGCATGACGGGAAGTTACGTCTTCGGCAGTTTCCTTCCACAATATATGGTGTTTCGCGGTTACAGTATGACGGAAGCTTCCGCTGCCATTAGTTTAAATGGTATCAGTAGCAGTATAGGAAGAATATTCGCCGGATACCTGTGTTTTAAATTTTACAGTTATCGCCCTTTGCTGTATTGCATTTTCTTAGGTGGATGTGGTGCATCGCTAATTGTTGTTACCATTTCAGAATCTTACATTGCCTTCATTGCAGCATCAGCGTTATATGGAGTAACTGCGGGTAAGTTTAGTTTGGCCATTAAAATTTTTGTCTTCAGTCTTAACAGCATAACAAACAAATGATTGCAAAAAGTCATTAATATCATACTGTATTTTATGGTCTAAAACATATTGCATGGACAAGAATAATAAGCATTTTTGGCAATTCCTTCTTCGAGTTTGGTTTTTTGTATTAAATTTTGACTCTCTTTCAGATAAGTTAGTGGTAGTTCTCGCTATAGAATTATAAAAAAGTTGTTACATTAATACATAGGCGTGAAGATATTTGATGAAATAATTAAAAAACTATATATATATATATATATATATATATATATATATATATATATATATATATATATATATATATATATATGCGCATTAAGGCATTAAGTGTATTTTTTTAACTTATGCTTCACCTTTCTTTTTTTTTGTAGATTTATAAGAGCAGGGCTTTTTAAAAAACGTGATTGCTGGTAGGATTTATTTGAAACTAAACCCATTTGGTATAGAAATTTTTGTCTTTTTTTCTCTTTTCAGACAGCTGTGTTGGTTTTATGATGCAACAAAAAGATTCACTTTGATTTATGATCCAATATCTTATATAGTTACTTACTCGAACGGAGCAATTATTCAAATAAAACGTTTTAATAATTTAAAAAAAATGACATAAAAGAGAAATGGCTTTTAAAAAAAGACATTTCGCTCTATTTATTAAGGCAAGTAGATTTAAAAAAAACAACACCTGTTGTTAATTGGTTAAATACTGTTTTTACGTAGCATCAGCCGTCCTCTATACGCGACTAGATTATTTTTTAAGCTCTAGTATTAAACCTTTACAAAGGTTCATATAATGCTTGATTTTTTTCCATGTATTCCTAATCAGCTTTGTACTTGTGCGTACTTTTGATGACGTTTAGAGTGTTAGTTCAGTCATTTACAATGTCGCAGATAAACGTTACAGACCACTCACTCTGTTATACGGATACGTGGAAATACTGTTATGTCCTATATGGCAAGAAATATCATTCCTCATTTGCGGTCAAACAACGTCGAACCCACTTTGATGAAACGCCTTGGGGATTAAAACCTTAACCATTCGGTCAGCGAGGACCAAAATACCATGTCTAGTAGAAATAACTGTTCTACAGGAATATTAGGGATACCATATGATACATTGACAGACATCGTTGAGACTGATATCCTTTATTGTGCATTTAAAAACGTATTGAATATTGATTTGCATTTCTGAAACCTATTTGTTTTCGATATTTATTACGTGTGGTTATTTGCAATTTATTAGAAAGACTTTTAATGATAAGATTTTGGTCAAATGAATTCGCGGTTTTGTTCGATTATGACAGGTTTGGAAGCATTGGCAGCTACATTGGCGATTATATATCTGTATAGGAAAGTTGCAGATAATTAACGTACTTTACATGGTAATTACCAAAGCCATCATGATACCAAAAAAAATTATTATATCTATACTTTGATTGTATGTGACATTCATTTCTGTTGACATTATTTCTTTAGGTGGAACGATACTGGTGCCGTCGGTAATCGTCGCAGACCTGTTCGGGAGAGACGTTCTTTCAAGTAGTTTGGGGATTATGTATTTGGCACAAGGAATAGGACTGATTGCAGGAAGTCCAATTGCAGGTTTGTAATAAATAAAAGTAGTAAAGTTGAATATAATAGAATGCAAGAAGATATTAAAATCTTGTCAGGGTAACAGAATAAACCAAATTTAATGTTTGATGACTATACTTCGTGAAATTGGATATTTAGTAATTTGATGGGTTTTTCAAATCTTAAACCTATGTCACAATTCATTAGCCACACCATGGTGTGATACCCCTGTTCTTGAGTGGTCTAAATCGCGTACATGCAGATCACTGCGCTTTTCACAGGCTAGGTTCGAATTCTTCTCGGAACATTTCTAGTGTTCAACCGGATACTCTGATTTCCATCATTATCCCAGACATGACCACCTTGATACATGCTTAAGAGTTTTGACTGTTTCATACAGAACCATTACTCTGATTTATCGGGTTTGTAACTTTCATCAGACCCTATACTTTAGCGTGAGCTTTCTACCTCACCATGTACTTCTTGCCTTTTGTTAATTATAAAGTTTCATAAAACTACTAGTAATGTACTATAAAGATATGTTTTTGCCCAATAGAAAGCCAGGAAAAGTCAGTTGCATTTTGTAAGATGCACGAAGGTGTATAAAAGATTTTACAGTGATTTACTAGAAGATTTTTTTCTTTCTATCAATGGAGTGATGGTAATTATATTTTACGTTGCATCAACAATTTCCCGCTGTTTTAGGCGAGAGCAAATTTATTAATTCCAAAGATTAATCTAAAAACAAGTTTAAGTATGTATATATGTATGTATGTATGAGGTTTGCTGCGTATTAAGGTCTGCTTTGTACTAGTGCGCACTAAACGCAACTTTTTGCCCAGGTGCTAGTTCGCCGAGTCAGTATGCTTCAGATAAGCCTAACATTCCCCTAGTCACATCAACGGATTAGCGAGTTAATACTGAATGTTGTGCGTCAGGCGAGAACGTAGTATCTAAAATTTTAAAGTCTTATGTGCGACACGACTAGGGTTCGAACTTAAGACCTTGATCTTCAATTGAAGTTAAAGTCACCTTTCTACTATGTTGTCTTAAAATCTTGCAGCATTTCACATAAATCAGCATTTAAAGGTCAAGCAAGTTTGTGAAGTTGGTTTAAGAAGAGCATGTGAGGATTCTAAGCATTATTCCCTGGAAGCGATCGAACTTGCATAGCTTATTAATTTATCAAAAGTTAATGTGATTTTAAACACAATACATTTATCTATGAACCGATAGATATATATTTGTTCTTTTTCTAATGTGATCGTTTAAATTTTTAAATAGAATTACATGTAATATTGCAACTCATTGTACGAACGATCATCTAATGTCATTATAAAGCCAATTACATACTCACTGTTTGTCTTTTTAACAGGTGCAATTTCTGACGGACTAGACGATGAACTCATTGTTTTCTATTTTGGAGGGGCTATATTATTTCTATCTGTGATAATGATGTTCCCAATCGCTTGCTCAGGATCTCAAAAACCACGTAATTATATCGACCAAACAATGGTAATACTGATAGATGACAACGAAACATCGCCATTGACTAACTACTATTTGGATATAGAGACATATTATGATTCTATGGATACGGATATGATGTTCATACATGGTGTAGTTTAAGGTCACCGGGTTCCAAAATCCATGGATGACTAAATGCAATGGTGAATTCACTTACCGTACTACAGATTCTCATCGGAGCCATTACACAGAGTTTCTATGACAGTAGGAACAAGATCACGAAGTAAAGATCATGGGGTTTGCAATTAAGACCCTTATATAACCATGCAGATAAAACAACCTTGCGGGCATCATATCCTCAAAAAAGACAATGATGGTATTTGTGTACTATCTTAAAATCGTATACACCATCACATCTACGTCTACCTAACATTACTTATTTCTATGTTGTATACAATCAAAAGTTGTTTCTATTTCATTTACTTGCCAATTTGTGTCTTTTTTGCCCCTTTTAATTGTTTTATGGATTTAGGTGCATTAGGTCATGCAGAGTACATGTTATGTGGGTGACTTATGAATCGCATTCTTCTGTTTCAAACTTCTATCGTTTATGCTTGAATGGTGGATTACTGTTTTTTGTAAATAAGGCTTGTTTTCATGTTTGAGTTTTATTGGACACATGCCTGTAAAAATATGGAATGGCTAAGGAACTAGAAAATTCATTAAAACAAGAGTATACAAATTGTGCATCAATGAAAGGCTTGTGAGCTATGCGAGGAAGGATAATTGGTTTCTGTATCTGTTATTTTGAGTTGCAATTTTTAGCAATAATGCACCTTTTTGTTTTGTTGTTTGTGTTAACTATAACGTTTGTTTTTTTTTTTATGATTTATCTTTGTATTTGTTTTATTTATTATGATGTATTTATGACACCTGTTTTCAATAAAACTATTTATGTTTTGGTACATTTGCATTTCTTTTAGATGTTTTGTTTCCAGAGAGCATTACTGGCCGATGGTCAAAATTGTGGATTTACATATCACTGAGCTTTACAAATACTAGATTCTAATACATCTCGGGGCAGGTACTAGTGTTAGAAAAGTTTCATTTTGCTTGTCAAAGGTCGGATAGTTTTCTCCTGGCATTTCACTTTCCTCAGCAATCTAATGACTGACAATCCGATGACTTAGATACAAGAGGAAGGATTTTATTTCGACTCCATACCGCTTTGTTGATATGCATAATTAATTTAACACATTGACCCGGATGTTCAAAGCGTTATTAGCTTTATCAAATTGTCATGTGGAAAATTTTTGGGGTTTTTTTAAATAAAAAAATATTCAAAATTCTCCACATGACAATTTGATTAGTGAAAATCAAAAAAAGTATTAAAAAAAATCTATTATAAAGCTTTGACTTAAATTGTATATCCGTATAATTAAAATTTATTTAATTTAAATAAAGTTTTATAAAATCACAAGATAAGAATTTTCTCTTACGAACTGAGGTACTTCGAAGGAGAACTTAAAAACGGATACATCTGTGTCAGTGCAGGAGTAGACCGCTAAAGAACCCTCCTTGCACATTACCCTGAGCGCACTGCAAAGGTAAAAATTTCAGCCATTTCAACTATAGCTAGTGACGTCTCGATATAATTGAAATATTCTTGACTGAGACCTAAACCTAATTAAATCAATAAATCTAACAAACTGGTTAGGTGTAGCTACATCAGGTTTCAACCACTAGGGCCCACATATAATATATGTCGCCCTTTAGTTAAACACTAGCATAAGGTGCATTGTAAAATAATTATCACATCAGTCATGATTACGCCTTTAATATAGCACAAAATGTCCTTTATCTTAAAACAAAAAACTATTAAACTTCGGTAAAAAAAAAAACTTCCAACTCCAACAGAAAACAAAGGAATCGACATTTGCATTGTTTAATTTCAATCTTGATTTAATTAGGTGTTAGAGACTATGCGGTAAGATCATTTAATGTTAGCCTATTTCTTGATACAAATTAGGTGTTAAGGGCTATGCTGCAATACCATTTGTTGTTAGCATACCTCTTAATTGAGAAATACCATTTGGTGTAAGTCTACTTCTTGATACAAATTATGTGTTATGGACTATGCTGCAATACCATTTGTTGTAACATACCTCTTAATTGAATCGGGTGTAAGGGACCATGCAGAAATACCATTTGGTGTTGGCCTACTTCTTGGTTGATTTGGGTGTTAGGAACTATGCAGAATTACCATTTGGTGTTCGCCTACTTCTGAATTGAATTGGGTGTTGGTGAATATGCAGCAACACCATGAGGTGTTAGCCTACTTCTTAGTTGAATTGGGTGTAAGGGACTTTGCAGAATTACCATTTGGTAGTTAACCTTCTTCTTGCATAGAAGTCGATGTTAAGGACTATGCAAAAATACCACCCTACTTCTGGATTGAATTTGGTGTAAGAGACTATGCGGCAATACCATTTGGTGGTCTGAGAAGCTTCAAAACATTTACAGATAATTTATTCTACATTGTATGTTGTTTGAATTTACATTCTTCTATTCGTGACGACACATTTTTTATAATTCACACATGAATCTAAACACAGGTTGTATACGTTTGTGCTAGAGTCCCTGATCTGTCTAGTACTAGTGCAATTAAGAAGACCTTTACGGTGCAAATTATTTTAAAGAAATTAAAGTGCGTACATGCATCGTTTTGATACTGCAATAAACATCATTATAATTTTGTAAATTTTACAGATGTGCCATGTGCTGATTTTGATATTTCTATTAAAATAATTCATTCAAAATCAGCACATGAAAGATCTTAGGAAATAAGAATCGTTTTGAATAGATGTAAACGCTACTGTCATTGTTATTAATTTGCATGTCCCCAACTCTAGTAGGTGAGAAGAAATGAGTTTGCTATGTCTTGAATTTCTGCCAGGATTCGAACCCCCAATCCAAACATATATCTTAAAGTGAAGACTACTATTAGTACAAGTAGTATAAAAGGTCAACCATTATATTAGTCCAACTTTGAAGTAAGAAGTGTCATGTTCTACTTTTGAATTGTATTATTTTTTTAAAAAAAAAAAAAAGATCAAAAGAAGAACATGACAGAAGCATCAATGATGAAATAATGAAACAAAATTTATCAGACAAAATCGTGTTTCAAAGTAGTGCTGGGACTGTAAGAGTGTTCGTGTTGTATATAACAATAGATTGTTGAATATGAAATTGAAACACTCTCATCTCACTTTTCAAAATCATTCCCAAATCTACACTTTTTTTGGGTCTCATTAGCTGACTTTCATAGTTAAATGAAGTTAATATCATTTTGGCTAGATATTGACAAGATAATTAAACTCGATTTTTGGACCGTGTTTCAAAATTGAAAATTAACTGCGTGGATGTCGTTTTAATAAAAACGCTTACGTTGTTTGTTGTATGTAATTATTAATTTCTGGTTCCAAATATATATTCCAATTTTATGATAAGAATGTAATTAAAAATTTAAATAAAACGAAATTCTTATATAAAACTCAACAGACTTTATTGAGAAAACTAAATATAACAGCTAATAGTACCGTCATTTTTTCCGAAATGTCCCATTTAAACATCTGAAATAGAAAAGAAGATGAACTTACAATCAGAAAACAAAACATAAATATAAATCATTTGCGCACCTTCTAATATAGTTTACATTGTACAAGGTCTACTGTTCTTGAGCTTGGAGCATGCGCACGGATGTACGGAAAAACCCATGAATCGAAGGTGAAACATGACAAATTGCATTAATTATCCTTAATTAATATCCAGATGTATTTGAAAAGGTGTTATGTGTCTCTAACTAAGTCACAAATGACAAATTCAACGAAGTTCTGTGTTTAATTTATCGGATTTCGCCGTTTTTAAAGTTGTGTTTAAATGACCCGGGTTTTGATGACGTTACCATGTTCTAATATTAAATCTCAAATGCTGCATCTCGCTGGGTAATTACTGTAATTTCTGTATTTATTCGAGCTTTTATCTTTGAACCAAATGTTACATTGTTCATTAGGAACATCATTAATTAGATTAGCATCATTTTATTTTTTCTTTGAAAAACTTAATGCAGCTTTAATACCGGTACTACACAATAGGTTCATCTATCCTAAAGGACTTATTAACAATAAACAAACAAACTATACCGCTTTGATTAAAAAAAAAACATTTTATATTTATACACTGTTTAAAGTTTGCGGGTTTTATCATTTTTACATATACATGCATGTATGTTGTCTTTTTCATTCATTCGTTTCTTGAAACATATTTTGGATTGATAAATATATTTCTGAGTTCATTTTATATAGGTAAATTATTCGTAAACTTCTATATTTATTATAATACTATAGTTTCTCCTTCAGAGTAAAGTTTGGGCCTTAGTTGCCAAGTGCACTGAAATGACGACTTAGAATCACCGCCTAGACACGACTCCGAGCCTATTCTTATGTTTGAACGTTTAAAATCGTTTGTCAAAGGCATTTTAGGTATTTAAGATTTGTATGCCATTTTATGAAATAACCGAAATTATATCATTGAAAACATGACAGTAAAAAACATTCCAGTTACCCATTCAACAATAGGCCGTTGTACCCCAGAAATCAGCTCTTGGTGTAAAAATGCAACTTTTATACATGCAAGTTACAATGAAATACTTTATATAAGTGAATTATTACCTGTTATTAACATTGGAGTGTCATCAGTTCCTGGATTGGAACATTGGCATCTCCAGTAGGCTTGCCAAATATAGGATCAACACAGAAACATCTACTGCCAATACACTGCTTTGTTTGGTAGTTACCGAAATCATCACAATAATAAAATCTTCCCACAATGCCAAGCTCGCTGTATGAGTTGAGGGCACGTGCACACTCTAGGAAAAATCAAAATAAGAAAGGTATCATAGTTGCTTAGATTTATTTGCTTACTGTATTTGCAAAAAAGAAATTAAAGACACACACACACACACACACACACACACACATATATATATATACATTATTGTTTCACTTATAATCTTGTTCACGTTGGCAAATCGCCAGGGGCGCCTAGTCATTCTCTATGGAATACAAACAGATTTTGGAAGAGTTTACAGTGACAAGTTAGATAAACATCTCTAAACAATCCGGGGTGATAAGCTATTTGATTCGAACTATTAGCTCTTATTTATGTCCATCAAACACTATAAAACCCTTTTTCCCATTAATTCTGTAAATTTTTGATACACTAGAATTATACACAAAAAAAAAATTTATCCCCAGTTTTACTGAAGCTATTCTATATGTATGACATTGTTTTTATGGTGCTGTTTTCAGACAATCAATATTGTTTATATATATATATATATATATATATATATATATATATATATATATATATATATATATACATATACATACAATGTATATGCCTTGTTTTAACTGGATAAATGTAACCTATTATAATTATTATTATTATCATTTGGCCAGTGAATTAAAATAGTACAGTACCAAACTGAACACCAACATTAGATAATAACTTACTGCAATGCATGTCGAGATCTAAACCTCTTGAAATGTCCTTTGTTAATTTTTTTCCTGCAGGTGATACACAGTGGCAACTGAAATTATAAAAACCAAATGACGAAAATGAATGTACAGTGTAAACCAGATGTCCGGTGTCCGTATATATATATATATATTCTGAGGTATAAATAAATGTCAAGTTAATAAAGTTTGATTCTTGAGTTTTATTATACCCTACTTAGATACGTATAATCATGCCTCATGAACACCGCAGAAAAAACGGAGAAAGTAAGGAAATGAGATTTTTTGCATAAGGATTTTCCGTATCAATTTGACCTAAGTCATTGATCAAACCGTGTTTTATATTTGTGTTAAAGAATATCTCTCTCTCTCTCTCTCTCTCTCTCTCTCTCTCTCTCAAGCACACACAAGCACTCATTCCGGAAATACATCGCTGAAAAATCATGAGGTTAAGAAAATAGAATTGCGCATGACCGACTAATCCATTTTCGCTGGCCAGGTAATATCCTCTGCAACTTGACAGCAAAAGGAATATATACTGTAGGTTTAACAACGGCGATCTTACCTACAGCTGAATGAACTATTCCAGAATTTTGTACCTAACCTGCATGATTATTACAGCGATGTATTTCCGGAATGAGTGTTTGTGCCTTTCCCATATTAAATCACCGTAAGGATTTTAAAAAGCTCTGCATTTTATACTCCAGCTAAGGTGGCATTTAGTTCGGTGTCAGTTAATTTCGACAAAATGCATACGTCATAACGGTATGTGGCATTCTACAAATTTTTTTAATCTCTTCTAAAACCTTGAAAAACTAGTTCTACGGCAGACGTGAATCAGACAGTGGGTCATTTTCACACAGGAAAACGAAGAATTGCAAGTATTTACTGTACAATAATACGTGTTTATTGATTTAAAAAAAACGCAGTAGAATTAATTTAATTTATATCAAACTTACACTCCTCCTAAACATTGTTTTGGTGCATATGTACCATCGTCTAAACATTGTGGTTTAAGGACACCAATGGGTGGCATACCGTGCAGTTCCGTCATGTCAGCTATATATTTGTTTATTTCGGCCAATTCTGCATGACATGGGGCGTAAACTAAAATAGAACACGGTACATGTAGTTAATTAATGGCTGAAAATAATATCGATGGCATTAAAAATAATCAAATAGCTAACAAAATAAATAAATAAATAAATAAATAAATAAATAAATAAATAAATAAATAAATTGTATCCAAGTCAAGATACAATGTAGTTGAGTAAGTGTGTTAACGCCCGAGTCAAGTTTTTTTTCACTTGTATCAGGGCGGTAAGTTCTTGGACGATGGAAAAACAGGTTTGCAAAATAATAAATAAATAAATAAAATTTTAAAAAAAACGACATTTGGCAAGCAATCTGGCACGCTGTCTTGTAGTAGAATCACCAAAAGTGGAATTTGAATACTAGTATTTGAAGTGAGAAACGCTATAATAGCTTGCTGTTGTATTGTAATTTGTTTTAATTTTCTGAGTGAAATATTCATAAATTTACAATATTGCGCTGTTTTGCAATTTTCACATTTTCACATTGATAACAAAGTTTCCAGCTACTTTTAAAATCTTTTACTACACGCTGTATTTACAAGAAGTAGATTTAGGTTTAACACGCAGCTAGAATGAACTTAAGCACAGTAAATGCAAACTGAATTTTAATAAAGTTACTTAAAATTAATTCAAGCACAGTGAAAAACAATTTTAAGTGCCGCGGTATGATTAGCAAGAAGTGATTATTCAGGAGGACTTTTCGATTTACAGGAATTGTAGTCTTAACGTAAAAAATATTGCTATAATATGGACTGTTTTAAACGTGATTTAAAATGGATATAGTTAATTGCTGTTCGATAACAAAATAATACTGAATCGTCTACAAAAAGAGGTTTTAGAACGCGTGTTCTTGAAAGCATTTTTTTAATTTGCTTTGATCGACAGGACATTATTAAATATTACAATACATTTATTATATCTATGAAAAAGGATTAACTTTATTATTGAATTTATATTAATACTCCAAAAAAGGTCCATTTATCTGTTTTATACTTTTGTGTAAAATTAAGTATCTTTTTTTCTTATACCCATCAGTTCATTTTGAAAACTGATGACATATCATTGTTAAATTTTTACCGATATTTATCTTAAATAAAAGGATTAAATATTTGCCAAACAATCCATTTATACATTTTATATTTAAATTAATGTTTAAGGAAAAGAGAAAAGAGAAATATATATCAATAAAAAGTAATTGAACAGAAGTTTTTTTTTTTTTTTTTTTTTTTTTTTTTTTTTTTTTTTTTGACGAACAGAATAAATATTTTAAATCTTACCAGCTTTCTCATCGGCGTAGGCAAAAACTGCCAGCGTTAGAACAGCAAGGTACTTGTACATGTTGGTATCTTTATAATTTGCGGTATGGTTATCTGTGCCATGTCCAGTATATCGTCCAGTATATATATCCTACACCAAACAAAGACAGCTGGGGAAACTGTAGCACCTGTTGTCTTGTTGATTGCGTCACTGGTAACTGGTGGTCAGTCATGTCCACGTAGATGTATATCATTTTATCCGATCAAATAATAAAATTTTATGTAATTGGTATTTTATTACTGTAACAGGTGCCTCTCTCTCTCTCTCTCTCTCTCTCTCTCTCTCTCTCTCTCTCTTTCTCTCTCTCTCTCTCCTATAGAAGCCTGTTAAGGTAAAAGGATAGAAATAAACCTTATGTGAAACAATACGATGTCATCAGCGACTGCAAGATAAATGTATAAATTAGAGGGTGGGTATATATCTTTTATTTGACACAAGACATATTGTATACAGCTAAGTGCCGTTTTTCAGCTTCAAATTTTAATAATTTTTCCCCAGTAAAAATAACAAACAAAAAATCATAAAAACTTTAGAAATATAAAACGTAAACGGTAAACATATTTTAAGAGTTCTGTATTTCAAACCTTTGTATTTGGTTCACGAACATTAGAAAATGCAACATGTCCTTTTAACATTAAACATATTTTGTTTTACAATTGATACTTTTGAATTTAATCAATTTTATACAAAAAAAAATTAACAATGGCACGTAAAATTTATGTAAAACACATGTGTTTTTATCAATAATGTATTTGACAATCAATTATAAATACTTATTGTAAATCAATAATTTTAATCACACTGCATCATTCTTGATTTGATCTTCTAAATAACATAAACTTTATTTAATTGCACTGATTTATTAAATTAAACCACCTGCTGTTAAAGGCCGTTGGGTAGTGTTTTATGGTTATAATGTACAGTTTAATGCGCAGTAAATCTATGGTCCCTGGGGGTTTGTGATAAAATCAGGGTGCGGGGTTCCGTTGTCCTGTTTCTTGAGACAGTTATACAAAACATACATGTATTACGTTAAACACGTCTTTTCTAATTTGTGTTGCATACGTATAAGTTTAGAATATTATTTTTCACAGAAATTATCAAAATACTTAATATAGTCATTTGATGTTGTTTGGGTTATTTTTCCCCAAATTTTTCCATAGCCATTTTTATGGCGTTGATGTTGAAACGTCGCAAGCCATGCATGGTTGAATGCCGATGAATTCCAATTACTTCAGGTGAATCAGTCGAGGAGGCGTAAAATATCAGTTTAATTTTTTAACATGCTGTTGTCATAGGCAGGACATTTCAATATTTTCTTTGTAAAATTCAAAACATAATGCATTTGTAAGTTCACATCATCGGGGCCATAAAAATCAGTCGAGGAGGCGTAAAATATCAGTTTAATTTTTTTACATGCTGTTGTCATAGGCAGGACATTTCAATATTTTCTTTGTAAAATTCAAAACATAATGCATTTGTAAGTTCACATAATCGGGGCCATAAAAATCAGTCGAGGAGGCGTAAAATATCAGTTTAATTTTTTTACATGCTGTTGTCATAGGCAGGACATTTCAATATTTTCTTTGTAAAATTCAAAACATAATGCATTTGTAAGTTCACATCATCGGGGCCATCTAATTGCATACTTTGGTAAGATGGGTTAAATTAATTACCTCCCAATAAGGATTATTCAATAGAGGGATAAATTGTAACAAAATTAAGTGATAATAACAATCTGTTTCCCGTCCAGTTAGCATAGTCGACAGAAGAAAATCATGAAATATTTTTATTTGAGGAAAAAAGCATCATTTAAGAACTGCGGAGGAAGTTTGTTTTGGAACTGAGGGGAGAGGACTGCAATAAATACATTTTATGTAAAACAAAATGCACATTTCGGCTCAAATACACAAAGAATGACGGTTGGTGTTTATATTTGCAATACAGATATGCTAACTTGAAATAAAGGTTCAATTAAACACCCTTTTTTCGATAGAATCGGTATGATACGTAAAATAACGCTTTAGATAAAATGTGTTTTGACAACATATTAACGTATCAGACACTTAAAAACATACACAATTTCTTAAGCAGTAAGCATGCGCATTCCATGAAATGTAATGTAAAATGTATTTTATATAGTCCATGAAATGTAATGTAAAATGTATTTTATATAGTCCATAATGTGTAATGTAAAATATGTTTTATATAGTCCATGAAATGTAATGTAAAATGTATTTATATAGTCCATGAAATGTAATGTAAAATGTGTTTTATATAGTCCATGAAATGTAATGTAAAATGTATTTTATATAGTCCATGAAATGTAATGTAAAATGTGTTTTATATAGTCCATGAAATGTAATGTAAAATGTATTTTATATAGTCCATGAAATGTAATGTAAAATGTATTTTATATAGTCCATGAAATGTAATGTAAAATGTATTTTATATAATCCATGAAATGTAATGTAAAATGTATTTCATATAGTCCATGAAATGTAATGTAAAATGTATTTCATATAGTCCATGAAATGTAATGTAAAATGTATTTTATATAGTCCATGAAATGTAATGTAAAATGTGTTTTATATAGTCCATGAAATGTAATGTAAAATGTATTTTATATAGTCCATGAAATGTAATGTAAAATGTGTTTTATATAGTCCATGAAATGTAATGTAAAATGTATTTTATATAGTCCATGAAATGTAATAAAAAATGTGTTTTATATAGTCCATGAAATGTAATGTAAAATGTATTTTATATAGTCCATGAAATGTAATGTAAAATGTATTTTATATAATCCATGAAATGTAATGTAAAATGTATTTTATATAGTCCATGAAATGTAATGTAAAATGTGTTTTATATAGTCCATGAAATGTAATGTAAAATGTATTTTATATAGTCCATGAAATGTAATGTAAAATGTATTTTATATAATCCATGAAATGTAATGTAAAATGTATTTTATATAGTCCATGAAATGTAATGTAAAATGTGTTTTATATAGTCCATGAAATGTAATGTAAAATGTGTTTTATATAGTCCATGAAATGTAATGTAAAATGTATTTTATATAGTCCATGAAATGTAATGTAAAATGTATTTTATATAGTCCATAATGTGTAATGTAAAATATGTTTTATATAGTCCATGAAATGTAATGTAAAATGTATTTATATAGTCCATGAAATGTAATGTAAAATGTGTTTTATATAGTCTATGAAATGTAATGTAAAATGTATTTTATATAGTCCATGAAATGTAATGTAAAATGATTTTATATAGTCCATGAAATGTAATGTAAAATGTATTTTATATAGTCCATGAAATGTAATGTAAAATATGTTTTATATAGTCCATGAAATGTAATGTAAAATATGTACATATATATATTGCATAGATATAGAAAGTTTAACTTTACACAATGCAGTCCAAGACTCTAAAGCAATATATAATTTATTAAGTTTTACCCGAAGTATTTATCTACCAGTAGAACAGAATAGTGATCTGTTTGACTCTATGGTTGTTCCGGTACTGCTCTACGGTTCAGAAATATGGGGCTTTCAAAATGCTGCAGATGTTGATAATTCACTAAAAAAAATTTTAAAAAAATATATTCTAAATCTAAATAAATCTTCCCCAAATGATGTATTATTTGGTGAATTGGGCCGTTATCCATTCTATATCAAACGTAAAGAAAGAATATTAGAATATTTGGTAAAATTACTAGAAAATCCTGAGAGTATTATGTACGAAGTTTATTTTTATTGGTATCAGAAACTAATAATGGTAAAATGAATTAAGCGTCCAATATTAAAGGTGTTTTTACAAATCTAGGTTTTCCGTGTTATCTTAATGTAAATAAAAAATTGTAAATATGTTAACAAAATTAAGATGTTTTAATTTAAAGATTAATGTTGAAACAGGTAGATATACAAATGTACCACGGCATTGTAGAATATGTTTCGTTTGTAACATGAAAATGGTTGAAGACGAATACTATTTTTACTAGTGTGTCCAGCATACCGCCAAATACATTTAGAATTGTTACCTTAATATTTTAACTGCTGACCATCACTATACAAGTTCAATATTTTACTAAGTTATGCAACAAAACGCATGTTATCCAAATTGACCAAGTATATGTTTTAGTCTGGAACCACAGAACAGAGTTGTTAGAAATGGATCATGTTATATACATGTATATTTAAGATTCTTAGAAGTTGGGGTTTTATATCTAGACCACCTTCTACGTCTACATTGGTAATCTGCCGCTATCATATCAATATATGCGTTTTTTAGGTTTCATCCGAAGGACCCCATGACTTTCATGTCTAAATGCCAAGTGCATTGCGAAAGAACAGTCCCTACAATTTTTAAGTCTTGATCAGACACGACCGGGGTTCAAACCCTTGACTTCCACAAACGAAGCGAGCACTCTACTGACTGAGCTACCGTAGTAGTAATAACAGTTTACAGGTTCTTATCGTGACATGGAGCATCTTCGTTAAACACATGACTTTATGGATCACTGGTTGTAGCTGAGGTCCTTATCGTGACATGGAGCATCTTCGTTAAACACATGACTTTATGGATCACTGGTTGTAGCTGAGGACCTTATCGTGACATGGAGCATCTTCGTTAAACACATGACTTTATGGATCACTGGTTGTAGCAGAGGACCTTGTCGTGACATGGAGCATCTTCGTTAAACACATGACTTTATGGATCACTGGTTGTAGCTGAGGTCTTTCTTACATACTGTACTTAGGCTGACAACAGACATTTACTTTAGTGACCAACAAAATGGAGAGTTTTTAATTCGGTGGCTACCATATGCATTTGTCGTTTCGGGTTGTTTGTTTGTTTGTTTTTTTTTTTTTGTTATTTTTTTAATGTTTAACGTACAACTGACAATCTTGCTCAGTATGGTTTTATCACAGTGACGGTTTGAGCCATAATGATCCGCAGGCCAGGTCCATTTGAAAGGGAGTTTTTATTTATTCCAATAATATAATAACATTTCAATCAACGAAGTCAATATCAAATGATACTACTACAGACTAACGTTTGTGTGAAACTGTTCTGTATGCGGCGTACTCGGCTTGATAGATGACCGAGTAGCTCAGTCGGTATAGCATTCCGCTAGTATTGTTAAGGTCCCGGATTCGAATTCTGGTTACGTCGCTGCATTTTTCCATTCATCTTTACATGAAATTTGACGGGAAAATATCAAATAATGAAAATCAGTAATTATTAAAACCATGAATTTTATTTCTACACAAATGCCAATCAATCAGAGCGACCGCCCTATAATGTTAATATCTTGTACATAGACCAATACTTCTACACTTAGCGCATTACACTGTCCGATTGCTCGAATGCAGTATTGCCCGAATGAAGGACTGTCAAATTGGGTTTCAGCAGCGCTAAGAATTTTAACCAACATCCATGTATCTGCGTATTCCTTGTAAATCGCCCAAGAACGTACACCGCTTGTTGATCTAGGTTTCCATGATAACCTTAAACCCTGAACACTTACATTATATGGAGGCACCACAGTTACGTTACATAACCAAGGCATATATGGAACAATGGCAGGTTCGTTGTATATTGTTTTATGAAACATATCACCAATACCATGGTCATTATTTGAAAAGTATTTTGCACTAAAAAATATGTTTCCCAAACTTAAGTGTTCATAATTCCGTCTTGAGATTCGTACTTGATTCTCTAATTCTGTGACATCCCAGTGTTTAGCAACAATACCGGCAGCATAATTACCTATATAAATATGCCTGTGTTTATTGTTTTGTTGTAGCCACCACTGTAACAGATCTGGGTAGCTTTGATGTGGTGACTCGATAGTCCAGTAAAGCTGTGGAGTAAGATAATCAACCCAGCCATTCATTAACCATTTTCTGGAATCTGCAAAAATCGCATCATAAGACGACAGTCCTTTAACGCCATGGGGAAAGCCTGGTTTCCAAATACCAAATGGACTAATTCCAAACTTTACCCATGGTTTGGTAGCTTTGGTCTCTGTATATAACCTTTTAATTAAGTCATCAACATTTTTGCGTCTCCAGTCAGCTAATGAAAGTTTCCCGCCATTTTCCTTATAAGTCTGATAAGTTTTTGAATCAGGAAAATCATGTCCTGTTACTGGATACGGATAGAAATAATCGTCCATATGAACTCCATCCACATCATACCTCTTAACAACATCTTTAAACACTTTAACTATATGATCTTGAATAACGATGGCTCCTGGATCCATCCATAAATCTGAGCCGTATGCGTACGCATATTCCGGATACACATTTGCTATGTGCGTTTTGGCAAGTCCTATTTTACTTAGTACTTCCGGCACGTGCTCGATACGGATTAAACCATGCATGTAATTCTAAATTTCTTGAATGAGCCTCTTTGACAATGAATTGTAATGGGTCATAAAACGGTGACGGAGCTTTACCTTGTTCTCCCGTCAAATAATAACTCCATGGCTCGAAGGTAGAATTGTATAGAGCATCACAAGATGTTCTTATCTGTAAAACTACGGCATTAAAATTTAAACTCTGTAATTTATCAAGCATTGTTGTTATTTCGTGTTGTTGTTGTGCTGTTGATAAATGTCTTGATGATGGCCAATCTATATTACCTACAGTTGCTACCCATACTCCTCTGAATTCTGATCTTGGCCACATTGACGGATCTGTAAAAATACGAATTAGGAGATGGTAAAACATGTTTTTTTAAAATTAAAATCAAATAACAATGAAAAATTAATTGAAAAAATGTAAGTTTGTTTTCAAAATTATTTACCATCTCGGGCAGCATTGGAGATGTTCATCTAGTGGGATTGTAGGCAATATCCAATAAAGATTTATTCCATGCCCACAAGCCTTAATGATAATAAAAACTTTAATTTAAAATAAAAAACGACGTATTTACATATTGCAGGGCAGAATAACATTTTAGGATTTTTCAAAATACACTGACGTGGGATTAAGGGGTTTGAATTTTTTATCTACAAGGTTCGAATCCTACTCGGGTAAAACCAGAGTGTGAGACAATTTGCAAAAGAGTTTAAAGTCATATGTAGGACCAAGCTTGAACTCAACCCCATTACATATATATTCAACCAAGCCATTCACTGTTTTGAAAGACTGCTTTGAAAAGATATTATACACATTTCATTGGAAAATTGATTTGTGATAAAGACTAAATACTGCACTACTAAAATCGTACCATAAGTTATTTTAAATCTTACCTTCAGTCATAACACCGTTTAGATTATAGACACAGTGCAAGACCAACAATAAAGATAATCGCTGAAAATGAAAAAATATATAAATTTATACATTTGTCATTGAAATTATCAAATAATGTTTCAGCACACGTGCACTTGGGATTAATGGGTCTCGGCGACCAAGATGTATCATCTACTTGGTTCGAATCCCACTTGGATTTGTTCACCAGTTTGTATCTTCCCTTGCTGAAGGACGGTAGATTTCAGAGGGCATTCGGGTTTCCTCCACCATTCACGGGTTCTTCACCTCGATCTGTCAAAGCACCTTGACTGAAGCGTACAACCACATTACTCTATTCTACTTCACCAAACTTTGGATTGACAGTCATGTTACTTATGATTTTTTCCATAGAGATGAAGAGCTTCAATACAGTAGAGCTCGCCTACAAATGACTTTCCATATTTACATTGCATGGTTTATACATTGTTTCCGCCAGCAGACTTTAAAAACCATGACGTTTCTGTTGTTTAACACTCTGTATCAAGAAATAAGTTGTTAGTACAATGCATTAGCAAATGATGATTGTTGAAGAATAAGCATTACATAACGAAGTGCTTAAAAGATTCTGATTTACACCAATGCTTAACATACAAAGATAAAAGACTAAGGCGTCTAGGATACTTATTTATGGAATGTATATATAAGATCTCATAATGACCGATTAGATTAACTTCTAAACAAAATAGGAAAAGGTAAGCTTAAAACATAATGTGAAATGTCAAGCACAGAAGTACAACATTAAAATAGCGGGTTTATAAGAAAACTGTACTTCAAAGACATGATAATTTGTTATTTAAACGGTGTATATTTACCATTGTTTTAAGTACCGTTCTCACCGGAGTTTTGTCTATTACGTCTTAAAATCAAGATTTGTAAACTTAGATAAGGCTATTGATAAGGACAATAACGGTAACTTGAAATCGTGTAATTAACAAGCAAACATCCAGAAACACGACCACGACAATAATGCCAACCCTGATAAATAAATGTTCTTATATTGGGAATTTTTATCTCGTGTGCCCAAGCTATTGACCATTTGGACATAACCTCACATTTTAATTTATTGTGATTACAAATTGAAAATTTCCCATATCTTCATTTTGCCTAAATTCTTATCTATGAAAAAGAAACAATTCTTTGTTTGAAATCGGGCTAACTTCATTAGCCCTTGTAATTGGAGTAATGGCTTCTTATATCCTGGTCAAAATAATTTCGCATATCGAGGAGGTCAGTTCTTTGAATATATAGAAAACAGAATTAGACCAAAAACCCATAAATCTTCGAAACGACAAATTTTTTACCTCACAGAATCTGTCGGATTGGAATTCGAACCCAGGCGGTGTGAGAACCTCGATATCATTTAGCATATTCTTCGGACCAGAAGGCCACCGATGCCCCGATTAAACTTGGTAAAATATGTGACTGGAATTGTTTTTTACATAATATATTCTTTCTTTGAATTTTTGTACCGTTGTCATATTATTCTCACTTTGGGTCCTAAACTGGCACCAATATTAACATTTTTGCAATGAGATTACGATAACGCCCATTGCTGTGCAAAGAGAACTAATCGCGTATCATAAACGTCGGTTCTGAAACGTTCAGTGGCTATATAACTATTTCATCAAAATGTAGTGTAGGTTGTTAACCCTTTCCTATAGCTTAACCTACATTGTACATTTGTACTAAATGGGCACCTCTATCACAAATGGTAGATCGTTTGGATAACATAGAAAATTTCAATGTGAAAACCCCTGGTCTCAGAATGATTTCAATTCAATATTTTCCTTAGTGTATATTTTATGTGTTGTTCAATTTCGCAGTTGATCACGATCAGAATATATGCTACTGGTAAGGAATAGGATCGGCTTGGCACGATCGTTTAAAGTGGAACATGCCAAGTTATAAACTACAAGTAAGATATATCCAATGCAATATGACACTTGGCATTTACAAACCGTCTGGTATCCTGAAAGGGCATTGTATTAAATGGCAAAAATGATGTCCAGTAGTGAGGGTTTAGTTGTAGTTCGTTTGTGTTCAACACGAATTAATATTGAATTGATTAATTTACATTCTGTAGAAAACTGCTTTAAAAATGGACAATATTTGCTCCTTTTGTTTGGTATGCTCACAACTTACTCAAGTAAATATCAACTTTCTCGACAACTTCAGCTTGTAGGACTAGATCTTCGTAAAAGTCCTTATACATAACTTTACTTTTCGCTATCATACTGGCTATTGACATGTACATATTACTAGTAATGCGATATCTCATTACACATTACAGATTTTTAAGTTTAAACCAGGTCAGGGTAATACTCATTCGGTATATGGATTTCTGGTGTAACAAGAAGTCGGTTTTAGTTACCTTTAAGTTCTCTGACATCTCCATATCTGCCATGGTGGTCTTCATCTATACATGCATTTCGGAGATCAGCTTTTAAATACGCAAAAACATATCCATATCAGATACTAGTATACTGCGTTACTTTAAGTAAAGGAAGTAAAGTTAAAAATATCCCAGTTGGAATTCCCCTTTATGTGCAATGTCAAGGTCGGACGATTCTTTACTGATAATTTGAATGAAGCATTTAACATTAACTGTGTAACAATTTGTTATTGGAATTTATAAATCGTAATATAAGGTTATAAAAATTGTAATTTTCTGTGGTACTTTTTGTCTAAGGGCTAGTTGATTGTCTGATGTTTAATTTTTTTTTTTAATATTCTTTAGCTATTCTCGATGAGATGCCTTTTTATTACATAAGAAAACTCTTCCAAAACAAGACAAGGTGTTTCTATTACTCTTGTCTGTATATAATCTTTTATTATGGGCGTTCAAGAAAATGTGACCCGCAGCTGTCGAGCCAACTCGGTATTTTATATAATTGTTATTATATATCTTCCTTCGCGAAATATATAAAATATAATATACTTACGAGGCATGGCTACTTGTATGTTTTTTAATTATTTATATATTTATATATTTATTTATTTATTTATTTATTTATTTATTTGTGTTTGTTTGTTTGTTTGTTTATTTATTATTATTATTATTTTGGAAAAAAAGATTTCATTACAGATGAAAAATTACAAATCACAAAAAGACAAATTGCTCTACCATTTTTCAGAAAAATAAGCAAATATCTATTTACTAAAATTGGTGAAATAAGAGATGACGAAATGCATACAAAACCCTGATACTAAACAAGAAAAGCGGCTGCCATACAAATATCATATGAAATAAAGATGTGGCTTAAAATGGATCATGGAACACGTTTAACATTCGCTGACAAAATAACCTTTATAAACTTTTGATTATCGAACCAACATAATCTGTCTTCTACAATGCTGTGTAATACGACGTCCGAAAATGACGCGTGTCAAACTCAACTTGTCTCATAGTCATTTCGTGCTGTTATATTATTTGCACAAGACACTATACAGCAAATAACAAATATTTCAAGTTTTTGGAAAACCGGTTTTTGTTCCTCTATAAGACAAAAAAATAAAAATAAAAATAAAAATAAAAAAAAAATAAAAAAAGATGAAAATCCGATCACCAGTCGATATTGTCTAAAATTCCAGAAACTCAAAATGAACACCGAGTAACCTCATTACAAGTCAATGTTTATGTTAAAGGACAATTTATTTTCATTAATGAAACAGAAATAAAGCCAGCTTCTTTAGAAATCAAATAATGTTCTGCCTTTAGTACTTTAGTAGAGGCAGCATAAATTAAAAAAAAATAAACCAAACAAAACATATCCAATATCTCGACATTAGATTAGTGGAGTTCTTAGTAGAATATTTCAAAGGCCGATTCAGTGTAAACATAAAATCCTATATTGGATTTATAAAGGAACATCTTTACCTGTAACAAGAAACGGTTTATTACAAAATACTGCGTGAATAAGGAATAGTGCAAATAGGGCGATAGAGTGTGCGCGATATTTAATGCGAGTGACTCTTTTTCGAACGGTGTTCTGAAACGTTTACCATTTTTACTATTAGGTTGTGTAATCTGCTTCCCGTACGAGTTACTTCCTCCAATGTGACTTTCACGTTTATTTTGAGTTGATAGGTTGAAATAAGTACGATGTTACTAAGAGAAATTTCTGACGATCAAAAGGTAATTCAATTTAAATGATAGGTGTAGCTTGTATTACTCTTTATATCACAAGACAATGTGCAAATGCTATGACATAATTTGTCATTTTTGCATGCAAGGTAATATTTTTTGTCGTTGATGTAGCCGGTTACCGGTATTTTTTTGAAAATTTTCATAGAATGTCTAATGCTTTTAAATAACGTTTAGTATTTTTGCTTGCTTGAAAATGATAATCTCAAGAGATATAACAAATTCTCAAGGCAAATCAATCTCCACATGTCAAATTTCAAATACAGATAACTAAGTATACATATGGTAAAAGTATAAAAATAATCAAGGCTATTTTTAAATGGCAAAACTTATTCTGTATCTGTATTCTGTACGTTGTAGAATCGAAGTCCCAAAAAGAAACACACACACACACAGTGTTTTCTCCAGAGTGCGTTTCTTGCGTTTTTGACGCGATTTTTGTATGAATGGCGCAACTTGATTTTGCTGTTGCGTTATTTTTAACGCAATTATTTTTACATAGAATGAAATCGGCTACTGTAAATAATATAAAAGGTGACGGGACTGAAAACGAAAGTACTGAGCGGAAATTCCGTATTGTCGTACCACATGACTATCGTACCATATTAAAGGAAGCTAATTATTAATACAGGAACCTGTCTATATTCTTAATCTTTGAAATGTTTGTATTGAACGCTTAATTTATATAGTCAATATAAGTGCTCTTTGCATCAGGCATAAAAGAAAAGACGAAACAATCTCGTTTGACAACGTTTTACAACTTGTGTCAAAGTCCTGCACGGAGCTCTGAACATGACCAGGCGGCATCTGGTAGTACCTTACTTGCCGACAACTCACAGTCAATTTAAAAAAAAACTTTTGTAAATCGAGATTTTAATAAAATTTGGTTAAACAAATATCCTTTAATGATTTATGAAAATAATAAAATCATATGTAAAACAGGCATATCGGAAGGGGTGGATAATAATAACCAATGATAATGGTCTGTTGACTTGGATTGATGGTAGAACATTCAGTAATTTCTGTTTTGAGATACTGTCGCGATTTTACTGTTGCAAATATTACAGATATAAGTAGCATTTGAAATAAAACATTTAAACATAGACAAAGAGATTAATACAGACCCTCTAATTACAAACAAAATATTTCCTATATTGTAAATTATTGAAAAAATTAATTTTTATTCCAAAAATTTCATGACCCCTTCATTTTGAAAAATGACCTCCTCTTTTCATGTAAGGGGGTCATCAATGACCCCCTGTTTTAGTAATCTGGAGAAAACACTGCACACACACACACACTGTGCATAAAATGAAGAAAGGTTGTATTTGATGTTTGCTGTCATACCTTACTCATTAGTACATTCTAGGTACAGTAGCAGCCCCTGAGAATACATTAACCAACTCTAAATTAATGTCTCGCTTGTATGTACAACCAAATTAGGCAAAGAGCTTGGATGGAGAATGCTTATGGCTCTAGTCTGAAGGCACCTAAAGTACCGTAGTCAGTAAAGCATTCCAGAAGCAGATAGAGCAAATTGTGTTTTCAGTAGTCTGTGTTTTTTTTGTTGAAGCAGTTTGTGTTTGTACTTAGCTCCGGTGACTTGAGTGACATACTAGTATATTATATTATACATGCTGCTATTTGTAAAGGTTGTTCATAATATGGTAAATTTAGGTCACCAGTAGTTAATTCTGTCTATATTTACATCATCTGACAACATGCTTCTTATGCTACTCATGTTGTGATATACATTTGTTGTGAATCTAGCTGCTCTCTGGTGAATACTCTGTCTAGCTTTTAAAGGTCTGGTTGATTTGGGCTCCATGGCATTAAGCAGTATTCCAGTGATGGTGTTACATGAAGGAATTTTTCTACTCCAAAATAGAGGGGGCATGTACTTTATTGTTGTATATTTCAGTGACATGTACATGTATTGGGGAACTCCAGAAAACAGATTCATGGCTATTGCATGATTTTTTATGGAAATATTATGACCAAGTTGAGAAACAATACACACTATGCTGGTTAATTCGGTTTCTTTGTTAGAATAGAAACTTCTAAAACATTTATGTTATGTTTTTTTCCATTTTAGGGTAAAATACAGGAAGTAATTGTTAAAGGAATATATAAAACTAAAGAAGATTTTTTAAAGAAGACATTTAAGCATGTATTTAAGGCAGAAAATTTTTCTGAGGTATTGTATTTTTGAACTGAAGCCATTTTGGACATTTTATTTCCTGTACATCTGATTAAATATCTGTGATAATAGTAATTTGAGCTCATCTGTCAAAGCCAAGATGTGCTGATGGCATAATAAGATAGTAAGACATGCTGGTGTGGGATGTGCATTTGTACATACATGGTACACTTTAGTCTTCTCCTCGAAAACCACTAGGCCAATTAGAATAAAGTTTGGTTTAAAAGGTCCTTGGGTGATGAACATTTCATCATCATAAATCCAAGATGGCCACAATTACTATAAATTGCAAAATCCTATTAATGGCTGTTAGAGGTTAAGTATTTCTTTAATAAACTGATTTAATTAAGACTAAATTTGGTATTAAAGGTCTTTGGGAGGTAAAGATTGGGAAAAAAAATTACCAGGCATGGCTGTCCAAAATCCAATATTACCGCCATTATTAAAACATCAAAAACCTATAAATGGCCATTAAATTTTTATTAAAGTGGAGATTTTGATCAAGTTTGTAATATAGACGATAGAAAAGAATGTAGCAGATTTTTTATACAATATTTTGTTAAATTAAAAGATAAAGTAACAAAACTTTTTACTGATAAATATATTTTGATATATTAGAAAATGATGACATTGCTTCTAAACTTTTAATACATTTATATAGATAATTGATTTAAAGATTTGGAAAAATTAATATGTGTGTTTTAAAATAACATGTGGTGAAGGGTAGTTCCAGATGAGCAATCAGGCCTCATATTTTTTATTAACATGAACTTTAGATTAAATTTTTATCTAAAATCATCTTTACTGTGAGGGCAAGATATTTTTTATCTAGATTGTATAAAGGGAGATAACTCTTGTCATAATATGTGTCAAAATAGCAGATACTTGGTCTTTGTTTTCATGTTTTATAATATTTTTGGTAAGAACTGTAGATCTGTAATAAATACATTAAAATTTTTAGAATGAGTTTTCTCTTTTGGTGAAGTTAATGTTGAAAAAGGGAAAAAAAAAACAATGTCACATTTGTTCATTTAAAAGTCCCACAGTAAGGGTGTAGATGATAGTTGCACTCTTCATTTTCAATATCACCTATTTTAGATAAAAAGAGCCATTGAAGAAGCTACAGTTAGACTGAACACCTTAGAAATATTCAAAGGAAGTAGGCCAAAGTTTATACTAGACATATATGAAGGTAAGTGTAAAATCAAGGGTGATTCAGCGAATTACAATGGTAAAATTCCATTAATATCTGACCCTTATACTGATGTTATGTAACCAGGAATTTGTACTTATAAAATTGAATTGACTTCTGACCTCTGCTCTTGTTATTTATTTCTTCATTCAGGTAAACCAAAAATATTTATTGGCAAAACTGCCTTGACTTCTGACATCTTTGTGCTGTTTTGTAGCTAAGATAAATGTATTGACTTCTGACATCATTGACCGGTTTTGTAACTAGGATAAATGTATTGACTTCTGACATCTTTGTCCGGTTTTGTAGCTAGGATAAATGTATTGACTTCTGACATCATTGACCAGTTTTGTAACTAGGATAAATGTATTGACTTCTGACATCATTGACTGGTTTTGTAATTAGGATAAATGTATCAAGTACTGACATCATTGACCGGTTTTTAGCTAGGATAAATGTATTGACTTCTGACATGATTGACCGGTTTTGTAGCTAGGATAAATGTATTGACTTCTGACATCATTGACCGGTTTTGTAACTAGGATAAATGTATTGACTTCTGACATCATTGACTGGTTTTGTAATTAGGATAAATGTATTGACTTCTGACATCTTTGTCCTGTTTTGTAATTAGGATAAATGTAATGACTTCTGACATCATTGACAGGTTTTGTAATTAGGATAAATGTATTGACTACTGACATCATTGACCAGTTTTGTAGCTAGGATAAATGTATTGACTTCTGACATCATTGACCGGTTTTGTAGCTAGGATAAATGTATTGACTTCTGACATCATTGACAGGTTTTGTAATTAGGATAAATGTATTGACTTCTGACATCATTGACAGGTTTTGTAATTAGGATAAATGTATTGACTTCTGACATCTTTGTCCGGTTTTGTAGCTAGGATAAATGTATTGACTTCTGACATCTTTGTCCTGTTTTGTAGCTAGGATAAATGTATTGACTTCTGACATCTTTGTCCGGTTTTGTAATTAAGATAAATGTATTGACTTCTGACATCTTTGTCCTGTTTTGTAGCTAGGATAAATGTATTGACTTCTGACATCATTGACCAGTTTTGTAATTAGGATAAATGTTTCAAGTTCTGACATCTTTGCCCTTTTTTACCTACCTATGTTATGTCATTTATATACATTTATCTATTTGTAAGATTGACTTTTGACCTGTTTACTGATAATATATAGCCAGAAATATGCATTTGTAAAACTGACATGACCTCTCACATTTGTGTTGTTTACCTTCTGGAACTCTATATATTTCCTACCATACATTAAAATACCGGTATTTCAATCTCTAATCTCTTGCATAAAATGTGTATTTGTAAATCTGCCATGAACTAATAATGGCTTTCAGACTGGCCATCACAAATGTGTCTACTGTGTATCTCTTACATTTATTAGTAGATCTTAATAAGACTTACTATGAGTTTACACTGCCATAAGACAATATGCCATTGACCATGATTAGTCTTGTAGCACAAATGTCAAGGTCACATAATCAAATCTTGGACTTTTTAATTAACTAATTAAGTAATTTATTTATTTGTTTTTTTTTGTTTTTTTTTTTGTTTTTTTTTTGGGGGGGGGGGGTGGGTAGGGGAGAGGGAATATTTTCAGGTGTTTACTGACAGCTCTTGTTTATAATTTTACAGGACCAGGTGCTCAACCAGATGGATACACTTTAATTTTAAACGAAAAAGAAAAGTATTTTACTGGAGGTACAACTGCACAAATAGACAGAGACAATGCTTACTTGGTAATTTCTTTATTGTTAATAATAGAGTATAAATAGGTTTTGCTGAGTAATGGCCACTGAAAGTTTTGATGCTGCTGTGCCTGTAATAGGTAAATTACAACACTGATATTGCTGTAGGTAACTATGACACTGAAATTACAGTATCTGTGATGATACCTGAGAGCACTGATATTGCTGTACCTGTGACAAGTCCTTTAAGCACTAATATTGCCATACCTGTGATGGGTACCTTAGAGTACTGATATTGCAATACTTGTGATGGGTACCTTAGAGTACTGATGTTGCCATACTTGTGATGGGTACCTTAGAGTACTGATATTGCTGTACCTGTGATGGGTACCTTAGAGTACTGATTTTGCTAAACCTGTGATGGGTAGCTTAAAGCAATGATATTGCTGTACCTGTGATGGGTACTTTAGAGAACTGATATTGCCATATCTGTGATGGGTACCTTAGAGTACTGATATTGCTGTACCTGTGATGGGTACCTTAGAATACTGATATTGCTATACCTGTGATGGGTACCTTAGAGTACTGATATTGCCATACCTGTGATGGGTACCTTAGAGTACTGATATTGCCATACCTGTGATAGGTACCTTAGAGTACTGATATTGCCATACCTGTGATGGGTACCTTAGAGTACTGATATTGCCATACCTGTGATGGGTACCTTAGAGTACTGATATTGCCATACCTGTGATGGGTACCTTAGAGTACTGATATTGCCATATCTGTGATGGGTACCTTAGAGTACTGATATTGCCATACCTGTGATGGGTACCTTAGAGTACTGATATTGCCATACCTGTGATGTGTACCTTAGAGTACTGATATTGCCATACCTGTGATGGGACCTTACAGTACTGATATTGCCATACCTGTGATGTGTACCTTAGAGTACTAATATTGCCATACCTGTGACGGGTACCTTAGAGTACTGATATTGCCATACCTGTGATGGGTACGTTCGAAAACTGATATTGCCATATCTGTGATGGGTACCTTAGAGTACTGATATTGCCATACCTGTGATGGGTACTGATATTGCCATACCTGTGATGGGTACCTTAGGTTACTGATATTGCCATACCTGTGATGGGTACCTTAGAGTACTGATATTGCCATACCTGTGATGGGTACCTTAGAGTACTGATATTGCCATACCTGTGATGGGTACCTTCGAATACTGATATTGCCGTACCTGTGATGGGTACCTTAGAGTACTGATATTGCCGTACCTGTGATGGGTACCTTAGAGTACTGATATTGCCATACCTGTGATGGGTACCTTAGAGTTCTGATATTGCCATACCTGTGATGGGTACCTTAAATTACTGATATTGCCATACCTGTGATGGGTACCTTAGAGTACTGATATTGCCATACCTGTGATGGGTACCTTAGAGTACTGATATTGCCATACCTGTGATGGGTACCTTAGAGTACTGATATTGCCATACCTGTGATGGGTACCTTAGAGTACTGATATAGCCATACCTGTGATGGCTACCTTAGAGTACTGATATTATCATACGTGTGATGGGTACCTTAGGTTACTGATATTGCCATACATGTGATGGGTACCTTAGAGTACTGATATTGCCATACCTGTGATGGGTACCTTAGAGTACTGATATTGCCATACCTGTGATGGGTACCTTAGGTTACTGATATTGCCATACCTGTGATGGGTACCTTAGAATACTGATATTGCTGTACCTGTGATGGGTACCTTAGGTTACTGATATTGCCATACCTGTGATGGGTACCTTAGGTTACTGATATTGCCATACCTGTGATGGGTACCTTAGAGTACTGATATTGCCATACCTGTGATGGGTACCTTAAAGTCATGATATTGCCATACCTGTGATGGTTACCTTATAGTACTGACATTGCCATACCTGTGATGGGTACCTTAGAGTACTGATATACCTGTGATGGGTACCTTAGAGTACTGATATTGCCATACCTGTGATGGGTACCTTAGAGTACTGATATTGCCATACCTGTGATGGGTACCTTAGAATACTGATATTGCCATATCTGTAATGGTTACCTTAGAGTACTGATATTACCATACCTGTGATGGGTACCTTAGAGCACTGATATTGCTATACCTGTGATGGGTACCTTAGAGTACTGATATTGCCATACCTGTGACGGGTACCTTAGAGTACTGATATTGCCATACCTGTGATGGGTACCTTAGAGTACTGATATTGCCATACCTGTGATGGGTACCTTTGAATACTGATATTGCCATACCTGTGATGGGTACCTTAGAGTACTGATATTACCATACTTGTGATGGGTACCACTACCTTAGAGTACTGATATTACCATACCTGTGATGGGTTCCTTTGAATACTGATATTGCTGTACCTGTGATGGGTACCTTAAAGCAATGATATTGCTGTATCTGTTAAAGGTTCATATTTTCTGTCAAGATTTGTCAAATTACGACCTAGATCTATTCAAAAATACCTTTTTCATAGTTAAGTGAAAGTTTTGTTGAAAATAAACTTCTTTGTATTCTTTCAATTACTGGAGCACCTGATCTTTTATTGGAGTAACTTATGATAATATAGGTAATGGTTATATTTATTTAAAAAGTGCATTAATTTTAATGTAATCCAGTGCAAGTACTTAAATTCTTGGGTTAAATAGACCTTAAGAAAGTGGAAAGATTAACAGAACATTTTTTCATTTTTATATACAATACAAATGTTTGATTTGCAAATATGTATTCACCATTGTCTGCTTACATGCTTTTTGAAAACTTGCATAAAATTTCAGAATTACTATGTATTTTGGCTGATTTCTTAACATTAACCCAAACAAATTTACTGTGCAACTTTGTTCCCATACAAAGAAAAATCAAAATTGTCTCCCCTTATACCTTTTATGATTATTTTTAAATCAAATATGTTATTTTGTAGAAAACTTACGGAAAAGTACCCAATGTGTTTGGTCGGGGAGAATCACTCTCTGCAGCATTTACTCTAAATCCTAAATATGGATTTAACAGGGAATATGGCTCAAAAAATCTTGTTTTCAAAAAACCAATAGGAGCTGATCCAAATTACATGTAAGTAATTTAAATATGATTAAAAGTTTAATATTTTCTGGAGTAGAAAATAAAATTTTCTTATTTTTAAAGAATTTTTTAAATTTAAGACTGGGTTCCTCAAATAATTTAAAATTGATAAAATTTAGCTTTAAAAAATCAGACTTGTAAGAACAAAAAAAGATGTAGACTTCAACATATTCATTTTATATACATATAAATGGGGAAGACAGAAAAACAGAAGGATATGCAGGGTAGTTCCAGGTGAGTGACATGGTTAATCGGGTCATACATAACATATGCTTAATGTTGGTAAAATTTTAAATTAAACCTTTTTAATGAGATATTGGGTAATGTTACTGTCCATGGATAACAAGTTACTGACAGTGAGTAAACTTATAATGGATTGTTTTAAACTTTTAAATACAGCTTAATAAGCTTACTCTCTCATGTAAGTTTGTTCTAGAGTCATGATTTTAATCCAATTTGGAATGATGTTTGTTTGATTAAGTTTGTTAGTTGGTTTGCCAAAGTTTCCTTTTTTTCCTGGTTATCTTTTTTCTTCAATCTAAATCTGACAGCAGGATATGACTGAAATAATCTTTACTGCTGAATAAAACACAACCCAATCCACTAACAACCATCTCCACTGACCTCATAGATGATGGTGAAAAATCATTTTATTGCAAATGGAATCAGAATGATAGGACTTGATAAAGCTTGATATTATAAATATTATGTTTAATATTATACACCTGTACTGATTTTGTGTGTTTAAATAATTAATCATCTTTATATTTGTACAGGTTAAATGCTGATCTCTTTCATTCAAACCAAGAATACACATGGAGTGGATATAAAGAATTAGCCAGAGGTGTTGTGTTAGGTTTGTCTGTAAGTCAACAGTATGTGTGATTTGTTGTTAACATGTCTATTACATAATACAGTACAATCAGGTAAAAAACATAATCTGAATAAACAGAAAACCTGTCAAAACTAAACGTAATATATAGGGATATTTCATAAATTTTCTGTGATATGTTCACTTTTGTTAGCTAAAGCCTTTCTAATGTGTTAGATCTTCAGTCTGTGTATTCAGTTCAGACAGAATCTACTTGAGTCTATTTGTTAGTTTTCTTATCTGCCAAATAGTTCTGACTTTACTGGGTCAAGTACTGAACAGCTTGGTTATGAATTAAGACATCAACAGCCAAGATGTCAAAGGCACTGGCCTCTAAAAGCCCCCCCCCCCCTTTTCCCTCTGACAAATCATAGTGTTAGAAAATTTACTGGTAACTTTTACTGAATTAATAATGTAAAAATTTTAATTAATTCAGAAATTTAAAATTAGAAATAGAGAAGTAAATTGATGAATTCTATGATTTTATTTGACAGAATGAAAGTTTACATGTTGAATTTTTTTTAAAAAAAATTTCAGTTCCCTTTTATGAATGGATCACACAATATCCAGTGGAACGGAATCTGGAGAGATCTGAGAGCCTTATCACCAGCAACATCATTTGCTGTAAGAGAAGAATCTGGTCACACACTGAAATCAAGTATAAGGGTAATATATTATTAACAAAGGAATTTATATGTTACTGTTATTAAAACTGACTATTTTAGAGATGGAAATTTGTTATGCTGAATGCATATATTTGCTTTTTTGTCCATCAATCAATCTCTGCTATCATTCTTGCCATTTTTTCACTTGTCATCTGTCATAATCAAACTCGCCCGCATAACGCGTGATCAATACCTCTGAACGTTTTTGCGGAATGAAGTGGATAATGTTTACATCACATATTCCCCAAAAAACATTGTTAATATGGTAAATTGCCACTTTATTCGATTCCATTGCCAATAGAAATAATTGTCCCACACAAACGCTATGAGGTATCACATGGTTTGCTGGGGAATTCCATTTTATCTGGAGAATGACACCAAAGCTATTTGAGGTATCAGCATGAAATTTCAGTGGTAGATACAGTATATCCTGATGAAAAGAAGTACAGTGTATGATAATCATAACTCTTTTTTTGAATTAGTGAGAGTAAATGTCCTTTGTTATTTTCCTACTTCTTTGATAAAAGCATATTTCATCAAGTTAAAAAGTTATTTTCATGAAACTTAAAAGTAGCAAGATACTACATAGGATATACATTTCTATATAAAGCATGCTAAAGAACTGCTGTATTGTTAAGAGCACCAAATTTATAGGTAATCATTTGTGTCAAATTCAATCTAATCTTGGATTGTTCTGGTGAGTGTCCAGGGCTATCATGATCCTCATGTTTATTTATTAATTTATTACATTACATGTACAAACATAAAGTATTACTTTTATTCTGGAAACTTTGGACTGAAAGCTAGATAGCTCTCTGTGAGTAGATTGGTAATGCAAAAAGTATAATTACCTTTACTCAGATTAGTCTTCTTGTTTATATTTGTCATACATATATTTTCAACTGTAAGGTTGTATTTTATTTTGAAAAATACTCCAGATTGTCTAGACAATCTAGGACCTTCAACAAGTACGATAATCATTAAAAGAAACATTGTTAAAGTAAACTTTTTCCAGTGATGTAAAAAATTGCTTGCGATGTCCCTATCTTCGGTTTTTAAACACCTTTAAAATGTAGACAAATTTTAGTTTCTTGTATTACATTTTTAAATATATAGATTTAATTAAAAAATTGTGACTTATGTACAACATGTACTACATGTATATGACACTGCTTTTTCAACACAAAGAAAATAACCCATACATTAAGTATAGGTTCACACTTTCTCACTTGTAGTCAACTGAGTTCAACTTTCAGGAGGGTAACCTGGTGGGATAGGAAAGACTAAAGGCACAATGGTCAGATAAAGGGTACACTACTGTATGTAAATCAGATAAAGGGGAGACAACTGTATTAAGTAAATATTGTTATTACGAACAGAGAGGAATCTCTGTGATGTATTGTCACGTACGTCGCAAGCATTTGGCAAGGAAATCGTAGATATCTTTAAAATGGGATAGGGATACAGGGTGACAGAGATGTTCATAGATGGGGGGCAAGTTAACCCAAAACAGGGAAATGTTAAACGAAACATTTTTCCTAATGTCAGTGAAGAAATTCAATTTTTTTTAAATCGGACAAGCTATGTCACCGCTATGTCAAATCCTTGGGCAATATATGTGGAATATAGTACGGTAGTTTGCGGGTGATAAGTACGTGCTGAGGGTTACCGCACAATGATGAATGTATGTGATATTGAAATTAAAATTTATACATGGAGTCTGTGGAGAAACTTTTGGTGGAAAGGATACAATGCGGCGCAGCGGAAGAATACATGAACAGTTTATGTAAACAAAGACCTATTTTCGCAACATTTTCGCGGATATCCCATAATTTAAACGGTCTCTTTTGATTGGATGAATTATATGACGTGTCATTTCTTGGTAGCATTCGTTTTGGCGAGAAGAGTGAACCACAGTAAATAAAGCAATATTTTTTAACATTACCCGAAGTTTGAGCGTGTAAGTAAAAGTATAGGTTGCGGAAAGTGCTGTAAAGAAATCATGTCTTACATGCAGGATAGCAAATGTCATGTTTATAGGAATGTATTTGTTTTCATTCGTTTCCCTTCCCATCCCCTCCTCGAAGCCCAAACAAAATTTGACCTATATCTGATGTAGACATGTTTACATTTTAATTTTGTCGACGTAGCGTAAAAATGATATACACGATTTTGAGAGCAGCATTGTGAAATCGACCGGAAAAAGCTATTGCTGAGAGATTTCACGAGTTCCTGTCGATTGTGCAAGATGTACTCTAGGGCCTACTTCGATTGCAACTACTCGCGAAACCCAAATAACCCGAGTTGCAATCGAACAGGGAAAAATACTCTGCAACGTCATCACTTTGACCTTTTGAACCGAGTAGAGTTTAACCTACCTACGTAGCAGGTTTAATAGAGTTAAATATGGCGGCAAATTGTAAAGAAGAAAACGTGTAAGTATGAAAATTGGAACATTTGTGACTAAATAAATGGAATTCGAATATTTACTTTTTTGATAAATTATTTTTCTATTTTTCTGCTATGAAGTAAGCATGAAAATAGGTTATTTACCGTTCTATATATCTGAAAATTTTTTTCCGGGTATTGAAACTGTGTTGAATAATGTCTGATATTACCAGATCGACATGTGCTTACCAAATCGACCCTTGGTTTAAATTATATTACATTGTGATACAGCATAAGATTCACATAAAATATTTTGAAAATAAATTCATTGTTTAATTTTTGTCTCCACAGCCAATCCGATACCGATTTGGTTGTAGCTCAGAATTTTCAACTCCGCAAGGAATACTACAAAGCAGATCAAAAACACTGCACAACTAATGCACTTTGTGAATAGATTAATCCTTGACATCATAAAACTAGATTCCGTCGCGAATAGCTGAAAAATTGCTGAAGCGACGTTAAGCAACACTATGAGACGCATAAGTATTGATGGTGTGTGTGTTGTACTTGTACATTTTTTGGAAGTTTTTGGATTCTTTTGCAGAATATACTAGTACATCACCCTCCGATCGGTCACTTTATACATGTACTTACTGAGCAAAGAATCTCCATTTACCTCATATAACGAAACGGATTCGAACTAAAAAAAAAAAGATGAGAGACTTGGCATTTGCATCTTATCTCTTTCAGTCACTGACCAAGTAATAATGTAAGTAATCAATTTACTGTAATATAGCACCTACATTGCGAAAGTGA
Organism: Tegillarca granosa; assembly: GCA_029721355.1. Classification (NCBI taxonomy): domain Eukaryota; kingdom Metazoa; phylum Mollusca; class Bivalvia; order Arcoida; family Arcidae; genus Tegillarca; species Tegillarca granosa. Next base: position 35,089,681 of record CM056601.1, on the reverse strand, counting down.
TGATTAAAGACTCTGCAAAAATGGACATGTTAAACATATTTGAGATTTCTCTCATCGAATCTTGATTTCCAATATACCACAAGAAAAGTAAAACCTGCTTCTCTATACCAATTTGATCTTTTCCTCCTGTATGGTCAGAGACAAGAAAAGGTGCAAGTGTCTGGAGTATTATTTCATAAGTGGATCTATCAATACGGAAATGCATTTTAAAGTCCTTATTTGAAAAATGTGGAATGACATTCTCTACGAAGTTTGTGATTCTTGGGATATGTTGTCTTGGGGACGTAGCCAGGAACGCTAGTATCACCAGCTTTTTTGATTGTCTCAATTGATTTAACACAAGGCAATTGTTGTTGTCTAATACCTGATCAAAAATTTCATAGGCAAAGACTTCCATATTGAAATTCTAACCTTCCTATAGAGTTTTCGTTCGATTCATTTAGAGTAAGCGCATGCGCAGAGGGTTCTAAAAATTCAACTCTACACACTCGAGTTGTTGCAATCGAAGTAGGCCTAGAAGTTTACATGGAAAGCTTTAGGGTAAATCCTCGGTAGGTGGCGTGTATTTTGTATATCGTCGTCGGTCCTAAATTCGCGATGGTCCTTGATTCGCGGCATAAACAGTTTTTTGCAACCATCATTTGTAGTTTTTTTGTCGCGCTACGGGACATTTCGGCCTATGACAATATCGGCCCATAATAAAATATATTCAAAATATTTAATACACCTAAATTTGGACAACTTTGTCATGACTTATGCCTTGGTTTTAATTTTATTTTTAAAAGAAATTATTATTTTTTATTTCATATTAGATCAACCTATAAATGATGCACACACTCCGTTCACAAATGTTTTAGTCAGAGTCACTCATGACTGTAAGACTCGTCGATTCTGATCGATCTAAACTAGTTCGTGCAGATAGCGTAGAAGTAAGACAGTTTGAATGTAACTTGTATGAATCTACAATTATGTAAAAACACTAAAGTATCAGGATTTTTAAAGACAAATTATATTTACAAGAAAAGGATCTTTCTTTTCAATTCATTCTTATGGTTATTTTTCTTTACACACTACATGTAATTAAAGCATCATAATAATACAAATATTAAATTAAGATTATAATTAAGATTATCTATTTTTTAAAAATTTTTAAGATTAAAACAAAGTATAGGTACACCTTCCTGTCTTTAAATTATTCATTTAAAAAAAAATGAGACATATATTTAATCCATTATTTGAGTTATAATAGATTAGTGGTAGACTTGATTAGAAATGATAATTTGAATTAATTCTTGTATTGCTTTGAATAAATTTACTGAAATTTACATGTTTCAAAGCATAATAATACTAACACATGTTTATGCACAACAATGCAAATAAACGAAATGAGTAGCAATCTTTGATAAAGGCATTTATTTCATGGGCCGATTTTGTTATAGGCCGATTTGGCTGTAGGCCGATATTGTCATGGTCCGTTTTTTTATGGGCCGAAATGTCCCGGGACCGTTTTGTCGTTATTGAGAAATATAACGATTGATGACACCATAAAAACATCTTTCTGTTTGTGTAATTAATTAAAAATGTTACGTATGAACGTTTTTGTCTTTTCTTGGAGAAATGCTTGGAATGTGAAAGGACCTTGCTTCAGCACAGACTCTTCTGAATGTGGTAATTTGCCAACACTAATACAAAAAATATAATGGACACTTTTCCAGTCATGAATTCTTACTCCCCTTCCATATGGTGTTTTACAACCTTGCTCGCATAGGAATGGAATGGGATAAGGCAGATTGTAATACTACCTACACTTACTTTCAAAGCCTCTTGCGTTTCCATGCTCTCTGTTCGTACGGCACCTCCGGTGCTTTGATTTTATATTTTGTAAAACATTAATTATTTTTTATTTGTTTTTGCAGTATACATATGAAAGAGACAGAAGAGATAACAAATTAATAGCAAATAAAGGAACGCTGCTTAGAATTGTGAACGTAAGAGATTATCTAAAATTGTATTTTATTGTTTTAATAATAAAGGTAATAGTTTATAACATGTAGTCGGTAGTTCATGTAATTCCTTGCAATTCGATTTTGTTCTTAAAATTCAATGGATTTCAAATATCTATACTGTATCTATGTATTAAATCATCAAAGAATATATTATTTGATGTTATCAGTGACATCAGTTTTCTGCCATCAAATTCTGGGGAAAGCAAAAATTTCAAACAAGAATATATAGATTATTAGATTTTACCTTTCTGACATCAGCCACATCAGTATTAACTTCAAGTTTTCAAATTATTACCATACCTAGCTATCAATGTGGGGAGCGTGAGACATATAAATTTTTCCTTTTTTGTTATTATTTCAGGAATATGCAGGTCTTGGTGGAAATATTGAATTTCTAAAGCATGATATGGAATTCCAGATCAGTCAAAAATTACCTCTAGAAACGGTAATGTATTATGTATGTTATACATGTACTAGCTTCCCAAGTCAAAGGTTGTAGGTTTAAACACCAGTATTTCATTAATTGGGCAATTTGCATCACCTACTTGTATCTAGTTTCTTCAAGAGAGACATTACATTTGATTTCCTTTGTCATTTCATATAACATGTGGTACACAAAGAAACTTCATTGAAAATTTTGAAAAGCCCATTGCAAAAAGTATGAATTTCTCAATTTTGCCCGGAGATGATTACATCTTGGTATAAATTGAAAACATTTGGTTGTTGGTTGGTTGGATGTAATGTTTTTAATGCCACACCAGCAGTTTTCAGTTATTTATAATAGAGCAAGTTTATTTATCTTAATGGATTTACAAGTTTGTGTGTGTGTGTTTAGAATATAATCCGGTTGACTTTTTGTTTAGATGCTAGCTCACCAAAAAAGTATAGTGCAGACAAGCATACCACTCTTCCAGTGACAATATCCTGGCACTAGATGAACCAGTCATTACTCTGTTCTCTTAGTGTCAAGTGCCAGGCTAGAAAGCAGTGTCTTTTTAAAAGTCATATAACTCACAGGGGGTGAGCTGATGACCATAACTGCAGTTACAGTCATCAGCCTACCGCTGTGATAACTCGCCAGGGTTTAAACCCTGGATGCTCTGCCACTGAACCATTGATGCATTCTTCATTTGGTTGCATCAGTTTTCACCGACTGTTTCTATATTTTACAGGTAATACAGTTATCTTTAGCTGGTGGTCTAATGAAATCATTAAACCCAAGCAGAGACATAAGTATAAATGATAGATTTTTTACTGGAGGACCTACCTCACTTAGAGGATTTAATTTCCAAGGAGTTGGGCCCCATATGAATGGTAAGTTTGCAGCTTATCTGGGAGATTGCTTAAAGGCAAGCTTCTCCAGTTAAATAATGAAACTTCATAGAGAGCTTCCATGGTCCATTATCCTTGAAGTTTTTAAGGTTTTTATTCAAGGTCGCATTGACCTTAAAGAAAAAAATGTAATTTTAAATAGATATATTACAGCTACTCTCACTGAGATTTGAACCCATGTCCTAATCCAATCTCCTAGCATTGACAAACTGTGACTATACTGATTGAGCTATCTGGCAAGTCTTAAAATACTTTGCTAACACATTAGGTGATTCAAAACTTAACTACACATGAAAGTGAAATCATATTTCAGAAAAGCTGTCAGCAGATTTTAAAAAAATATTAAAAATCTTCTCATGAACAGAAAAGCCAAACTGCTTTTTCTGCAAAACACTTAAAGGAAATTTTAACTATTTTTTTTTATCAGTGTTCAGACATAAGTTTTATTTTGCAGGGGGAAAATAGGTGCTATTTTTTTTTCTTAAAAAACCTATTTGTTTAAAGCTGCATTAAGGTTATCAATTTTCTGATTTTTTTTTTGATTTTCTAAAAATATATTTTTTTAAAAATAGATATCTTCTAACCACGATCCGTGACATTCATTTTCTAAAATTTCATTTCTTTAAGCTGTAAATAAACGGAATCCTCTGACCGGTTGGTCAGAGTTTTACGATGGTAATTATTAGCTTGGAGCATGCGCACGGATCATGTCGGATGTACGGAAAAACCCTAGAACCGAAAGTGAAACATAACAGATTACATTAATTGTCCTTCATTTATATCCGGATGTATTTGAAATGGTGTTTTGTATCCCTTCCTAAGTCACAAATGACAAATTCAACGAAGTTCTGTGTTTAATTTATCGTATTTCACCGTTTTGAAAGTTGTGTTTAAATTACCCGGGTTTTTGATGACGTAACCATGTTCTAATATTAGATCCTAAATGCTGCATCTCGCTGGGTAAATATTGTGATTTCTGCATTTATTCGAGCTTTTATCGTTGAACCAAATGTAACATTGTTCATTAGGAACATCCTTAGTTAGATTAGTACAGTTTGGAAAACTTAATGCAGCTTTAAATGAATAATAATTCATTAGACAAGATGTACAACTGCATTAAATTTTCACAGGCTCTGTCTGAATGGGGCTTAAGGGGAAGTACAATAAAAGGGAATCTTACTCTTTTAAACAGTTGATACCTTCTTAATTGTTTTATATTGGTCAAGAGTGGTTCCTCTGTAAAAGATTATATCATTCTTTCTTTACAGGAAATGCTTTAGGAGCCGATGCTTACTGGTTATGTGGTCTACATGTGTATAGACCATTGCCATTTAATATTGGTAAAAGTGAGATTGGAAGACATTTTAGAACACACTTTTTTGTAAATGCTGGAAATTTAGTGAATATTGACATGAGTAAGTAGCCTAATCACTAATGGATTTTGTCTTTTGGGTCATTTTTATCAGAGTTTTAGAAATCCCCCCCAACAAAATTGCTATGCAAGCCTTCATTAAAGTATTTTAAAAAAAATCTGTGGAAATCTCCTTCCAATTTAGACAGTGTTCTGCAGCAGAATATTTTTTGACATACAGTACTTCTAAAGGCTGTTAAATTTCAAGAGAAAAAAAGGTTATACTATAGAGTATGAATAGCTTTAACACATTCCTTTTGTGTAAGATATGATAAATAAATTATTCCCTAAACTTATCTTGACCTTGCATATTTGCAAATAACATATCGACTGACATTTGTTATATTTTCAAAAATGGCAACAAAACTGGGCGAGATCAATAAGTAAAAGATTAATCAGGAATGTAGGTAAGATGTGTATTATAGTTTGTCATACTTCATAGATAAATCAATTTTCTCTTCAAATCTAGTTGCCAAAAATTTCTAAAAGATCATAACTGTGGTTTATAGCATAACAAACTCCTGCAGAAAAAAATTCTGGTTTTATACCAAAAAAAAAATCTATCTTACCTTTAAGGACATTAGATAATTAATTTATAAGACATGTTGAAAAATGTTTTTTAACTTGCACAGATTTCATAACATAAAAACATATTCAAATTTTTAAAAAAGATTAAATATTAGTGTTGAGTATTTGTGTTACATCCTACAGAAATAAATACACTTTTTATCACATAAAAAGATTAGGTATGCTAAGGACTGTACTTGTCTATTTGATCTCAAAATTGAATGTGTCATTAAACCATTTACAAAAAAAAAAAAAAAAAAAAAAAAAAAACAAAAAAAAACAAACAGAAAAACCTTTAAGTTCTTGTCATCATGTGGTGGATTGAAGTAATGGTGTTATACAGCCCAGTCCTACATTTAGTTGGCCAATTGTATGGAATCTAGTAATATGTAGAGTATGTGGTGTTAAGCTAATAAACCAGGAATTTTTTCAAATGGTTATAGACCAATCAGTAATGTTTTTATATCCAAATCAATAATGTTGCATGCATGAATATGCCAAGAATTTTTAAAATTAAAATACAATAAACACCATCTAATTTAGAATGTTTTACTGCTTTGAAAATTGTTTTAGTATTTTATCAGTCAATAGAAAATTTTACACATTATTGAATCTGAATTGTTTTGTAATTATGATTGTCCTCAATTTGCATTTTCTTTTCAAAAGCTCTAAATTTTGTAGATAACTGAAGCTTTGGTTGCTCCTTTTATTTCTTAAATCCTCAAATCTCATTTAAACGTGTTAAGGCTAAATATAGGGGAATGTTATTGATCTGTCAGGGTTGAACAGCAAACTCTGTATCAGTGGTGTCCAGAAAGCCTGTTGGAGGACAAAAGTTGTCTGTGACTTATTTATACATGAATAAAGTTTGTTGTCTACTTCCACAAAGTTTACATTTTCTGAATGCTTTGCAATACCTATTATTTCACACTTGCTGCCTACTTTTAAAAATCTGTCTTTAACTTTGAAATTTATTGAAAGAACTTCTGTATTGATTTTCCTTTTAGAACTACATTATCTGTCTGGACTGGATTGTCTGAAACTGCTGGTGCTGCATCAGTGGTTTTCTCAAAATAAATTTTGTTTTGTTTTTAGGAAAGTTGAAGCATTGTTGACTGTTGTTCTTGTTTTATTTTAGATAAGACAGCAAAAGAAAATTTTCAAACATTATCAGAATCATATCGGTTATCATATGGAGGAGGTATTGTTCTCATGTTTGGATTTGCTAAACTAGAATTAAATTATGTTTTTCCAATTCGTTCCATGGAAGGCGACAGGTAACTTATTTTATGATGATAATTCGAGATACGTCTACTGTTTTAGGCAGTGTGATGATTAACACATCATAATTCCTATCTTCCCGGAAGAATGTGGTGTGCATTATTTGAAGAAGTTTAACATTGAAAATTGTTAATTTTTCGTACCACAAACAGTGAACCTTGACAATCAAAAAAAAAACTTTCTTTACTGTCCTTTAAAATTATATTAAACTTAAATTTGATTCTCCCAGATCATCACAGGAATTTAGATAAACTTAGTAAACATGATTAGCATGAGATTTGGTTGTAAATTCCTCAGCTTGAACATATTTCTATATGACAGCTGGCAGCCATCTTTGAAAGTGGTTGCTATGGTATCTCTCTTCCTAAACTACTGCATGAGTTTAATGAATCCTAATATACTTGATGATAGTGTGATCTTGTTGTCATGCCACATTTTTACTGTCAGTGGACTTTGTACATGGCTGCTTAATGCTATATTAGCTTAAAAAATTAAAAATGTGTACCCCTTTCTTATCCTTAACCATGGAAGATTTTTTGATAAAAATTAGTTGAAATAGTAAACTCACAATGACAGTTTGGGCAATCAAAGGACTTGCATTGCATTCAAAACTTAGGTTTTTTTGTATATTTTATATTAATCTAGTGTTTTTATGATTGAATTTTCTTGATAAATATAATCATCCAGTTTAGCAGTGCATTTTAATAAGGCCAAGTGGTTATAGTTCATATGGTGGGACCAAACCATCCCATTTTGTTTCCAAAACAATGAACCAACAAGCCATCATGGATATGATATGTATCTACATGTTTATTTTCAGAATCTGTCCCGGATTACAGTTTGGGGTTGGCATTGAGTTTTTATGACAGCATCATATATCATTAGTATAGAACGCAAACCATTAAGACAAAAGGAGAGAGAGCAGTATGCAGACTTCAATGCACATCTTCAAATTTGTGATAGATAGTGCTGATACTGTTTATGTATACATACAAATGTAAAGTTTTAAAACTAGTGTGATCAAATGATCTTAAAATTCATATATGTGCCTTTGAAATTAACAGTCAAAAATTTATTAACATTTATGATGTTATGCTTTTCAAAAACAAGTAATTGCCTGTTAATTTAACAATAGAAATCCAAAACAGCAAGGTTTGTATCAATCAAATTATACACCTATGGCAGCACAGCGGTGTCACGAAAAAGGTTTTTTATATCATTTACATGCAAAATTATTACATGCTTACATGAAAGTTATGAGGTGTTCACAAACATTTTTGCATGATGATGCAAAAGTTATTGCATGCTTATGCAAAACATCACTTTTGTGTGCTCATGCAATAATCTTTGTATTCACATGCAATATTTTTCGGGTGACAATGCAAAACTTTTAGTATGAGTAAGCCGAACATGTCAGATGATATAAAAAATTTTGTCATGTCATCTCTGTGCCACTGTATACATCAGAATTTGTGAAGAATTTTTAGAAATTCATAAAGTACATTTCATAAAATGTGTCTGTGTTATGTCTGATTAAAGTGCTCTTGTTAAAAAAATCATCTTTATCATTGCTTGTAATAATGACATTTTTAGAATTTACCAATTAAAAATGCTAAGATTAAGCATTTACTGTTTGATGATATGAAAGTGTAAATTGGTTGTTTCAGTTGTGATAATAATTAATACAAATTGTTTTGTAAAGGCACATTGGTGCATTTTTTATTAAAAATGTGGCATTTGCCAATTAAAATAATTTATAATATTTAGTTTGATTTTGTTTAATTAATAATATCTATATAAGGGAGTTGAAAGGTGAAGTGTTATTTAGCTCTCCAGTAAAAATTTTGACACATATGCAGCTTGTCAGTGCTTGGATTGGAGAGGAAATTACAATAGTTGTACAGCAACTTTCCTTTGGCAAGCAAACTTTACAAACTTTCTCACACTAGGTTTAAAGCAAGAGACACTGTCATTCATAAGCTGGCACTTCATACTTCAACTGGCCAAATAAGTTTTGAAATCATTTAAATATTTTGCTGACCTATGAACTAATAAAATAATTAAGTAACCCCTTACTATGCTGAAAGGCAGAATATATTTTCACCTATTTACTAACATAATAATAGTAATAATTATTTATTTTATTTACATGTCACATGCCATAAAACATACATAATAACATATACAATTATGACATGCGGCAGACTAATGAGACACTGTCATTTATAAAATTTGCAAAAATATACACATTCAGTTTACATATATGTAGTAGCTGCCAAGTTAGAAATATGCTTTGATAGCATTTTTAGTATTAACTGGCTATAGCAAGCTGAGCTTATGTCACAGTGAAGTACCTGCGCCTTCATGTGTACCTGTGTAAACTTTTATCTTCTCTCAAAATAATGGACCAATTTCAATCAAATTGGCTATGGAAGGTATTTAAATGATTGATTTGAAAGATTTAATCTGGCAAGTCCTTTAAAATCCAAAATGGATGCCATTACTATAAATAGAAAAAACAAATGTTTTAAATGTTGCTGGCTAAGGTGTTATGGTTGCTTCACAAACTACAGTACCATGGAATGAAAGGGAGTTCCATGGTTAATAGATTATTTGTCTTATCATAAACAGAGTGGTACATCATCGAAATTGTTCTAGAGAACCCAGAGGTGGCTTCAGAATTGCTTAATAATCCTAATAAACCATTAGGCAAAAAGACGGCCATTTTTCTATATTTCTATCTCTAATATCTTAGTTTTATTGAAGGGGCCTTGGTGGCCGATAGGTCTAAAGCCGGATCGCAATGCCTCTCATCGCCTTGGTTCGAATCCCACTCTGGACAGATCCGAGTGTAAGAAAGTTTGTCATTTCGCTTGCTGAAGGTCGGTGGTTTTCTCTGGGCACTCCGGTTTCCTCCACCATCCCAGAACTGACCGCCTCGAAATAAGTGAAAGAATCTTGACTGGGGTGTAAAACACCATTACTCCACTTCACTCCTAGTTTTGATGATTATGCCAAACGGTGTATTTGTGAATTATAACCACATAAACAGCTTTGGAGCGCAAGTTTACACTAACCAAGAACCATAGTTATAGCATGATGTCTGAAAAAAGATTTTCAATCGTTAACGAAAAATAAAATACTGAAATTTAATAAAACAGAAAAACCAAAAAGTTCTTGTCATCATGTGGTGGATTGAAGTAATGGTGTTATACAGCCCAGTCCTACATTAAGTTGGCCAATTATATGGAATCAAGTAATATGTAGAGTATGTGGTGTTAAGCTGATTAACACAAGGAATTTTTTCAATGTCCTTTGACCAATTAGAAATATTTTCATATCCACATCAAAAGAATGTTACATGCAAGAATATTTCAAGAATTTTTAAAATTAAAATATAATTTGCACCATCTAATTTAGAATGTTTTACTGCTTTGAAAATTGTTGTAGTATTTTATCAGTCAATAGAAAATTTTACACATTATTGAATCAGAATTGTTTTGTAATTATGATTGTCATCAATTTGCATTTTCTTTTCAAAAGCTCTAAATTTTGTAGTTTACTGAAGCTTTGCGTGCTTTCTTTATTTCTTAAATCCTTAAATCTCATTAAAATGTGTTGAGGCTAAATATAGGGGAATCTTATTGATCTGTCAGGGTTGAACAGCAAACTCTGTGGAAAGCCTGTTGGAGGACAAAAGTTGTCTGTGACTTATTTATACATGTATAAAGTTTGTTGTCTACTTCCACAAAGTTTACATTTTCTGAATGCTTTGCAATACCTATTTCTGTAACCCCAACAGAAAACCCAGAGAGTTGAAGACAGAGGTGTTGGGCCATTGGCAGTCTCTTAACAGACCACAACACCATGCACCTTCGCAATGTCTACACTTGTAGAAAGCGTACAAGAAGAAGAAGACCTATTACTTCACACTTGCTGCCTAGTTTTAAAAATCTGTCTTTAACTTTAAAATTTATTGAAAGAACTTCTGTATTGATTTTCCTTTTAGAACTACATTATCTGTCTGGACTGGATTGTCTGAAACTGCTGGTGCTGCATCAGTGGTTTTCTCAAAATAAATTTTGTTTTGTTTTTAGGAAAGTTGAAGCATTGTTGACTGTTGTTCTTGTTTTATTTTAGATAAGACAGCAAAAGAAAATTTTCAAACATTATCAGAATCATATCGGTTATCATATGGAGGAGGTATTGTTCTCATGTTTGGATTTGCTAAACTAGAATTAAATTATGTTTTTCCAATTCGTTCCATGGAAGGCGACAGGTAACTTATTTTATGATGATAATTCGAGATACGTCTACTGTTTTAGGCAGTGTGATGATTAACACATCATAATTCCTATCTTCCCGGAAGAATGTGGTGTGCATTATTTGAAGAAGTTTAACATTGAAAATTGTTAATTTTTCGTACCACAAACAGTGAACCTTGACAATCAAAAAAAAACTTTCTTTACTGTCCTTTAAAATTATATTAAACTTAAATTTGATTCTCCCAGATCATCACAGGAATTTAGATAAACTTGGTAAACATGATTAGCATGAGATTTGGTTGTAAATTCCTCAGCTTGAACATATTTCTATATGACAGCTGGCAGCCATCTTTGAAAGTGGTTGCTATGGTATCTCTCTTCCTAAACTACTGCATGAGTTTAATGAATCCTAATATACTTGATGATAGTGTGATCTTGTTGTCATGCCACATTTTTACTGTCAGTGGACTTTGTACATGGCTGCTTAATGCTATATTAGCTTAAAAAATTAAAAATGTGTACCCCTTTCTCATCCTTAACCATGGAAGATTTTTTGATAAAAATTAGTTGAAATAGTAAACTCACAATGACAGTTTGGGCAGTCAAAGGACTTGCATTGCATTCAAAACTTAGGTTTTTTTGTATATTTTATATTAATCTAGTGTTTTTATGATTGAATTTTCTTGATAAATATAATCATCCAGTTTAGCAGTGCATTTTAATAAGGCCAAGTGGTTATAGTTCATATGGTGGGACCAAACCATCCCATTTTGTTTCCAAAACAATGAACCAACAAGCCATCATGGATATGATATGTATCTACATGTTTATTTTCAGAATCTGTCCCGGATTACAGTTTGGGGTTGGCATTGAGTTTTTATGACAGCATCATATATCATTAGTATAGAACGCAAACCATTAAGACAAAAGGAGAGAGAGCAGTATGCAGACTTCAATGCACATCTTCAAATTTGTGATAGATAGTGCTGATACTGTTTATGTATACATACAAATGTAAAGTTTTAAAACTAGTGTGATCAAATGATCTTAAAATTCATATATGTGCCTTTGAAATTAACAGTCAAAAATTTATTAACATTTATGATGTTATGCTTTTCAAAAACAAGTAATTGCCTGTTAATTTAACAATAGAAATCCAAAACAGCAAGGTTTGTATCAATCAAATTATACACCTATGGCAGCACAGCGGTGTCACGAAAAAGGTTTTTTATATCATTTACATGCAAAATTATTACATGCTTACATGAAAGTTATGAGGTGTTCACAAACATTTTTGCATGATGATGCAAAAGTTATTGCATGCTTATGCAAAACTTATCACTTTTGTGTGCTCATGCAATAATCTTTATATTCACATGCAATATTTTTCGGGTGACAATGCAAAACTTTTAGTATGAGTAAGCCGAACATGTCAGATGATATAAAAAATTTTGTCATGTCATCTCTGTGCCACTGTATACATCAGAATTTGTGAAGAATTTTTAGAAATTCATAAAGTACATTTCATAAAATGTGTCTGTGTTATGTCTGATTAAAGTGCTCTTGTTAAAAAAATCATCTTTATCATTGCTTGTAATAATGACATTTTTAGAATTTACCAATTAAAAATGCTAAGATTAAGCATTTACTGTTTGATGATATGAAAGTGTAAATTGGTTGTTTCAGTTGTGATAATAATTAATACAAATTGTTTTGTAAAGGCACATTGGTGCATCTTTTATTAAAAATGTGGCAGTTTGCCAATTAAAATAATTTATAATATTTAGTTTGATTTTGTTTAATTAATAATATCTATATAAGGGAGTTGAAAGGTGAAGTGTTATTTAGCTCTCCAGTAAAAATTTTGACACATATGCAGCTTGTCAGTGCTTGGATTGGAGAGGAAATTACAATAGTTGTACAGCAACTTTCCTTTGGCAAGCAAACTTAACAAACTTTCTCACACTAGGTTTAAAGCAAGAGACACTGTCATTCATAAGCTGGCACTTCATACTTCAACTGGCCAAATAAGTTTTGAAATCATTTAAATATTTTGCTGACCTATGAACTAATAAAATAATTAAGTAACCCCTTACTATGCTGAAAGGTAGAATATATTTTCACCTATTTACTAACATAATAATAGTAATAATTATTTATTTTATTTACATGTCACATGCCATAAAACATACATAATAACATATACAATTATGACATGCGGCAGACTAATGAGACACTGTCATTTATAAAATTTGCAAAAATATACACATTCAGTTTACATATATGTAGTAGCTGCCAAGTTAGAAATATGCTTTGATAGCATTTTTAGTATTAACTGGCTATAGCAAGCTGAGCTTATGTCACAGTGAAGTACCTGTGCCTTCATGTGTACCTGTGTAAACTTTTATCTTCTCTCAAAATAATGGACCAATTTCAATCAAATTGGCTATGGAAGGTATTTAAATGATTGATTTGAAAGATTTAATCTGGCAAGTCCTTTAAAATCCAAAATGGATGCCATTACTATAAATAGAAAAAACAAATGTTTTAAATGTTGCTGGCTAAGGTGTTATGGTTGCTTCACAAACTACAGTACTATGGAATGAAAGGGAGTTCCATGGTTAATAGATTATTTGTCTTATCATAAACAGAGTGGTACATCATCGAAATTGTTCTAGAGAACCCAGAGGTGGCTTCAGAATTGCTTAATAATCCTAATAAACCATTAGGCAAAAAGACGGCCATTTTTCTATATTTCTATCTCTAATATCCTAGTTTTATTGAAGGGGCCTTGGTGGCCTAGTGGTATAAAGCCTGAATCGCAGTGCCTCTCATCGCCTTGGTTCGAATCCCACTCTGGACAGATCCTAGTGTAAGAAAGTCTGTCATTTCGCTTGCTGAAGGTTCGGTGGTTTCCTCTGGGCACTCCGGTTTCCTCCACCATCCCAGAACTGACCGCCTCGAAATAAGTGAAAGAATCTTGACTGGGGTGTAAAACACCATTACTCCACTTCACTCCTAGTTTTGATGATTATGCCAAACGGTGTATTTGTGACTTATAACCACATAAACAGCTTTGGAGCGCAAGTTTACACTAACCAAGAACCATAGTTATAGCAAGATGTCTTAAAAATGATTTTCAATCGTTAACGAAAAATAAAATACTGAAATTTAATTAGAATATAAAAGTAAAAACGGAATAACCTCAAAAGTTTTCCACCTTTACCGGGCTTCAAGAACATTAAAGTCGCTAGTTTTTCGGTTGTTGACGGGATGGAATAAGGGCGTTCCAGTTTTCATTGTTGTAGATGCATTGGACAAGTATATGGCCCATTGCTACATGTGAATTGCACTCGTTTTTATTGGGATATTTATTTATACACGTACTATGTGACAAACTCGGCTGCCAGTGAGGTCCAATATTGTTGCGTAGTGTTTTGATGTACTCGAGAACAAAACGCAACATGACTTATTTCAATTTTTAAAGAAACGACTTTATTGTATTTGACTTACGAAATATTTAAATCGGTTCTAAATTTTAAAAAGTGCCATGATGGTTTGTTTATTCGGTAATTTTAATCTGAGTCAGTAACGGCACTCTTCAATTTCAATCTTATTTAATGTTTTTGTCTGCATTTGTTGAAAAGACTTATTTGCGGAAATCTAAATCATATAAGCAATGTTGTAGTTACGTTCAACATTGTTCAGTTATCCTGATATTTTATTTTAAAAGTTGGACTTTTTTAACAATTGTACGACAAATTGAGTGAAAACTTTCGTGAGTAGTCTAAAATAGCAAAACTAAGTAATTTCTAGTAATGTGTTTAATTTAAATTAAAAATCTTAATTTAAGAATGCGTTTAACCAATCAGTTAGGAATTTTTATTTTACTATAACACAAGTTACTTTTGATGTTACTGAAGTTAAAAATTCGCTGCAAATACCGTCAGGTTTAAAAAATGGTGCATATTATTTTTACAAGATCAAGGTGCCGTTAAAGACAAAAACCTTCGCATTGGGCTTCCTTTGTGAACCTATTTTTCTGGTTAAAGATACAAAGTTTTTCTTTTTAGTCTGGTACTTGTGAAGTGCAAAAGCAGATCAACCTAAAATATTTTCGTTTAATGCTGCATTAAGTTTTCCAAAGAAAAAATTAAAATGGTGCTGATCTAATTAATGATGCTCCTAATGAACAATGTTACATTTGGTTCAACGATAAAAGCTCGAATAAATACAGAAATTACAGTAATTACTCAGCGAGATGCAGCATTTGGGATCTAATATTAGAACATGGTTACGTCATCAAAACCCGGGTCATTTAAACACAGTAAACACAGAACTTCGTTGAATTTGTAATTTGTGACTTAGTGTAAGGGATACATAATTCCATTTCATATACATTTGGATATTAATTAAGGACAACATCTTCGATACATGGGTTTTTTCGTACATGCTCCAAGCTCATAATCATCGTTAAACATTGACCAACCGGTCAGAGGATTCCGTTTATTTACAGCTAAAAGAAATGAAATTTTAGAAAATGAATCTCACGGATCGTGGTTAGAGGATATCTATTTTTTAAAAATATATTTTTAGAAATCAAAAAAAAAAAAAATAAATAAATAAATAAAAAAAAAAAAAAAATAAATAAATAAAAAGAAAATTGAAAAACTTAATGCAGCTTTAAGCGATTGCCTTTATGATTTTGTATTGAATTGTGAAAAGTGCCAGTGTTTTCTGTTCTATTATTTTTCTGTAGATAAGTCCGTTTATGCTTCAAACTTAAGATTTTTGTGAATGACACAATATAAGATGGATTTGGAGTACTAATATACAACATCCCAAGACAAATTTATCTTGAAGCATCATTGACTACAGTCCAAGATGAGTCAATACAATATAGGTTTACAAAGACTTCAATCAATTACTCAAGAATTGTGTCTGTGGTTTATCATAGGTGTATAATAAATGTTTCAGCATTCTGGCAGAGTAATCACAACACACAAATCATTTCATTGTATCTATTTTGTGTTATATTTTGAACTGTTACTGTATTGAAATATTTCCATTTTATCTATTATAGAGGAAAATAATGAATAGAAACTATTTTTGATCAAATTTTCAACTTTAGGGTAAAGGAAGTAATTAATTACGAATGAGTTCTGTGTAATGTTGTCATATTCGAACATTCAAAAATGAAATATATTGTCATATACCCCTTTTGAATGTATTTTATGATTAAATTCAAAATTGTAAATGACGATGTATCTATTTAATATTTATTACGCTTGCAGCAGAAATGGTTAACATCGATATTAACACATTCCTGTTAATACGTAAAGTTACGATGAAAAGAGGAAAGCAGTTAAAAATACAAATTTAATGGAGAGAGGTTGGCACACACACACACACACACACACGTATGTATGTATGTATGTATGTATGTATGTATGTATGTATGTATGTATGTATGTTTATAATTATGTATGTATATTACGTGTATTTTTTTAACTTGTACTGAAAATATTCAATTCTCGCTCAACAGGAAACAACGTGCAACATTAATATTCAAAACTAAAATGCTTTAGAAAACATTTGTTCATTTTTTGCACCTGTAATTATATAAGCGATAATCAGTATTCGTTTTAATGACCTCATTCCATAATGATAGCATATATTAAAATAAATAAATAAATAAAAAACATAAATAAATAAATAAAATAATAATAATAATATTAAAATAAATAAATAAATAAAAAACATAAATAAATAAATAAAATAATAATTCACCGGTATGTGTAAAAATTTATAAGTTGATAATTTTTAAATATTTTATTCGTTAATTTGAAAATTCATAATATGATGTTTTTTTTCAGTGTGGATATTTTATCATTTTTCGTAAATTTCAGATAAGATACCTAATAACAAGTAAAAATGTATTACAATTTTGTTATGGCGGCACGCACTCATAAAACTATGATTTATCTGGCTTATTACGTTAATGTTTCCACATCTGAATATTATATAAAAGGAAAAGTGACAACGCTGCTTGCTTTTAAAAGAAGCGGTTATTAAGGGCGTTGTTTTCTGTAGAATTCTAAAATTTTACCTAACGAAAAATTCAAAAACCTGACACGACTGCATTCTTGAAGCCCTTTATTGTTTCCATTCAAGTTGCGCTACTGCTTCACCTAGGGGTTAGTTAGCTAAATGATGGTCGAATGAGAAGTCCGAGATCCCTACTCAGACGTATAATAATAGTATTTTGTTTTTGTTTGTCAGCATTGTTTTTTATCTGACCCTTGTAAATCTGAAGGTTTGATGCTATCAGTGATAGTATAAAAGAGGTAAATTTTAGATATACAACACTGACACAGTATTACATGTAGATGTCGCTACAAAGTGATTCAGATAAAAAAATCGGAATACATATTTGAGAAAAATTAAGAATTCTTTCGTCACAGTTGTAATATTCTGAAAAGCGAAATCTTTCCCTTTTCTTTTCCTTTCAATATATTTCTTTTTATTTAACTTTCCCGCCATCTGTCGTCGCGATCATTCGGAACCCTACCCCGTTTCATCTGGAATGCTCTTGTAGTACAAGGTCAGGTCATTTTCCATATATGGGAAGCGATATTTCGGGATCATGTTACGGTTTACCTGTGTGATCACAGCGCGTAAAGATTTACTATTTTTATTATTAAAATTAAACAGCATGTGTATTTCAATTTCCATTCACCCAGCCGGAAATATCACTAATCCTTATGCTTGATAAATAACACTTTCAAAACATTTCCACCGCATTAATCATACGAAAATATCACTGTGAAAATGAGGCTGCTTCCCGGAAGCCTGTTGTAGTTGCAGTTTGATGTGAGAAGAGTTGAGCTGTCCCAAGTAATTAGAATTCAGAGTAATTTGAAGGGCACGGGGCTTTTTAAATAGCCCTTGAAGGGAAGGAGTAAACAGAAAACGGAATCATGCCGGTATTTCACACTAAAACGATAGAAAGTATCTTGGAGCCTGTAGCTTTACAGGTAAGGAAAAAAGATCAAAAGAAAAAGTTGATGATTTTGGGAATAATTTATTATGACCCTCTGTCACTCATATATATAATATGTATAATAGTTATGACCTGGTCAGTAGATTTCGTTAATGAAACAATTTGCAAAGTGTGAAAAGTCAGGTTTTTGTTTAGAAATTGGTTCTTTTAAGTGTACTTGTTTACACTTGAGACTGTAAGAAATTGAACTGTTGTGACTTCACAACACAAGAATATCAACTGAAAATAAACACAAATATACAATCTTCATCAGATGTAACCTTTAATAGTAGACACGAAAATGCAACAACCAAAGCATGACTTGAATCTGATACTTTCCTCAACACTGATGGGATGTTTTCCTGACTAATCCATAAGGTTAACTTTGAAGCATAAACCTTTCTTCTGATTATCTATTTTGTCTAGGGGTCTGTCTAGTTTCAACATTGGATCAACCAGTCTGTAAGTCTGTCACTACCCAAGGTTTGAAACACCTTTATATATAACAGTAAAAGGAAAAAAAACTTTGTGATCAAACTTGGAATTTAACCAAACCGTAATACCAGCAAGACATGGGCTAGCTACATGGTAATCTTTCGTTTAGTCCTGAAAATCATGACGCTTTACAGCTTTGCTATATGGATATATGCCGTCAGTAGATTGTAACGGCACATATCCATATAGCAAAGCCGTAAAGAGTAATGATTTTCAGGACTAGGTAATCTTTAAAGTTTAGTAGCTGCTTGCTGTTGGTCAAATGTTTTCTCATACTATCTATATAGCACCAGCCAATGACAATTTAACAACATTAAATTTATTTTGTTGCATTGTAGAGATGTATGTTTACTATCTGTTAACTTGACTATCTCACTGTCTCAGTTTTATTTGACATGGCTTTCCAAGTTGTGTTTTAGTAAACTAGTAATGTAAACTGAAATGCTGATTAGAAATTTTCATTTTACATTTTTGGATTTTGTTATAAATGAAACCTTCAAACTGTTGTCTTATTAGTTAAGACTAATTGTTAGTCTTGGTATAAAATTAAAAAACCTCATCAAAAAAGTGACAAAGGTGTTACTGTGCACATTTCTGTGACTTTAATAAACCACCATATTCTCTCTGTCCTGATATATTTAAATCATTGGTTTGATATACCCCCTGTAAATTAAACAATTAATTATTGACAAATAGTGTGTCATTTATATGATTTAAATTGAATATATAATATACCAGAATACTAAAATTTCATGCCAAAAAAATAGACATATGGGGTATGTTTGGTGAAATTCAATACTAATGTGGATAGATGTTTATACCCCACTGTGACACACACATGCCATATTCATGACTTGTGTAACTTAAACTATATAACAAATCAGCCAGGATACAGTGATCTACAGAAACAGGCCCAATTCAAGTCTGTAGATAAGATTTTAATGCAACTAACTAGTTATTTTTTTTTGAGAAAAAAAAGTACAACATGACACTATTCCATTTGTAATTGAAAAAAAAGACTTGAAAAGGGAGAGAATTTAAAATCACAAAAAAGGGAATTTAAAGAGCTGAAGTTGCAACCTCCATAAGAAGGCTAAACTACTACCGGTATTTAGGAATTCTGGACATTTATATGAAAAATAATTTTGCTTTGGTGCCAGAGGGTGATGTTAGGAATGATTTTTTTATTCTTTTATTCATATATTTTAGATACATATATTTACATATAAATACAGTAATAGCGTTATGTTAACAGCATTGTCAAATAAATAATTAAATAAGTAAATAAATATTCATAAATGTATATACATGTAAAAGTACATAATTTTGAAACACATGTATTATGTATGTACTACTTTACTACTACTACTACTACTAATAATAATAATACAATTATATTTTCGTACAACATATAGTGATAACATGAACAGAAATCCACACATAATTTACATCTTATCAAGTAGAAAATAAATAAATATGTAAATAAATAAATAAATTTATGAATTTATAGGTACATGTAAAAGCAAATAAATTTGACGCACAGGTGTTAGGAATGAAAATTAGTCACTCTTTCCAGCAAAAAGAAGCGGGCAATATTTGGTCGGTTTCTGCCTGTTATGATCAATCACTTGATCATCATTTTAATAAATATCTACACATGTATATGTAAACATGTATTGTTTTGTCTAATTTATGGTATTTGCCAAGATTTAGCAATAAAATCCTGATACTTTTCTGAGATGTTTAAGAATCATCTGTAGGAGTCAAGTGGAGTGGAGCAATGGTGTTTAAGCTTTAGTTAAGCCTGTTTCACTGATATAGAAAACTGGATAACCTAGGGGAAAAAGACCATTAGAAATTCGAGTCTCTATGTTTAGAAAAAAAAAAAAAAGATTTGGCACCATGACGAGTGACCTGAAAATGCACTTTTCTCCACAGAATATTTGAGGCAGAAAAGATAGACAGTTTATTTAAACTTAGATATCATACATCTGACATGGCATCTTGAATCTGCTGCCTTAGATTATAAATCTGTGGTGTTACATACACACCCCTCAACACAACTCAACTGTGTCCAATCTGTAGTAAATAATTGGTTTTAAAATTAATTTTCAACACCACAAATGAATAATTTTAAAGGTGTAGACTACCTTTGTATGATTTCAAACATGAATGTATTGTTAAGTTTTCCCATTACCACAGAGCCAGACATGTCAAATTAATTTTGAAATTATATATTATGTAGCATAAATGTAGTATTCTAAAAATTTAAGTTATGTCCATATTGTATAATTTTTGGCCGGGTTGCACGGAGTGCAAATCCGGTTTATAGTATGGTGAATGTCGGACGGGCCGGCGGGCAGGCAGGTAAAATAGGGTACCTACTTTGTGAACTCAACTCCTCCTAAGTTTTCAACCAAAAACCTTGAAACTTCACAGAATGTTTCTATATATATTGAAGATGTGCACCTGACTTTATGGTAATATTTCCAGATTTTTTCCCCATTTTTCCAGACTTTGAAACTTAGTCACTTTTAAGCAAGTTTTTGAACTGGGGGGTACCTACTTTGTGAACTCAACTCCTCCTACAGTTTTCAACCAAAAACCTTGAAACTTCACTGAATGTTTCTATATATATTAAAGATGTGCACCTGACTTTATGGAATTATTTCCAGATATTTTCCGCATTTTTCCAGACTTTGAAACTTAGTCACTTTTAAGCAGGGGTACCTACTTTGTGAAATAACTCCTCCTACTTAAAACCTTGAAACTTCACAGAATGTTTTTATATATATTGAAGATGTGCACCTGACTTTATGGAAATATTTCCAGATTTTTTCCCAATTTTTCAGACTTTGAAACTTAGTCACTTTTAAGCAAGTTTTTGAACTAGGGGTACCTACTTTGTGAATTCAACTCCTACAGTTTTCAACCAAAAGCCTTGAAACTTCACAGAATGTTTGTATATATATTGAAGATGTGCACCTGACTTTATGGAAATATTTCAAGATTTTTTCCCCATTTTTCCAGACTTTAAAATTTAGTGTTTTTTTTAGCAAGTTTTTGAACTGGGGGTACCTACTTTGTGAACTCAACTCCTCTTAGTTTTCAACCAAAAACCTTGAAACTTCACAGAATGTTTCTATATGCACCTGACTTTATAGAAATATTTCAATATTTTTTCCCCATTGTTATTGGTTTATTAGCTACTGGATGAAAGTGTGGAAAGCTAGTGCTGTCACCCTGTTGCCTATCTGTCCTATACTGTCCATCTAATCCAGTCCATTCCAATGTAAATTTTCTGGTGCACATTTTTTCAATTTACTGTAGCTTTAGAAAATGTTAAAATGATTGAGATTTTCCTAATACATGTACATATATATACTTGTTTCAGTACTCTTTCATATATATTGTCATTGTTGGACCTATTTCCCATTTTATGACTTTCTGTGAATGATAAAAAAAAACAACTTGTGTACCTTGCTTTGTGCAGTTATTTATAATTCCTTCCACACTTTACACCCACTCAATAGAAATTTAAAAAACAACCCGGACCATTGAGTCTTTGACCCATTTTAAAATTTATTCTATAGTTACTGGGTTTCGAATATGATTATATTTTGTATGACAAGATAGAAAGAAAAAAGGGTTGGTCTGGGACCACTAGCTCAATGGGAAAATGCAGCTTGCTGCACAAAACACTACAAAAGCATAATACATATATTAGTTTCCATAAACTTATTGGGAAAATATCATTGTTATTAACTTATTATTCAGAAATTCTTCATTGTAGTTAAGTGTATATTATATATTTTATATTGTAGTTTTGTTAAGGTTAACTACCCTTGTTAGGTGTAGATACAATGTATAGTAATTTTAAGCAAACAAAATTGCTGTATAAATCACTGTTATTTGCACATGTTGTTTTCTAAAAGGATTTTAAGTATCTAGTGAAATTCTGTTACAGTGACTCAGCTCTCACCATAGTTTATGAAGTTACAAAAACAATTTCTTTATCTTTTTTATTAAAAGTGTCTCACTTAATTGCCACGCCCATTTGTAACATCAAAATTTGACTTGAAAAATCGTGTCATTAGATCCAGTTTACCATAAATTGATCATTTACCGATTTACAATTTACGCAAGAACTGTTTGCTACTAGCCTTTCCTAAATAATTTAACAAGTAGTCGTAATATTGGAGAATATTGGAAGAGAATTACTATAAATGATATGATAATCTGGGATTTGTATTAAATTTAAGACAAGTTAAAGATAGAATTGATTTGGAATTTTAATCCGTACATAATTTTATCTTATTTGATTTAAATGTATTTGATATACATGTATATACTAAGAAGATTAACATGAATTAGCCAGATTAGAATCAGCAGTTTATCAAAAGTTATTCTTTTATACTTTTTCAGCTTACTGGTACTATTAAAAGAGATAGTGAAATAGGGTCTATCGGTACTTACCATAGTCATGCACTTTTACAAATATCATTTTGGCATAGTTGAATATTTTATGTTGCATCAGTGAATTATCAGTAATATTTTTTGGAAATTTTAACAATGCATCTTATGATAAATTGATGTGGTGTGTTGGTATTAGTGGTCTGTTGATGGTAACTTTTATAGTGCTAGCACACTGGCTAACAATGCTATGGATAAATAAGTATGGGTGTTTTCTTCACCAAGAGACTGCATTGTTTTAATGTAAAATGATGCCCATGTGTATAGTTGAAACCACTATTTTAATTTCTTACTATGAAATGCACTTATATTGGGTGTTATATTAGCTCAGTTGGTAGAGTGCTCACTCCATAAGTGGGAGGTTGTTGCTTCAAACCCCAACTGGGCCTGGCCCAAGACTTGAAGGTGGGTAGTGTGTTCTTTCGCCAAGCACTCAGCAATACAAAATGAAAGTCACAGTTATTACAAATGGGAACTTAAAATAAATGAGTCACAGTAGGCATGGCACGATAAAGAACCCTGTTGTATAATGCCATCAACACAACACATAGGAAGAATTTCTGCAGCTTTTGTCTATAGCTGATGACATCACAATATAAGTGAAATATAAGGGACATTAAACGCCACTACTCTACTCAACTGTCAACTTATGATGAGTGATTGAAGATTCATTGTCTATATGACTATTGAAACTAGAAATGGAAGACTTTTTGTTCACCATTAGTTGTGGTTCCATCTAACATTTTTCAGAAGCTTCCTATATTTTTTTCAACCACTGCAATGCCCAGTGTCACGGCAGGCATAGCACACTAAAGAACCCTCCCAGCACATTACCATTAGCTCATTGCAAAGTTTAAAATTTCTGCCACTTTACCTTTAGCTGGTGATGTCTTGATATAAGTGAAATATTCTTGACTGGGATGTAAAACCCTTTTAATCAATCAATTAATCATATATATATTTATGAAATGATTCTGTTTTGACAGTGGTTTTCCTTGTGATTAGTTTTTTAGGAACTGTGTCTAAATATGAAAAAAATGTCTGATGTATTATACATAATTCTGTTAATTTTCCATCTAGATAGGTTATGATATCAGAATGAGTAATATCTTATGATTCAGAAACTTGTAAGAAGCTTTTGAGATAATAATCGACCTCTTTAATTACAATCTGATATAGATATACAGAATTATATAAGAAACAAAACCAATGGTTTACAGGTCAGCCAAACTAGAAGAAAATCTGTCTTCATTGGTAGAGTAATTATACAATCTTATCATACTATTCTTATAAACAATATTTCAGAAAAACTGTAATTGTGACCAATATATTGAGACTATAACCTCAATCTCTTAATTTATTACAGGGTACCTGAATGACTTATGATTTATAGCAAGTACTAGTAGTTACTGATCACAATTCCTCTTGCTGTAGGTTCGAATCCTAACTGGCTAGATCCTTGAATAGATAGTTTGTCAGTTCTCTTGTGGAAATTCAGTGGTTTTCTATGGGCACTCCAGTTTCTTCTACCATCCCAGAACTGATTGCCCTGATATAAGCGAAATAGACTTGGCATAAAAAACGTTAATCCACTTCACTCCATTCTTCATTGATTACTGTCTGATATTATCATTAGACTTAGTCTTGTAGAATAGTACCATAAACAAATTCATGATTGATTGGATAAATTCTGAAATGAATTATTTGGGAAAGATGTGAGTTTACTGTAGTTGTTATAGGAATTATAGGTAGATTTCACTATTTTCTTTGTACTGTTTTACTGTATTGACTGGGAAGGGTTATAGCATACAGGTTATCTTTTGAGATAGGGTAATGAGTGCAGTGTGGCAATGTGAGGTTAGCTTTACTAACCATATACTAGTATATAACAGAACGTCATATACATGTATTATAGATTAAATGATGATAGCCATTAATCATATCGTATGGTAATATTCATACTTATCTAGAAACAAAGCCCTTTTTATAGTGGAATTTTTGGAATTTTCTTTAAAAAAAACGTTTTTAACATGTTCAAGGGTCATGTGTTGTGTTAATACATATGGTGTTAAGATTATATCTGTCTAAAACAAACATAAACAGAAATCTTTAAACATTGGGCGATTAAAAAAAATATATGTATATAAATCACGACCTGCAGGGATGGTTAAAATTAAGTAACATTGATTCAATATTTGCCTAACATACAGATTCTTTTTTTTAAATAATGTTTTTTCCCATATGGGATACAAAAGAGTTACGTTGTACATAGCTGATGCAAGTTGTAACATCAGTATCCAAGAAATGTTTTAGTAGAAACAACTGTATTTTGTTCCATAATAAATACAAGAAAAATCTTTTCAATATGAGATCTAATATGTAAACATTGGATTGATGATATTGGTGACCTCTATATATATATATATATATATATATATATATATATATTGTAAATCATGTATTGACATGGTTATGCCATGTTTTATTATGGAGTAAATCTGGATGATAATACAAAACACCGATTATTAGCAGGTGATTGACCTAATTTCAGAACATTTGGGTGGTCCATATATGTAGGAAAATTAGCTGACAATTATGAAAATACCAATTTTTGATTTGGAATTGGATCTTCCTAATGTATACTACATCTTGAGTTCTGATGTGTTCAGAATTTAGCACTGCTTAGAAATTTTCTGAGACATGTAATTTTCATATGAAGATACATTAAGCTGGGAAAAACTAGGGGCCGTATTTGCTGAGTTTTCAAATAGATGAATATATAACCAACCATATGGGGATGGAAGAGATATTAGTAATTTTAGTTCTAAAACTAGAACATACTTGCAAGCAAGTATGTGTCTGCATATCAGCTCGCTCACTCTTTTTCTTTCTCTTTTCTCATTGTGATAGCTAATGATGTGTTCAATTAACTGGAACCATTACAAGTAAAATTTTACAATGATTATACAATGAATTGAATAATCAGTTATGGTCAGTGATCAGTGATGCTTAGTCGGGTCTTAAAGGCAGATTAATAGAAGAATGGGACTTCCCTCCGGAAATCCTGTTTTTAACTGGATTTCTCTGAAGTCTTTCCTAATTCTGAAAAACAATCAGGAAGCACACTTCACATGGTCAATTCCTACCGGTTGACAAAATTTTAACTTGATGGGATAAGTGATGAAGGAGAAGATGCCACTGAACAAAATCTGTCAGAAACGAAGGATAATAATAATAATAGTTATATTAATAATGATAAAGATTTTGAGTACCAGCAAGATGTCTGCTGATATGCAGACATAATAATGTAAGTCTTTGTCACCTAATACTGGAACTTGAATGGTTTATATATACTGGGTACTGTAAATTGGGATTGAATTGTATTATCAAGTTTATTTAATTTTTTTTTTTTTTTTTTTTTTTTTTTTTTTTTTTTTTTTTTTTTTTTTTTTTTTTTGTGTAAATTCTTAAGTTAACAAATTATCAAAGGAATATTTAACTTTTGAAGAGTTTTTCATCTTGGTATAATTAGCTCGCATTCACATTGATCTTAATCCTGATGGCATGGAAATAAAAAATGTGATTGAAATTAAAATTTTGCTACTTGCAAAAAATGAATTGATGTGAAAATTTCTGATTTAGGGTAGAGGTGGGTTTTGAAATATATTGGACTATGTAATACATGTACAGTATCTGTATAGAAAATTTAAATATAAAGATTTAAACATACCATACTCTATACAAGGGGTGTAGGTGTCCTTTTATTATTGTTTATTATTTAAATTTAAAGAATAAAATCTTGAGCTATACATAATCAGACTTTGCACAGCTCCTCCGCCCACACACTCAGCGAATACAGGTTAAACCACCAGTACTAAGATAACTGATGAAAATATTGACTAAGTACTTTTGGTATGTACTAATAAAACACAGTATTTATTTAATATTAACTGGATTGTCTGTACACATTAGGTTATCGTTATTAAATTACTCTCAAACAAAAAATTTGACTATTTTTATCTAAATTCTGCAATTTTCTGATAATGTTAGATTTAAGTAAGGATGATATTCTGGTATATTAAGACTAGTTTTTATAAAGTACATCTGTTACTGCCCATCTTTATGTACTGGCATGCTGCAACTCAGCTATATATTTTGTCTGTGAAATTAATTGTGTTTATTGTTTGCAGTTTATCATGCTGTGTTGAAGATACACCTTACTTTACATGTGTATATTATATATATATACAACTGTTTTTATATTACACCTGTGTAAATGTAGGTACCTAATAATGTAATATTTATTGTTAAATAAAGTTTGAATCTTACAAATATTTTATACAGTAGAGAGGGAGGATGAGGAGCAAAGTTGAAAATAAAAAATAACAATGCCTGTAACATCTAGACTGGACTGTATGATATAGACTTGGGACAAATTTCATGTCTGAGAAACTACATCAGGTCAATAACACTTATATGAGCTACGGTATATAAAAACTGAAACACCTAGATGGCTGTATCTATCAGACCTGACATACCTGTATTAGAATTGAGACACCTATATATATCAGACCAGAAACACGCTTTTTCTGATCTTAGACACCTATAGCAAGACCAATACACCTTCCTGCTTCTGGCCAGAAACACATATTTCAGGTCTGATATGAGGACCGACCAAGACACCTATACAATAAGGTATGAAGAACGAATACCACCTGTGATAAACTGGTATCTCAACCATCAATCACTTATATTGCATACAAAATTACCTATGTGTATACATAAACTTGGGATAAGAAAGTTTATTATTCATTCATGGACAGTATAAAACAGCAGCATAATAAAAAACAAAACATAATAATTTATACCATTATAATAAACCATCTACAAACAAAATAGGAAATAATGGAGAAATTACATAGAAATTTGCAAGTCAGGGTTGCTTTAATTTTTGAAATGTTTTGGAACACTTGACTAGTTACTGTAAGCCTATAAGAAGATTTTTTACTCTTTAAGTTGAAGGTTCAATATGAGTTAAAACCATGGCAAGATTTTAGAATTTGAGTGTCATAAGACTGTATCCTTGTCAGCTTATAGTATAGCTGTAGATACTTTATGTAGATCAAGTAAAGTATGGTATAATCAAGGGATTCCTGGTTCAATCATAGGCCAGATTTTCACCATGGGACATGGCAATAGCTGATCTTTTGCCAGGCACATTGTAAATTCTTTGTAATTAATTCTTTAAAAAAGAGCCAGTTTTTACCCAATATTTCAACACTCAATGAAAAGATTAACATCAATTATAAAACTAGCCCACTTATGTTGAACACACAACAGTAATTATGATTGTGATATGAAATATTGGGGGGTGGTTTTTGGTCAGTAATTAGAAGTAAGAGGAGTAAGTAGGGACTTTATTGGAATATATGATGTAATTATAAAATGGTTAATCACAGACATATGTTATAATTAGTAAAGTATGTACTGTAAATCAAGTTTATAGTTCCCTAGTGATGATGTAGCAGCTTTCTATAGAGGATATGAACTCTGTAGGTCATTATAACTGTCTGATTTATTTTAATTAACTCTAACCTTGTAGATAGAATATAACCTTCATTTTGTTTTCTATACAGTACATTTATACACATTTTATCAAATTCTTCATCTGAAGTGAGAATATGACATTTTAGATTATTTTCTTTTTGTTGATCTTCTGTGTAAAAAGTTGAAGACATAACAGTCAGGTGGTTACCAGTTTCTTCATTAATGCTCCTGATTTTTGTAAAAGTTTTTAAAATTTACACTTTGTCTGCATGATGTGCAAAAGAGCTTTTTGTCATACTACTGTCACCTGTTTTTTGCTACAGTATGAAATACACAAATTGTTAGTTTACTGGCATATACACATATGTTAAGTTTGTACGGCAAAATTATTAAAACAACAGAGAGTTTGTCAGCTATATGAGGACTTTTGTGGCCATATGAACAAATTTTCAATCTGCTGATTATACTGAGGTTAGTAGATGTATTAATAGGAAACACGATTATGTCTGTCTGTCGGTACAAATATATATGTAGGCTATAACTCATTGCTGCTTTGCAGAAATTTCATACACTTCACACAAATGATCTGTATGGTCCAATTACTATAAACCAAGGCCAGAACTTAATTAGGTCAAGGTCACAGATATATTTGAAAATTGTCTCCAGGCCCCAACTCATTGTTGCTTTGAAGGAATTTTATGAAAATTTCACAGAATGATTGCAATGGTCCAAGGATATGACATGATGTGCTATTTGTTGATATCTTAAAGCTGCATTAAGTTTTACAAAGAAAAAATTAAAACAGTGCTAATCTAATTAATGATGTTCCTAATGAACAATGTTACATTTGGTTCAACAATAAAAGCTCGAATAAATGCAGAAATAACAATAATTTCCCAGCGAGTGTAGCATGTGGGATCTAATATTAGAAAATGGTTACGTCATGAAAAAACCGGGTCATTTAATCACAACTTTCAAAACAGTGAAATACGATAAATTAAACACAGAAATTCCTTGAATTTGTCATTTGTGACTTAGTAAGGGTTACACAACACCATTTCAAATACATCTGCATATTAATGATGAACAATTAATGCAATTTGTCAGGTTTCACCTTCGATTCATGGGTTTTTTCGTATATCCATGGGCATGCTCCAAGCTAAAAGGAATGAAATTTTAGTAAATGAATTAGAAGTTATCTTTTTTTAAAAAAAAATATTTTTAGAAAATCAAAAAAAAAAAAAAAAAATTCAGAAAATTGAAAAACTTAATGCATCTTTAAAGATTAAGGCCACAAAAGATGTATATTTGAAAATCTTGTCTGAGTCTCAACTCATTGTTGCCTTGGATAAATTAAAGGAAACCTCCAACAAGAAATCTTTATGGCTTATAAGAGTGTGCCATGGTCATATCTTAAAAGCCAAGGTCATGTAATGTGTGTATTGGGTTAAAATTACAAAGTGGAGGGGTATTAATCCCTGTCAGATATTCTAGTTTTTAGATTAAATATACGATATTCTAGTTTTTAGATTAATTATACGAGTATTACAGTACTATATTTTGTCTGAGACAGCATTATTGTCTTAATACTAATTAATCTATTGCTCATTTTCATGTCCTGTGATTGAGTTGTTCAGGATTATTATCTTTGGTTTGACTAAGCCTTTATTTCTATCTAGATATTTTATCATGAAATATCTTATGTCTTTCTTTCAAAATTTCATGAGATTCATGTTGATGTTATATTGGAACATTATTTAAAATCATACATTACTGGGGAACATACTATTTTCAACTTCAATCTTTCCTTTCAGTACTTAGTCATAAAATTCATAATAAATTAACTTTTTTTTATTTGCTTTTGTAGGTGTCCACATTGGTCATACTTCATGAAGAAGCTGAAGATGGACATGCCATGCCAGACCTTGGTCCACTTGTCCAAAATGTCAAATTGGCAGTGGACAACCTTGTTAGGGTAAGTTTCTTTTATTGTCCACTAATGTTAAAATAAAATAATGTATTTAGAGTGTACTGGACAATTAATTGACTATTATGGATTTTTACGTTTGTACATAGTTGATTTAAAAATATTGATTGAGTAAAATAAATAAATAAATAAATAAATAAATAAATAAATAAATAAATAAATAAATAAATAAAAATACAGATGAACTTTAGAAGAAAACCCTATGTGCTCAAGCAGGTGACATCATTCCTTCTCAGGTATGAAATCAAACCTGGGCATTATTGGTAATAGTCAATAGCACTCACTACCAGATTTGAAGAGCACTTATAATTTGTGCATTGTGGCCTTTCAGCTCATGCAGACCACTAACTACTGACTCACTTGAACACCCTTGGACTGTGGTTAAAATGTTATCCTTTAAACTGAAGATGTCTCATTGCTTTTTGTTCAGCACTGGTCAAATGAAAATGGGATATTTTCTTGTCATAGGTGTCTACTGGTCCTCTAACCACAAGTGTTACAGACTTGAGTGGTCTGCAGGATTTATTTGCTACACTTTATAGACAGAATAAGAATGTACTAATACAAAGGAGATTTTGCATACTAACAAAAAAAAAAAATAATAATAATATTAATAATAATGATAATAATAATAATTAAACTAAATAAAAGTTGTGCACAACATAAACTTTTATTGAGATAAATTCTTGAGATACAATGTATATGAGAATCATACCTGATATAAGAGTTAACTTTTATCCAACAAACTTCAGCACACTAATTGTAGCTCACCTGTTCAAAAGCCAGAAAGAGTTTTTCTGTACTAAGTATAAAAAGATATTTTTGATTGACAGAATGTGTAAGTAAGCTATAGAGTTTGGACACTGTATTTGGAAGCTTATTTTATTTTT
Source organism: Tegillarca granosa (assembly GCA_029721355.1). NCBI lineage: Eukaryota > Metazoa > Mollusca > Bivalvia > Arcoida > Arcidae > Tegillarca > Tegillarca granosa. Next base: position 35,058,385 of record CM056601.1, on the reverse strand, counting down.
GAAGTTTTCCTTAAAACTTTGTATGTTACTTTAATTTAATTATCAATTGATTAAATTAATTGAAAAAATTATACTAAATTTATCCCTTAGCTGTATTTTATGGCTTTTTATGACATTTCCATTGAAATCCATGGATTTTTCCATGGACTTGAAAATCTAACCATGGAAATTCTACAGTGTTCTGGCAATGCTTTAATGGTTATTAGGATTTATTGTACTTAATCATTTTACTTAAAATGATTTTAAGATAACGCAAAATATGCCACAGCGTACCTAAGATTAATTTCTAGCATTTCATTTTATTAAAATTTTATGATTTTTATTTTTATTGTAGGTTGGTTATGAGACCATTAACAGTAGTGAAGATCAGATACTCAAGCAGGACATGCCACCAGCACTTAACCGTGTTGAAGAAGCATGCCTACTTCTGATACAAGCTTCAGATATGTTGAGAAATGATGCTTACTCTTCTGCTGCTAGGAAAAAACTCATAGAAGGGGCTAGAGGTAAAAGGAAGAAAACCCATTTGCATACAAAGAAAATTTTTTTGTTTGATAAATCTTGCTGTGCTTAGTTGATCTGATGATTAAAACAAAATGTTCTTCAACATCTTGTTACTGAGTCTCACTACAGGTAGAACAGGATGATATGATTCCATTGGGGTTTGTCATTGTAAAATGGGCTCCCTGACACATAATGTTTGTATGAAATGATGCAGGAAAACATCTTACATGATAGATGTAATGGTTCAATACAAATGTTATTGGGTTGGGTACCCTGATGAACCCATGCTTCTTACTGCCTAGGTTCAAATCCTACTTGTGTAGATTCTAGTGTAAAATTTGTCAGTTCTCTTGCTGTAGATTGGTGGTTTTCTCCCGGCACTCAGGTTTCTCCACTATTCAAGAACTGACCATTAAGAGAAAGAATCTTGGCTGGAGTATAAAACCCTATTTATCTCATCCAATCCTAATGAACCCTTATACATAATGGTTCCAAAGGTTATTGGGTTAAGTACCTGATGAACCCCATAAATGGCAAAAAAATAAATTAATAATAATAATAAAAAATAAAAAAATAAAAATAAAAGTAAATCATCAATATGTTTGCCTTCTTGAAATAGCTATTTTGTTTGGCTGAAGATGGTTAGTTGTGGATTATGTGTCAATAAAACTACACACAGATCCCTAATTCAAAGTTTATGACTTTTGTTCATTATAGACTAAAATAGATTATCTAAAAGGAATGTTTGATAAGTATTTCTTTTAGGAAGTTTCCAGGAAACTTTAAAGTGTAAATTTATTTTATTTTTAAAAATGATTGATATTCAGATTAAGAAATTGGTCTTCTCAAGATATGAAAGTGAAAAATTACTTTGTTAAGCTCATTTGTGATATTTATGAAAACTTGATGACGTAAACATTTGTAACATTTGCAGGTATATTACAAGGGACTTCTTCATTACTGCTAGCTTTTGATGAATCTGAAGTGAGGAAGATTATCCGAGTTTGTAAAAATGTTTTGGAATATTTAGCCATAACAGAGGTTGTAGATAGAATGGAAGATCTTGTTACTTATGTAAAAGTAAGTTATATATACACACCGGTACAGTAGATTCCACTTAATTGCATACCGGTTAATTGCATATTCCGGTTAATTGCATAATTTTTCTCAGCACCAAACCATTTCTTATTTAAACAATGTTAAAAATTCCGTTTATTTGCATAAGCAAAAGTCTAAATTCCGCTTAATTGCATAAAAAATTCTGAAAATTATGCGATCTTGGTCTGAAGTTTCATGATAACAAAATATATTTGCTGACAATGCAAAGGTAACCTCGACAGATGTTTACATTATATAAACATGTGTACAGTTAACACCAGGTGAGATATGAAGCCAGTTAATTAGTGTTCACTTTGTAGAGTAGTCATCTAATTGGTCTGTCAATACGTGTTTGTCAGGAAACGTAATTAATTATGTTAAACCAATTAAAAAGGGCTATGACAGGTGAAAAATTTGTACCCAGGTCACACAAGTTTTATAACGATTTTTTTTTAACTGAAATTTATTTCCATTACATTTTCTAAACCCAGACATGGTTTTACTGGAACTTCGGTGCTGGGTTTTTTAAACAAAGATTAAATAAAACCAAAAACATTTTTTTTAAATTAATGTTTTTGTTAACATGGTTAAGGAATGTGTATCATTGTATGTACGTTGACTGTTATCCCATAGCAAGTTTGATAACGCGTATATACAGTTCTTTTTGCGTAAACTCAATAAATCATACCTCAATCAAATGCTTTATTCTTTATTTATTATTTCCTCTTAAAATAAACTGGTTGAAATCATTGTTTACGGCTGAAAAACCCTTTATGTAGCAAGTTTTGTCGGTATACAGATTCAACATCAAAGACATTTTTTCACTTAAGGAAGTGATGTTTTATTCTTTAATTTCATTGGATCAGACCTAGTTACACATAACAACGGGAATTTCCAATTTATGACTGATCGAATAATTGGTCAATAAACAATTAAAATATAACTTTGTATAAAATAAATAACAAGATAAGACATCTTTCAATTTATTTACACAAAATCTGTTTGAAATTTAATTTTACCGGACATTGTGCACGTTGTCAAGCAACTGGATTTTTTCTATGTCACATTTAAAAATAGATTAACGTACCGTGAAAGGGAGATAACTCGAACAATATAACTCAGTGCCATGTGCGAACACGTGGATTTTTAAAAAGAAGTAAATAAACAAGAAATACGAATATCGTGAGTGTTAAGCAACAATGAATTAAATACCAACAGATGTTCTAGTTACATACATTTTCTAGGATTTAACACAGATCGATGGTCTGAAAGAAAAGTCCACCTATACCACATTTTGGAATCCCTTGTAAATACGAGGTTTAAAACGATCAGCTAGAATTTTAAATCTTTATTTAGTAAAGAAAATATATTACAAGTCTTGAAATTTTAATTAATTAAATATTTTTTTCAATTATCTTTAATTATTTATTTTTTTATTTCAAAGGAATAACAAATTTTCTGCTGTTTCTACAGTACACCCACTTTGATGTCTACTAAAAAAAACGGCCTCACCGGTTGTATCTGTCAATCGATCAGCTAGAATTTTTAAAACATTATATACAAATTAAATAAAATAATTTTTTAAATTCTTTTATTCTGAATTATTTATTTCATTTTTTAATTTCAAAGTAATAACTAATTTTCTGTTGATTCTACAGTGTTCTATGATGCCTACACAAGTACTAAAATGGCCCCAACCGATGTATCCATCAATCAAATGTGCCCAAGGGGCATTTTCGGTTATTTGCATATTCCGCTTAATTGCATAAAATTTTCTGACAAACAGACTATGCAATTAAGCGGAATCTACTGTATATAAAACCTATGTTTTAATATTTTTAGTTGCAATTTTAGACATGATGAAAACATAGTGATTTTGATGTAAAATTTCGCAAAATTGTGAAAGTAGAATTGTTTTTAAAGAAATTTTGAAATTGAATTTAATTATTAGCCAGTGGCAATTTCCGCTGCTGGTGCTATGAACCTAATATGGTAATGAAAGCTAATCTATCAATCATGAATGCTGTGCAGCACATAGACTTTCACCAGATGTAACCTATATTGTATTGCTTCTGCTTGTTATGTGCTCCTACTCTAACCTTGATGTTTAATTTATAGTTTTTAGTCTTTTTCTTTTCTTTCTGGTTCACTTGCTGAAGGTCATGTTCTTTTCACCATATTTACTGCCTTGATGCAATTAAAAGAATGTCGACTGTTGTAAAACACTATTACTTCACTCTACACTATACTGCACTCAATTTTAAGTCTCCTATTCAAAAAAAATTACCTGTAAATAGGAATGTACAAGTGGAATGGAATAATGATATTTTTTATGCCTTAGCCATAATGCTGTCACTTATATTAAGGCTATATCATACTACAAGTGTTAGCATCCTTATTGGCATCTGAGCTCATGCCATACTTCCAAAGTTAGTATTTATATGTTTGGTTTTTTGATGTGCTAGATATTTAGATGAGCCAGTCAGGTCTTCCAACAACTCTAGTTTTTCTTCATAATACATATTTGACACTTTTTAAGAGTACATCAGTAGTTACAATAGGAATGTACTTAAGAGCATCCTTGTATACAAGTTGACTTGAGTACTTCCTATAAATGTGTGTATTTGTTTACTGTTAATTGTTATTTCCGTTACTAAGAGGAAGCATTTATCTGATATAAACATCTGATCATTGTTACTGGGATCAGCTTCCGTTAAGATTAAAATTGCTTATTTGTGATGAAATTGTTTAAAAAAAAAGATTAAAAATTTCATTTTTTTTGTTTTGACAAAATATTTCTATCATCAGCTATTTTCCTACTTGTAAATTATAACTTTTCTTGTCAGACCTTTAAAGTGTATTTACCATGTCATTATTGTTAGTCTAGCATAAAACATAATTTTCATTGAATTTTGCCATTAAGGCTGAATAGGTACAGATACTTACCACTTCACCCATAGTTGGTAGCCTGTTGAAAAAGTGAAATAAACTTGATTAAGGTTAAAGCACTCAGTCAATCAATTAATCAATCAGTGAAAGGGTGTGATTGTATAAAATAATTTTATACATTTTTATACCCCTATGGCCTCCACATATATTTGTATATGTCAAGTAGTGTTCAATATAGAATTGAGCTAAATTGGGCCAGCCCAGCCCAGCCCAGCCCATTGTTTTTTCCATTCATCCATCGATTCCTCATACTCTGGTTTCCGAGCAGTAAATATTATTATACTTAACCAATTTTTGTGAGAATTTGAATACTGACATAAAATCCAGGATAAGTTTGAGCTGTGGGGTCATTTGGTTGAGTTGAGTTGTTCTGACGAGATTAACTCATTGCCATCCTCATTTCATCACTGACTGAAGGGAATATTTACATGTTGATGAAACTCAATTTACACTATTTTACTATCTTATATATTTTTCTTTTACACAGAATCTTAGTCCAGTTTTAACGAAAATGACAAAAGAAGTAGATTCAAGAGAGAAAGAACTGACACACCAAGTTCACAGAGAAATGCTGATAAGATCTCTGGATCAAGTTAAAAATTTAACACCTGTTCTAATTAGTGGCATCAAAATCTACATTACATCAAAAGAATCAGGTATGAAATCTATAATTTCTGTTGTTTTCAGGTAACTTAATTTCAGGTAACTGTTAGTAACAGTTGGAGTTTTTTTTCTATCATAAATGAATAAAAAGTTGTAAAGGAAATTGCATGACAGTAAGCACTTGCCCATGACTCCAAAGACTTGCCAATCAAATGATATATAAAAGGCATGAATTGGATAATATATGCATGTATATATATCAAAAAAAAAAAAAAAAAAAAAATTCTTAGCCATACATAAAAAAAAATGAAATAGATAGCTATAAACTAAACATATCATATACATGTAACAGTTTTATCCATAGCAATACTATTCACGGTTACAAAACTAAAGCATGGGATGATTAGAGTACCCAAGCGTGTGATCTGAATACAAAATACAAACCATGAAAACCATGCATTAAATAGTTAAATGTAAAGTATGGTAGATGTTAAATATAAAAGTAATACCTAAGTGAATTGACATTGTCAAAAAGTTTTACAAAGTGAACAGTTTACCACTTTGTCAATATGATTGCTGTTCACAACTTTGTAATTTTTAAAAAATTGGATAGGTCACACTGTTTTCATTTCCCTGTGAAGTATGAGATGATGATCAAGATTCAACTTTACTCTTCTGATTTTATTTGATTATTATTATTTAGATTTATTTGATTCCATGGTATCTTCTATCTTGAATTATGGAGCTGAGGTCTGGGGATTTCACCCAGCTGATGATATTGAACGTTTACATTTGAAGTTCTGTAAAATTATACTTGGTGTTAAAAAATCTTCCTGTAATGTATCTGTGTATGGTGAACTCGGAAGACATCCATTATCTTACATTAGAAAGTTACGTATTATTAAGTATTGGTTGAAAATTATTAAAAACAAAGAAGCCTTTATATATAAATTTTATAATATGTTGAGGATAGATGCTGATAATGGTAACAGCTATAAAGGTCTTAATTGGGCATTTCAATTAAAGAATTTGTTATGTTCTATGGGAATGCACGACATATGGCTTCAACAAGATTTCTTTATACCTGATTTTAATATGTTAAAAACAAGATTAAATGATCAGTACATACAAGAATGGTTTGGTAATATGTCTCATTTTAATAAATTATATTATTATCAAAGGTTTAAAAACGAATTTGAATTTGAAGAATATTTAAATGTTATTACAGAAAAAAAATTTAGAAGTGTATTGACTCGTTTTAGAATATCTTCACATTGTTTAGAAATTGAAAATGGTAGGTTTCATAATGTGGAAAAAAGTAGAAGAATTTGTAATTGTTGTAATATGAAAGTTCAAGAAAATGAATATCATTTTTTGTTAGTGTGTCCTATCTATATTGATTTACGGCGAAAATACTTTTCTAACTATTATTGTAACTGGCCTAACATACAAAAATTTACAAGTATTTTGTCTTCAAAAAATGCTTCTTTAATTAAGAAAACCTCAAAATATTTATACCATGCGTTTAAATTGAGGGAAGAAATATTATGTTTAATATAATGTACAATTTTTTGTGACAAATGTGTAACTTGTTATATATGTAAAATGGAAATATTATATATTTATTATATATATATATATATATATATATATATATATGTGTTATTGTTATATGCGATGCTCTCTTACCATCTTGATTGTTTCTCTTTGTATTACATGTAATTTGTATCATATTTTGCCACCAGCTATGTAAAATATATTTGTGGCAAAAAGCATATGTATGCTTAATGCAATAAAGATTGAATTGAAATTGAATTGATTTTTCAATTGAATTTTATAACTTTTTTTTATTAATGAGGGAGCTTGGATCTCAGAGTGTTTATTTATGACTTATAAGATATTTCTACTTATACAATAAATTTAACAGTTGTCTTCAGCATTGCCTTTGTCTAGTTTTGTTTTGTTTTTTTACATTTTTAGATTTATATTTCTGTTCCTCTGTGTATTTTAGGTGCTGGATTTGCTGATGCTCAAGCTAACAGAGATTTTGTTGTTAGGAAAATGTCTGATGAGATTCATGAAATAATAAGAGTTCTACAGTTAACAACTTATGATGAAGAAGAATGGGATGCTGATGACATCACAGTAATGAAGAAATCGCAGGTAACATTAGCTCAGATACCATAAATATATCACATTCATTAGTGAGCATCTTGTTTTGGGGATATAAGCAGTTTAATATTTAATTGATTCCCAAATAAACTTTGCAAAAAATTCTAGCAGTTTACAAAAAAGTCACTACTTACATATACCTGTTCATGTCTATTTTTAAGTTAGGTGTACCATATATGATAAAAATCACTCAGTGTAGATAGACAAGTCTTCTACATATAGAAGAGAAATCTCCATTTTATTTTGTTTTGATGACCATATTTAATTAAATATTTATTAGTAAATTGCAACTACACAAGATCACTGATGAGAAAAACATCTGTAGAAGTACATAAAATTTAACCCCTATGATAGCTGTGATGGAAATCACAATTGTGAAATTCAAGATAGTAGAGGGATACAAGGGAAAAGGTTATGCAGTGGTGTTGGTAAAGTACTTTGATAGGATTCTAAGAGTTACAAGGTGTTTCTTCTAAAGGTGATTTTAAGTTGGAGTAAAATAATTACAATATTGACTTCTTAAGTGAAGGTGACATTGAAAGTTGTGCATAAGGCTAAATTGAAAAAGTTATATAAACATTCAATTTTATGTTGAAAGATAGATAGAACTATATTCACATACTCCATGTATGATTTATTTTCTATTTAGAATTATTTTTATTTCAAAAGAAAAATGCTAGATTCTTTCAGTTCAAATGAAAAATCAGTCAGAGATGGTGTACTTGTTCATTAAACTGTTTTGCATTTAAAATATTTATCTCTTTATATACATTTTTCCAATTTTCTATTATTTGTCTAAGTTGCCCCTCTTTTTTCCCTTTACCTCCATGCTAATGTAACAACTGTTCATACTCTACATGATGTATACTTAACAAGACAAGCTGGTCACATGACAGAATGGCTAACATCTTCACACAATCTGGGAAATCTCATATTTAACAAGCATTGGTATTCATGATCTTTAGATAATTATTGTATTGTCAGTATAACAAAACTCAAAGATATTCTCCCACCAAATTTTTCTCTAAAGTACATGTAGATTGGATAATTTTAGAAATATTTCATCATAGTAAATTAAGTAGTACTTTATCATATATTTTTTTTTTAATTTTCATTTCACTAGAGTGCAATAGAACAGAAGATTGGCAAGGCACGTGATTGGTTATCAGATCCAACATCATTGGTTGGAAGTGCAGGTAAGTAATACTCATAACAACAGAAATACTGTAGATTGTGATGAAGTCATATCTTACAGGATGATTTTGAGCAGTAACAGGATTCATGATCACTAAAATCTCATGTTGGGTATTGTTCCTCTAGAAGCCTGTTTTTATTGTGGCTGGACACATTTGGTCCCAACTTTTTCCCCCTGTTATCTATATGATTATGGAAATGTACATTTGCATATATGAATGCTGCCCTAGTACTGTTAATCACTCAAATTAATGAATTTTTTTTACACAAATATGAAACAAGAATTGTATCAAGGAAAATTATTTCTTTAAATTGTGGTTCATGATAAATTTATTTATCTATACCTAATTTATATTTTATTTTAGCGAATTATTTGACATGCAAGAACATCCCAAATATCACAGAAATAAAGAGCTTTTAAAACAATTAATTCACAGTTATAATGGAGTTATTGATTCATGTTGAAAACCATTTATTCTTGCTATCCCAGAGCAGACCATCTCGATATTAGTGAAATAATCTTGTAAAACACCATTAAACCCCTCTTCTCCACTACTATAACAGGGACATCAGTCTTTTATTTAACACTATCCTTATTTCTTCATTGTACAGGTCACAAGGCTTTACATCAGATTTTAGAAGATGCCAAGCGGATAGCAGATAGGAGTTCAAACCCTGAAGATAGAGATGCCATATATAAAACAGTTGGTGACATTGAGTCCATGACTAATGCTTTATCAGAACTTAGACAACAGGGGAAGGTAACATTGTCATAATTACTTTGATACTTCACAGTTTTTCCAAGAGATCCAAATCTTTATTTCAGTGTTTTTTTATCACAAAATTTTATTGTTAACTCACATTATAACTGGACAAACTCTGGTGGCATACCTATATTTACTTGTATACCAGTATCTTGTTTTAAAGTGGAGTCTGGGTGACTAAATGGTTAAAATGTATCCTTACAGATTACAGCAGGCTTCTCCACCCTGAATCAAATTCCATTCTTGAAGTTATAAAGAAAGATTCATTTGTTTTTACTGTGTTCTGTAGTGATTCCAGAACTGACCATCTCAATATAAGTGAAAAATTCTTGACAAGGCATAATAAACCATTTCTCCACTTCATTCCACTCTTTATGAAGTGGACTAAATAAAATCACAAGTCCCATTGGTTTAGGAGTAGAATGTGTCTTCAAAAAGAGTTACATCTTTTAAGTGAAAACATACCATCCACTGCTGGAATCACCTATTTATATAACATAATCAACTCTTCCATCATAAATCAGGGCTCTCACAGCTCAATTTGGGAATGGGGCTTGGGGCCCTTGGAATTAGGAAAACTAGCGTTGTTTCGACTGATTTTGGGAAAAATCAAATAACAGTTTATAATTGCCTTATAACTACATTTATTATGTTAAAGATTATTTTGTATAATAACTATCTTTCTGAACAAACTTTTTATTTATGAATGTTAACAAATCGATATGATGTCACAACAATTCTTTTTTTTTTTTTTTTGGAATTGGGAAAAATCTAGGTTTTAATTGGAAAAAAAAATAGGCCCAATCAAGCCCAGTGAGAGCCCTGTAAATCAAATGCTCAGATGTTTCTGTGATAGAATAATTTTACTAATGCTGCAAAACAGTTTCAAGATGTTACTTTAAATTTTCAGTAGTACGATTATGTATAATGCTAAAGTTCAGGTACACTAACTATATTGATTTAAAAGCTGTTTTATCTACATACAGGGAAGTAGTCCACAGGCTCTGTCATTAGCTAGAGAAATACAGAACAAACTAGAACAGTTAAAACAACAGACACAGCAAAGTGTCAATAATACTGAAAGGGGCGGAGTTAGAAAACCAGCACCAACCGTGGCAGGAAAAGTGGAGCAAGCTAAACAGTGGTTGGCCAATCCAGGATTAGATGACAAAGGGTTAGGTAAGTATTGATTAAGATGTTGAAGTAACAGAAATACATTTTCATCTTTGTGACTGTGAGTCAAACTTAGAGTTTAGTTGAGTAATGGTGTTTAACATCCCAGTCAAGAATATTTCACTTATATCAGGACATCAAGTCAAACCTAGAGAATTTAGGTAAGTGTAAAGAAAAACAATGTTTGACAAAATTATTCTTTAGAATTAAATAAACCCCTGAAATATTGATATCACTAGCTAGGAATACATAAACCATGGTTGTTATTTGAAGCAAATTAGGTAAGACATATATTGCATATTTTGCAATCCATTTACCTACATATAAAAATGTGTGTAGAGAAAAAAGCCAAATTATGGTCATATGTTGACTTCTAAGATTTTGGAACTCATTAAAATGATTTTTTGAATTTATTTTGCTCACTCCAATCAGTAAAAACTACTCGTGAAAAAAATTTTATTTTGGGCTGATCTGTCATTTTCATTGGATGTTGAATCAAATTTAAGTTGACATTTTCATGTAAAAATGATGTTAATTTGGGATTTTGGATGTATGGAAATTTGCAATGAAGCAAGTTTTCAGAGTTTTGCACAAATGTTATGACTTATTATAACACTGTCTTGTGATTTAAATTTAATCAAGATTTAGTTTATATATCTTAATTTTCAAATCTCCTAAGAGTAAATTGGTACATATATTTATATGTTTTTTCTTGCAGGTGAACAAGCCACTCGATTGGTTGTAGCTGAAGGTCGTCGTGTAGCTGATTACTGCACTGGACCTCAGAGATCAGAGTTATTACGGTTGTGTGATGAAACAGAAATTCTCACAAATCAACTGTCTGATTTGATTAAAAAAGGACAGGTATATACAGGAACAGCTTTGAATGTAATGTCGTGAAACAGACTTGCATAATTGTTTCCTAAATTAAAAATTATATTTCAAATATTTTTAAAGAAGTGAGTCAGATAATATCATTGTTTTGGTGTAATTAACAAGGTTTTACACAATGCATTTTCAAATTGTCATTTATATTTGCAAATTAAAAAAAAATTAGTCTTATTTAGATACAATTTTAATTTGATTGAATAATTTTGTTTCCATTTTGGCAAGAGAATATTCCTGTTTACACGTGTTTCAGGATCTTTCCATAAAATTTAAAGTTACAAATTCAGCTATCAGAAAAACAAATTTTGTGATTTGAATTAAAGTTTATCTTGAAAGGTTTTACATGTAAGCTTTCTTATATTGGTTTCAGGGCAATTCACCACAAGCTAAGGCACTAGCAGCACATCTATCAGAGAAGCTACATCAACTGAAGGCAAAGATACAAGATGCCTTAGTAAATCAGGTCAGACATACTTATACATACATATACTTAAAATTCTATCTTTATTTTATTTTATTTTATTGTAAAGCCACTAGAATAGCCTATTTTAAAAACTGAAGCTTTGGCAGATCAGGGGCCTTGGTGAATTAATGTCTAAAGTCCCAAATTACAGACCAAAACAACTTTGCCTAGGGTTGAATCTCATTAAAGCAAAACAAAATTTTTGAGTCAGTGGTTAGTTTAAACTCTGAAAATGAGTATCAATTGTACAAATTGCAACAGGCAAGTATTATGCTAGGGGATAAATACATTAATGTGTATTGAATTTATATCAGTGTATTCGAATTGCACTTTCACTCATATTGGCTGTTTCCCTAAGAATTTAACAGGTGTTCTTATTATAAAATGGTTGTAAAAGTAGGTTTTTCTGTACAAATTATTTTTATCAAAATAAATCCATAATAAATTATAATTGTTGTATTTTCAGGTTGCTGAAGATTTTATAGACATATCAACACCATTAAAACATCTTAGTGAAGCCTCAGTAGTACCACTAGGTATTATTATGAATGAAAAAAATTGTTAATTTAAACAGAAAATTTTTAGATTTTTTTTTAGCTCATTATAAAGGAATTTACGAATTATTAAAGTAAATGTTTACTTAGTGATATTTAATATATTAATTAATTTCTTTATTATACATATATTTGTTCTTAATTCTTGATTGATTTTCTTCAATTTTGAAGATAAATAAGCATTACAGGCATCAAGTATTTTTACATAAAAATAGTTGGTCATAACATGAGTGTATTGTCAGTTTTGTAAAACTGAAAGCAAAACCCTTAATTTGCTTTAAAATTGCTATTCTATTTTTTATGGGAAAAAACCCCATAGTTATTTATTTAATTATAGATAATAATTGAAAAGACTTGAAATTAGTACTTTTTATCTTTTTCAACTTTAAAGTATGAGTTACCAGGTAAATTAACCCCCATAAAAATTACTATTGTGATTTTTCTGTAGGTACACCTGGTAGAGAAGCCAATTTTGATGATAAAGCACGTAAGTTTGATGATCATGCTGCCAAACTTGCTGGAACAGCCAATATGGTGGCTACTGCAGGTGGATGTCCTAACAAGAAAACTGTAGAAGAAATCTTCAAAACATCAGCCCAGGTAATATCTAATAAGCTGAAAAGAAATAATAATAAAAATAATAGAAATAAAATAAAATAAATAAAATAATAAAATAAAATAAAATAATAAAATAAAATAATAAAATAAAATAAAGTAAAATAAAATAAATAAAAAAATAAAAAATAAATAAATAAATAAATTAATAAAATCACTTTAGAACTCTTAATAGCAAGTAATTGAAATTTGAATTGAAGTCAGTATTGTTGACTTTTTAGATGTGACAAGTGATAGTTTATGTTAGTTGGCTGCTTAGAATGCAAATGAAAAATCTGATCATTCTTTTTTCTTTTCTTGTGACTCGTATAAGTCACTTTTTATTGGATCTTCATGTAAAATCTCTCTGACACTTCAAATTGTCCCAGCAGGATGAAATGTCTTCCAGTAGATTCATTCTTGTTTTACTAGTTCCTTAGTGTAAATGTTGTCATTGTAAAAATTGAGACAGCTAACAGATTTCTTCCGTGAGTATTGTTCGCACCAGCATATAGTTAACTGACGGAGTTCATACATTCTTGACATGATTTACTATCAAGGTTTAGAAGCAGTTAAGTAATATTGTGTCAAATAATAGACGATCATTAGAAAGTATACACAATTTGTATTCATGCGCATATATTATTCTTCATCAAAGAAAGGTAAAATTGAAAAACAAAGAATACTAATTGACATTTAATATCTGAAACCATTTGTTATTGGCAAAATGTATTTCTTTCACGTGGTAAATAACATACGCATGTATTTTATATATCATAGGTGAATGATTTGACACCACAAGTTATTACTGCTGCCAGGATTGTGTTTACTAACCCCACTAATCAAGCTGCTATTGAACATTTTGACTTAATGAAGAAACAATGGACAGATAACATGGAGAGACTCAGAGGTCTGGTGGATGAAGCTGTAGACACGCCAGCATTAATACGAGCAGAGGGTATGAAATTTATCTTATTTTATTGTAAATGTACTTTAAAACTTAATTTAAATATGGGAAAATATTGATTTTGAAATTTTTATTCTCATTTATAATGTTTTAATACTTTGCAAATATGGGTTATGTTTTGTGATTCATGACAACCTATTACGAAATCAAGAAGTCAGTTTCAATTACTGGTAAATTTAAATGGAGTGTCCTTTTTTATATACAATTTAAAAATGAAGTATTCATTGCAAATTTAAAATAACCTCTGTAACGCTAGTAGCAAGCACAGTTAAATGGTAGATTTTCATGTACATGTAGTTAATCTTTTTCAAACTGCTTTTCACTCGTTTATAAATCCCAAATTCACCTACATACCCCGGAAAATTATAAATCCTGAATTTACCTACATACCCCAGCACAAAATGAGATCAAAATATTAATTTCAAATGATTTATTCAAAATATACTATTATAACAGTTTGATTTTTGTTTACAGAGGAAGGAATCCTCAGAGATACTGACAGAGTAGAAGATGGAATTAGAGCAAATGATCCACCAACTATAGGAGCTAATGTATCTAACATCGCTCGCCGAGCTAATCGTATCTTACAGGTGGCACAAGGAGAGGTTGAGAACAGTGAAGACCCAGCATTTGTAGATAGAGTTAATGATGCTACGGAAGGATTAAGAGCAAGTCAGTTGAAATTTATTTATTTATTTTTTAAACACATGTATATTTTTCAATAATTGTTATCTATGACTCTATTATGCACCTTTTTTGAAGGAACCATTATTATGTAGCATTGGCTGATAAGGGTATTATTTCACTCTAGACAATACTACAGAATAATTTTCCTTTATTGAAGGGTAATAATAGATTAAGTGATTTAATTTGATGATACATCTACAAAAATTGTTCTTGAAGGCAACCTCTATTTTTCCCTATTAATATATCCAAAATTTTATTGCTCATGTATTGCTTTTTTAGATAAAAAACATTTTATATGTAATATGAGATGTTTAACTTATTTTTTAACTGAATTACTAATAATGTGCAGCAACATTTTGGAAAGATTGTTTTAAAACTCAATGAAAGACATACATCAATAGATACTAAGGAAAAATATTTTAATGATATTCTGATTTATTCAAAATGATTTGTATAATTTTGCAGCCATTGCACCAATGGTACAAAATGCCAAAGCAATGTCAATGAATCCAAGAGATGCTAATGCTTGTACAAACTGGAGAAAAACTAACCAACAGGTAAGATACTAAAAATAATACAGGTGAGCTGAAAGGCCCATGTACTTTTTATCACCATGAAAGATTACTTAATACAGATGAATTTCACATTTCAGACTTGGTAATCTTGAATCTGTAGATATGTCAAACTTTTTAAATTATGTTCTGTAACTGTAAATTAAATTTCTTGGTCATTTGAATTTGATTATTTACATGTATAAAACATCAATTTATAAAATTTATTATGATAACTACTGCTTGGAATTACAGTCTAACCTGTGTTAATGGTCACCTGTCCATAACGGTTACCTCCGTTTAGCGGCCAGTTTTTTGCCGGTCCCATGTCATTTTATTATATAAAACACCTTTCCATAGCGGTCACCTGTCTAATGTGGTTAGCGGCCACTATTTTCTGTCCTGTTTAAACTCAATTTCTGTCTATAACGGCCAGCAACATAAAACCGGAAGTCGAGTTATTTCCCTTGGAAACGTGTTATTTCATTTTCCTGTCATGAAGAAATGTTTACATGTGATATATCTAAGCCAAGGCGTGGCTTCTCTGTGACAGGTTTAATCCGTTGATTAATTTAATCAAAACAATGGTGGACGGCTTGTCAACGGTACCGACAAAGGAGTATAAGTCAAATTCTCCACATTACACATGACCGCTAGTTAATTGCTGGTAATTATCCATGACACGTGGGAGTCACATTGGAGTAGTAAAGTCTTAAAATAAGACTAACGATGGTAGATTTTATAACTTTCATCGTGTCAGCGCCGAAGAGAAAAGCATTAACTTTGAAAACAGGGAAGAGGTCATTAGATAAGAAAATAAACAGGTGTTAATAATATCCGAAATTCGGCAATTTATGAGTCGATCAAATTGAAGTTTTTATATTAATTTGGCAGTGAAATATATAGAATGATCTCTCTCTCTCTCTCTCTCTCTCCTCTCTCTCTCTCTCTCTCTCTCTCTCTCTCTCTCTCTCTCTCTCTCTCTCTCTCTCTCTCTCTCTCTCTCATTTTTCATTTTTCTTAATTTTTTTCACTTATAATAAAATTCATTTAAAATATTTTTTAAAATGCAATTTATTTTCTACCTCTAAAATTTTCAAATTTATAGAAAAAAAAACACACACACACTTGTTTTAAATCAATCAGTCAATCTTTCATGCAAGGAGAGATAATTTGCCAAAATATTGCAAACCTGTTCATAGTGGTCACCTGTCTATAGTGGCCACTTTGGCCTGGTCCGACAGCTGACCATTATAGACAGGTTTGACTGTAGATACATTCATATCATAATTTCAATCATTATTTTCCTCAAACTGATCTCATGGCAAATTTAATTCTTAACTCTTTTTTTTATAAACTAAAAAAAAAAGATACTAATTTAGTTACTGCCAAATTGAACTTGACTTTTAATTCATAGGTGGAAGTCATGAAAAGTACATACATAGCTGTAAATGTAACCCAAAATGTTGTGGGAACAGAAACAAAAAAGATATTTAGTGATTGATGGTGTGTAATGGCCCAGTCGAGATTCTTTCACTTATATGAAGGCAGGCAGTTCTGGGATGGTGGAGAAAATCAGAGTACCCAAACAAAAACTCCAGCCTTAACTACAGTGAACCGACACACTTATTTACACTAGAATCTGCTCCCATGGGATTCAGACCAAGGGAGTGGGAGGCACTGTGATCCATAAGCTGTTGCTTTAGACCGCTCGGCGACCCGGGCCCCAGAGGCAAAAGAGAATGAAAATGACACAGTTTAAGTAAATACAGATAATATACATTGTTGACACAGTTAGGGTTTTTTTTGAGATAAATGGAAAAAATATCCTACTGACTTCTGGTGGCAAAAACTGAGACTTAATTAAGAAACATTTAAAATACATGAATCTTTAAAAAATGATAACTTTAGGCAAGTTAGCAAAGTATTTAAGTAATATTTTAACTAGTCCTTACCATATAGAATTTATATTTGAACTAATAAAATTGATTGTTTATATATGTTTTATTGTTGTACAGTTGATTGACTCTGTGGGTAAAGTCCGGGATGCTGTTACAGTTGATCAGGGATATAACCAGTTTCCCCCACCCCCACCACCAGATCTGTCTCAGCTCCATATATCAGGTAAAGTAGCATTTAATGTTAGCATTAATATGCTTTGTTGTCATCATTTATATTGTGAAATATTATCTTTATAGTCAGTATGCTTTAAATGTTGTTTTTTTTTTGTGTGTGTGTGTGTGTATGTGTATAAATATTGTATATTTTAAATAGCTAATAACTCCTCTAAACTTGTGTTTTATGATGTTGTACAGTTATAAGTTACATATACAGTCGACTCTCGTTAATTCGAAATCGGTTAAATCGAAATTTCGCTTAAATCGAAATGATATAAACGGTCCCGTCAGATCGCTATGTATTTCTATGAAAATTTGTGTGTTTAAATCGAAATACTGAAATTCGAAATTTTGCTTGAATCAAAGTAAATTTTCAGTCCAGATAGCAAAATATAATGAAAATTCCAACGTTTAAATCGAAATATACTTTCCTTGTTAATCGTAGTTTGGATTTATTAAAACAACAAGTTGAAACTAAGCGCCAAAATAAAAAAAAAAAAACAATTACATATACACAAAAATATTTTATCTTAAAAATGTTGATTTATACCTGAAATAATTAATCCGTCTCTTGTTTAAGAAGTGTCGGTTTACTTTGAAGATTTATATCCGACTCAAAATACACATGAAAAAGGAAGTCGGTATCCCATGCTATTTTCACGATTTTGGCTTCCGGTCAGGTCATGGTAAACCGTCTGTCAGTAAAAGGAAAAATTTCATTGGTGTAAAATTAAAAAGTGGGCGGTCCATTCTTCCACAGTCATTGATCACAAGAATACAAAACGCTAATTGCCACGCTTAAACTTAATTAATCTGTCGAGCCAAATGGTATACACCATTCAGCTACTGTGACTTGGCAAGCCATGGTTTCAATAATCACAAAGGTCGGACGCTAAGGATTACAGATGAAGAAGTTATGATTATGAATAAATGAAACTTTAACTGAGCCTGCCGGTGATAGTCAGTGTTTAACAAATTTCAATGGAACCTTGTAGCTTCCGGTGAAGTTTCCGATTTGCTTATTTTATTGTGCAAAAAATTATTTTTAATTTTTAATGTTTATGATTTAATCTTAATCGTAAATTTTCATTGTCAATTGTAAGCATTATAGTATGTAACAGCATATATGTGACGTCAATAGAGGAGCGCTTTACTTTTAGAGTTAACTCCCGTTTCTAATCGTCAGTGATCAAAACAGTTAATTCGAAATTCGGATAAATCGAAATTTTTCATCTGACCCCTTCAATTTCGAATTAACGAGAGTCAACTGTACATGTATACAGGTTCTTTAAAAGGGATTCTTTTTATTCTATATGTAAATTGGCTATTTCCTATTACATGTATATATATACATATGTTTTTATTCATTGATATTTAAAAAACTGAATCAGATTCATCATGAAACCTTCCCACTTCTCTTAAACAAGTTAAAATATAAAACGAACAATTTACAGTTACTTTTGAGAGAAATGTTAAAGGTGAAAAAAAAAAAAGGAAAAAGAGACGCTATTGATTTTTTTTAAAGACTATAATGATTATAAAAAAAATCCTGGGAACAAAATTTTTAATTTTTATTGAAAAAAATATTCAGTTGTATAACTGGCATATTAGGGTAAATTGATATTGATGATCTGTTTGATTTTTTAAATTTAATTTAATTTTTTTAAAATTTTGATGTTGTTTGTGTATTTGTGTTTTTATAAGCTATGTTATTGATATTGCGAAGTAACTATTTTTAAATGTTGTAACTATTTATTTTGTAATATATATTGTATTACCTTATACATACTAAATTTGTAAAATTAGATAATTCTAATGATAATAATAATAACGATGATTAATGATATTTGAATATTTATGTGTACATTTAACCAAGTCATTAATTACAGTAATTAGTAAATGACAGTATATATTTTGTGACTTATGTATATAATAAAAAAACCTGTCTAAACTGAATAATTATCTGTCAAAATATTTTTTTTCCGATCAGACAATATTTTTTGGTTTTTCACGAAGTTGAGCGTACAGCATGTCCTTATAATACGAGTTTGGTTTAGACAGGTTACACTGTATTTAGTTTATATATATGTTAAATATTTATATATTTGTGCTACTGGCTTTATTTTATTTAGACCATTATTCAGCGCCACCACCACCACGCCCACCACCGCCAATAGTGCCAGCGCAGGACTTTAGTGACTTATTTAATATTGGTGGACCCCCTGCTTCAACTTATGGTCCTCAATATACATCTAGTAGTTTTCCATTAGGTTTAGACAGTAGATTTGTTACTGCCAGAGGTAGTCTGTAATGCATATCTGCATGTGCAAGGTGTGTTCCAGTAGGTGTATCACAAAAGTGTTCATAAAACTCCCTTTGTTTACAGATTTTGCAGCATGTAGCCTTTACCCTAACTGTAGTTTGAATTATCAGGGATTGAGCTCATTTGAAAGGTAGAGAAGCATATGTTGTGTTCCTGGTATGGGTGCAGCTGTAACTTTGACATCAGCCAGCAGGTTGTTTTTGCCTAAAATTACTACTGAATAAAGGTAGTTTCTGGAGAACGAGACTTAAATTTCCTGATTTGACCACTAAAATTCAGTTTCTATCCTGTTTCTGTCAAACTCTGAGTTTTAAATCCCAGATCTAGTATCTTGAATAACTGTATTCAATATTGCTTTTACAAACTTTATTTATTCCATAGTTCCAGATGATTCACACACTACCAGTAAGGGTACCAGAAATTAAAGTATATGGAGGTAGTAAATATAACATATCATATACCTTCACCATAGAAGATATGCTGGCAACATGTACAGCACACCAGCACACTGCACAATACAAATGTTACACATAATTCTCATATGTAAATCTCACACATGTAAATCACAATCTGTATATTGGTTCTGTTTTTGTATTGGCTGCCCAAACTTCCTCATTGTCTTTTATTGTGTTGTTTACAGTTACCTGTGTTGAGAATTTTGTTTCATCTTATACTGTTTTGTACTAGTTACACAAATTTTGTAATCTAGAAATCACCACTTTCAAAATACACAAACATAGACACACAATTTCCCTATGACAGTACCAGCGCTCCAGAAATGCCGGCAGTGTCAACCGGCGATTTTTAGAAAATCAATAAAACAATATTTGTGTCCTTGATAACAACTTCCCCCCCTCTCTCTCCTTCCCAACTATTGCACGATTTCGGCTGTGTTTGTAATGTATAATGAACATTTCAAGTCATCAACTGTATATAATAAAGATCAGAGACACCTAAATGTCAGTCTTACGTCATTTCTGATTGATTTTCTTCTCGTGGTATCTATCCTTCAATGATAAGAGCAACATCATATGATAAAAAACTGTTTAAGTAGTTATAAATTATTAAGTAAAAAATTCCGTTATTTAGAAGAATTCAATAAATCTATCGCCTATCAGAAAAAAAAAACCAAAAAACGGTACTACTTTTGTATGTCAATTTCCGGCGAACCTCGTTACTTTCCGAGCATCGATGGCATGCAAATGTGATAAGATAATGAGAGGCTTAGCATAGGGTGAATTGTTATTCTTTTTCTGAATAAGCATTGATAAAAAAGATATTAAATTTAAAACCTGTTTCGACCCTCATTGGTCTCATCAGTCAGGTGATCATAAAGAATACAAATGTACAAATATGTTTGGTTTAATTTCTATTTTATTTCAATATTTGATGTTAAAACCGATTGAAGCCGGTCTTCAAACAGAAGTGATATGTTACAAAACACCCTCTTGTGATCCCCATGTTGGTATTTAAACCGTTGCTATTTTTAAAGTAGTTTCCCCAGGTAAAGACACTGATATTACCCAATCATTAAACCATTCAAGCCATGTAACACGTGTCCTGGCTAACGATGCGTGTATATTGATCACATAATTACAAGTAATTAACGGATTAAGATAATTATCGATCTATTGGAGTATAAGCCCATAGTTCTGTTACGTGATTGATATTCATCTCAATTATTATGGGTGCAGTAATAATTTATTTTTCGCCGGTTGGATGTTTTCACAACCGGTGTTTTTGCTTGCAAACCGGCGTTTTTTGCCGAAAAAGTGCCGTTTCTAGAGGCCTGGACAGTACATGTATATAAAATTCCTATACTAATTTTCTAAATTTCATATTAAGACACCACCACTACCACTGTCATATTGTCATGTATGTGTGTAAGTTACTTTCCTCTGTTTGTGTTCTAGCTCATCTAAATTTTATATCTATACATACAGTAAAGCTGAATTAAAAACTAGAAAGCTGTGTTACTACTTTTAAAAGTGTATATTAAAATTCTGATTTTCTTTCTACTCTGATGTTCAACCAAATTTTCAAAACTTAGTGATTGATCGATGCCATCAAGATGATTAAGTGTTATCAAACCAATTTGTAAATTGTTGCTTAACAGTTTAAAAGCAAGTGAGTTATGAAAAAAAAGATCAGAAAATAATAATTTTTAAAGCCATATATTCCTCTTATGAAATATGTTTGTAGCCGTGCAAACTTTTGTATGACATTGATTGATTTCACAGCCAAACCTGTAAAAATGACCACCAATGGGAATATTATGAATGTTTATATTTAAGCCTTTCTCTAGGGGTCACATTTAAGTAAGGTTTGATAACAGATATATTGTGCAATGGTTGGTATTTATTTAAAAGAATCAGATAGCAAATTCCAGCCAAATTATCCATCTTGTCATTCTTTATTAACAGGTTGTCATTATCTACAGGTTTGACTGTACATGTTTTCACACCGTGTGTATGACATAATGTGAACTGTTTATGTGTTATGCATGACCTAAATTTATAACAAAAATACCTGTTCAATTTTGATGTGCACATTTCAGAAATCATCTGTCATCAGTGACACTAGGGGCTGAAAAGTTTGATAGATAAAAATGAAAGCCAAATAGTTGAAAATCAATGAATCTAAAGTTCTGAAATTATATGATTCCAAATCCAGCTAAGGAATGCTTTGCATAAGGGAACAGACCTTAGTTCTAAATAAATTTCAAAAAATTAAGATGGCTGAAAATTTTGCTACATGGTAAAACCCATTTCTAATGCTGAATCAAGTAATTGATCATTTTTATGGGTAAACATCAAATTGCAATATTTCATGTTTCTTAATATATTTAATGTAGGGGATTGAAGCATTTATGTTGTATGCCCCAGTTAAGATTCTTTCACTTATGTTGAGACAGCCAGTTATTGGTGGAAGTAGGAAATCTCAGTGATCAGACAAAAACTTCAGGAGACAAACTGATTAATTATATCACACCAGGATCTGTCAGAGTGGGATTGAAACCTAGACATAAGATTTGTGTGCTGATACTTAGACCACTTGGTCACCAAGGCCACCATTTATGATGTGTACTTAATAGAATATCATGTGGAACATAAATGATATTAATAGTCACAAAACTTCTGACAATGATATCTTTATGCCATATTTCCTTCCTTCTTAAATACTGATAAACCTGTAAAGTGTATAGTGTATAGTCTGTTGATATGTATGCTTACTTCATGAATACCTAATGTTAACATTTTGGTGCTCTAAAAAGCCTCTTGTTATGTCTAAAAATGGGATGCATGTTTGAATGTTGAATATCACACACACACACACACACACACACACACACACACACACATGCAGAGAGAGAGAGAGAGAGCAAGAGAGAGATAGACACAGACAGAGAGAGAGAGAGAGAGAGAGAGAGAGAGAGAGAGAGAGAGAGAATAAAACATTAACATATGTTTGACCTACTAGATAATGTTTTTGCTCATGTCAGTGGCAGGTTATAGGGTTTAGTTTGTATTAAGATGTAGGCATCTTGTAGAGTTCATCATTAAAGGCTGTCATGTTGCTAATTTTTTTTTATGTTCAAAGCGTGTGTTGTCATGGGGATGAAAAAATTCCATTTAGATAATGTATTTAAATGCATGTAAGTGTGTTTATAAAATTTTCGATATCTGTCACATGCAGATGGTTTTTTCTTCTCTGCTGAAATTATGTATGTATTTCATTCACATGATCCGTTCCTTTTTCTTTGTTTTTTTCTATACTTGTATTTTAAAAAAAAACTTTTTTATGATGAAGATAAGTTTTATTACCGTAATTTTCAAACAAAAAAGTTTTGTTCAGACATGAAATAAAATGGAAAATGCTTACAAAAAACTGAAATTGTTTCAATACATTCAGTAAACCATTTAGCATTATGTATATAGAAACATGCCTTTAACCTCCACAGCTAGTGATATTTACAGTATTTTCATACTTATTTGGTTTTCATGTATGAGTTTTTACATTCTTCTTTATAAATTGAATTTTATGATTGTCACATCAATTAAAGGGTAATAATTTTTCAGTAATTCAATTTTTATCATTGTTGTGACAAGCACTGGTTTTTGCTTAATTTTGTTGGATGAATCTTATTTTAGACTACTAGACAACTATATTTTTTTAGTGATAATGTTAATATATCCTACTTTTTTTCTTCATAATGTTACATATTCTGTAAACTTTAATTAATGTTTTTTTTTTATTCAACACAGAAACATATTTATATGTAAATAAGCGTTTAGCATATACGCTAACTTCTTAAAAAAGATTGACAGAGTTATGTCCCTTTGAACTCACACTTGTCATCACTATACCTGTTACCATTGTTATACTTTGTTCCTTTTCACTGATAATTTGTTAACATTTTGTAATATTTTTGTTGTTTACAAAGTATTTTGTTATTGTGGTTTTTGTTTGTAAAGTATTTTTGTTTATTCTTTTTTCCTACATTTTTATATGTTGTTTATTCATATTCATATTATTATATGCAGTTCCTGACCAGTTTGCAGATGGACCAACCATTGCTAGGCAACAGGAAGGTACACAAGCTTTAATCACTGTTATTCCACATAATGTTCCATTCCTTTGTCCTCAGATTTTAACATGTGTACATTGTCAACATGTAACCCTTGCTGCACTATATATGTATCATTTATGTTTATTGTTATATCACCTTTAGTTGAATATTATGTTTACTGCACATTTGAGTTCATATACAATGTATATTTATTGGTTTAAATTTTTGTTTTGTTTTTGCTCTTTATTTTTTTTTTTAAATTTACTAATTTATATGTTCTGTTTAGTTTTAATACATGTATTTATGTGTTATCAGAGAAATGTTGTACAAAACAGCAAAAAGAAATTTGTAGGTAGTCTGTTAAAGAAGATTGCTTTAAAGGGCTGATTTATCATAAAGCTTGGCTTTATCATAGAACATTATATTCGGCTACCATCATGTATGAATATTGGCATTTTAGAAAAAATATTTTTCTAATATGCTTTCTAGGTGATATTTTTTCAGGGCTGTAAGAAAACTTAAGTTGCAAACTTTGATATGCATTTTGGCTATGAATAAAATTACATGATTAGAAAAAAAAAAGAATTTTATTTATTTATTTATTTATTTATTTATTATTTATTTATTTATTTATTTCAATTTATTTTGATTTTAAAAAAATTTATTTTCATTATCTAACAAAGTGTTATGCACCTTATAAGAATTTATTTTATTTTGATTTTAAAAGGAAGAAAGATTTAAGAACTGGTAAAAAATTGTTACCATAATTTATTTTTAGAAGTTGTCAATTTATCATTACTTTTAGAATTCTTAACAAATACATGATTTTTTTTATAGGTTTTAAAGTTTATAAATTGAAAACCTGCCTAAAACCAAATCTTATTCGTAAAATGTAAATCACATGTTATTCTTTTTCTTTACCTCACAGTCATTATACTGAATATTATTGATCTACAGACCCTGAAAATACCAGAAGCATGACTTAAATTATTGTATGCTATGAATCGGCTTCATATCACAATGTTTCTTCAGCACTTTGGTTTTTGCTGATTTTTGAAAAAAGTTTTCACTGATTTTTGGAAAAGTTTTACCTTCATATTAAAGATAGAATTTAGAATAATCATTTGGAAAAATGGTTATCGCTGATTTTTGGAAAACTGCACAGTACTGAAATCATTTGGGAAGATGGTTTTCATTGATTTTTGAAAAAAATTAACTGTGGCAGCAATGAAATCATTTGGGAAAAATGGATTTCCCTGATTTTTGGAAAAAATTAACTGTTGCAGCAAAGAAATCATATGGGAAAATAGTTTTCGCTCATTTTTGGAAAAAAATACTGTTGTAATAAGGGAATTATTTGGAATAAAGAATACATTTAGTAGACAGAAATGTCTTACACTAATTTTATCAGACATCATATGTGAACAAATCCTGAATCTTTATTTTAACAAATGTGTAAAAGATCTTAAATGAAAATAAAGAATGCAAATCTACATAAGATAATATCGAATATTGGGTTTAAGCAGGTTCACCATATGTCATCTAGGTGATTGCGTAAATGAATCAAATAATATATAAAAATTAATGCTTCTAGATAATTATAATGTAATCAAGTATACAATTAGATTAAACATTGTCAGATATAATATTCAGTACTCATTAATTAGTAAGTGCATTTTTAAATAGAACAAAATTTATCTACATGTATTAATTTATAAATACTAAAATAATTGATATTGTAAATACCAGTATCTGAATATTTACATGTATGTATAATTTAAGCTGTCATGGTTGCGTATTTATTAATGTATTGTAATGATAACCAATATTTTATAATTTACAGCGACCCTCAGACAGGAGCCAATGTATCGGGGTCATGGTGCTTCACAGCACGCACCCCCACCACCACCAGTGCCCCCTCCCCCACAGGATCCCTACAGCTATTATGGCAGAGGTGCCTGGTTTATTGAAATAATTCATTTGTGCATTAAAAATTTTATGAGTGACACAAACACCCACCCTCCCAAATTTAACCTGTTTTGCATCTTGTTCAGAATTCAAACTCACAATATTGTCATGTTCCTTTCAAATACTAGTATTCCTCATATTTCAAATGCACCTTTTATGATAACATTACCAAATAAATTTCCTGTGACTCTAATCCCAAAATAGTCATTCACAAAATATTTCTGAAGGAAGTTTTCTTTGGCATTTATAACAAGGTAATAAAAGTATAAAATACTGGTATAATGAACAGAGGTTCATAGGATAGACGGAAACAGCTAGTAATACATGTACATACCAATCAGTTAGAGGTACCCTGTTATAACAAGGCCCACAACTCGCCAGTCCACAGTCCTAATTACCCATCATGCATCTTCATGAAATGAAATAAGCCCTTTGGGAATTTTGTGAATGACCTGATATAACTCTCTTTTGTTTTACCTGAACTCAGTCTCACATCGTTCCATTGTTATGTTTAACTAATGTTATTATACGATACAGTTTACCAAATACTATTCTCATTGTTATGAACAGCATTTATTGAAATATAACTGTTTGTTTGTAATATTTACTCATAGCGTATAATTGGACACCTGTTTGTAATTTTTAACATTTTTGTTTTTAATAATACATATAAGAATTTAAATTTCTAAAAGATGAATTAGATCAAGGTAGACAATCTTGTGTTATAGATAAGTACATGTTTGTTATCTTTTGACTAAAAGCCATTTGTTTTTTCCAAGTACATGTACTGGGATGTCCTTTTTCATTCCAGAACTGGCTGTCTTTTATATTGACTGAGGTGCCCAAATAAAACACTGTTTACTGTTCTAAAACCATTCTGAATTGGACATATTAGAGACCTAGATCAGTACTTCAAATTGAAAGGGGAAATATAAACTCATTTACTGCTTAATATACTATGTACCAGTAGTATTGTATCTCCTGTTGGTCTGTAACATTTTTGTCATTTTTTGATTTTAGAATATGACACTCAGAATTTAATGTTGGTTATAAAACATACCAGTTAAGTTTCATCATTTAATTAACTTATAGTCCTTTGACCAAACCATCATTTGAGAATTCAGGAATTTTATCTATGTCGATTGTTCCGTTTTACAAATGATCCTTCGTGACTACGTTATCTAAAGTATGGGCTTTCACATGACTCTCATTGCCTTGGTTTGAATCCCATTGGGGACAGATCCTAATGTGAAAACATATGTCTGTTTGCTTGCCAAAGGTTGGTGGTAATCCAAGGCACTCCTGTTTTCTCCACCATCCCTGAACTGACTGCCTTGCTATTAGAGAAAGACTCTTGTCAGAAAACAAAATTATTAATAAAATTCCACTAACAAAGATTGTCTGCTTTGATTATATTTTCTAAATTGTAACTAATATAATAACAATGTATTTGTAAACTATTTACTGTCTGTTATAAGGAATGTTTACCAGCTTTAACTTGGTTTAATTAATACTAATTATAGCTTTGAGATGTTTATGTTTGAGTTAAAATTTAAACATATTAATGTTATTAAATTTAAAATATTTAAAAAATATGTACATGTATGTTAATGATTATTTTATATGACTTTTATGCTTACTTGCATGAATAATACATGCATTTATGACCTTCTGTTATTGTATGATAAATAATATTCTAACTTTAACTTAACAACTCTACAGATAAAGTATGATAAACTGTTGGTTCAGTTTAGTTATATTAATGTCTGCAGTATGAATTAACATGTCCCAATCTAGCAGCTCTTTAAGACCATATATACTAATATTTGTTCGTATCTTCTTCAGTCCTAACATCATTATGTACAGAAACATACATCTTTCTGTTTACACAAATTATTAAAGTTCTTGTAGCATACCCACAGTATTATCAGGTTTGATTCCTGGTCAGTCTGACTGTCTGACCTAGGTGCACTGTGTAACTAGATATGTTACCTTGTTACCCTCGAGTTAACATTCCCAAATTTTTTCAGTTACATATTAGTTGTAAAAATAAATGTATCATAAAATTGAATATTTACAGTGTATAAATGTATATATTGTTTTGTACCATCTTTGTTGCCAAAACTTCATAATTGTGAATTTTTTTATACCAAAAACTGAAGGTTTATACCAGCAGATTTTTCTCCTTGTACAATATTGACTTCTTAATGAACAATCCAAAGGTTATTTTGAGTGAGCACTGAAAATGTTATACCTGTACCATAGCATCCTAAAGAACCTGCACTTTTCAATTTCATCATCACACTTAATAAGTATATAGTTCTACATATTTACCAATAGTAAGTGCTGTTTTGATATAAATGGGGAAAAAAAAACTTGATTGAGAAAAAAAAAATTTTATAGTCAGTTGACAAGCCCAAATGTATACAAGTATTTTGATTATGATTTAAAGTATTTGCGGGTAATAAAAAAATGAATTTCAGACATTTTTGTGGCAGAATGAAAACAAAATTTAGTCATTATTTATGTATTAACTGTGTAATCTGTTTAGAAAAATTAACTTTGCATGACAATTCTATAACAAATGTTTAATTAGTGATGATTACGTAACCATTTTGGATGTACAATTAATGTATCATGCATTCCTTTTGTTATAATAATTTTGTACCATATTTTGTATTTCTGTTGGTGATATGGTGATTCTAAATAAGATGTCAGTTGTATTTTGCTTTTTGACATAATTTTAGAAGTATTGATGTTACGTATTCTTTATTGTTGTATTAAACACATGATTAGTGTCAGAGATAAAATACAACAGTTTTTTATGTCATATAATATTTATCAATACAGGAAGTGAATCTTACATACTTCGTTATGTTCTTTCTAGTTCATCTTTGGTAAAAACAATGCAAGTTTTTTTTTTCTATATTCAACCGAGCTTAAGACAACATATAGTGTACACATAATACTTATTATTCTGAAAAGCATTGGAAACAGATTTGTTATCAGAATAATTGTTAATGTTTTATGTTGTAAAATTTTAGGGATGTTTTAATATTTTGTCGACAGCTTTGTCTTATTTTATGGCAAGGATTCTGTAAAATCAATATTTAGGAACCATGTTTGTATGTACACATCTATGGATGTGGATAATATTTCCAACAAAATTATATAATTTTTTAATCACAGTTTTGAAAAAAATGCATGTCAAAATTCACATGTAATGAAAAATTTAAAAATTGGTATAACATTGTTGGTTATCACATATCATCATCAGTTTAATTTTCTGTTTCTACAGATGGAGGAGTACCACCCAGACCACCCTTCCTCAGGACACCACACCACCCAGACCTCCACCCCCAGAGACTGATGATGAGGAAGACTTCCCAGTACCACAGGCCAATCAACCAATCATGGTAGGTAGCATCACACACACAGTATACACTATAAATATGGTTATTTTCACAGCCCTTTTGTGGTCTGATGTCTAAAGTGCTAATTGATGGATCATAGTAACAGCCTTGATTCAAATCATACTTGTGAGAATGTTTGCAATTAAACAGTCCTAACAAACCAGCATTGGGGCTTATTTTTAAAGATCTCAGCTAAATCACTGCTTGTAATGTTTTTTACTAATATACAATTTAACCTTGTTAACCCTCAAAAATATTGCACAACATCTAGCCCAGTTTTAAATAGAGAAACATGATGTATGAGACAACTTTTGTAACAATATCTAAGTTCACACATCATTTCTACATATACACTATATAAATTTAAAAAATAATCACTAAACTGTTTCACCATTGATGTCGCAAATGAATGATGAATAAAGTCATAAATGATGCAGAGTGAAATAAAAGTTATTGTACCAGTAATTCTAGAGACTATATCCATAATATATAACTGAGTTAGTAGATAATCGGTAACTAGTTTTTGAGTGTGTCAGAGGTATCTTACTATACCCACTCTTCTGTTTACAGTATTCTGTTTAAAGAATGTTTTGTTGTTCTCTTATTTTTATTAAGAATGTTGACATTTTTACTGTAGATGGCAGCTCATGCCTTACACATGGAAGCCAAGCAGTGGTCAAGTAAAGATAACGAGATTATAGCTGCTGCAAAGAAAATGGCATTGTTAATGGCTAAACTGAGTCAGCTGGTGAGGTAGGTAATGGCTAAACTAAGTCAGCTGACCAGGTAAGTAATTGACAAACTTAGTCAGCTGGTCAGGTACATAATGGCTAAACTGAGTCAGCTGGTCAGGTATGTAATGGCTAAACTAAGTCAGCTGGCTAGGTAAGTAATTGACAAACTAAGTCAGCTGGCCAGGTAAGTAATGGCCAAACTAAGTCAGCTTGTCTGATAAGCATTGTTGATGCTAGTTAGATTAGAAAAATAGGTTGTTTATGGCCAAACTTAGTCATACGGTAAGTAATAGACAAAACTTAGCCAACTTGTCAGGGTAAGAAATTGATGCTAGTCTGGTAAGAAAATGTGATGCTACTCAGGTAAGAAGATTGAGTTTTTCATGGCCAAACTTAGTCAGTCAGATAAGAAATGGCATTAAGGGCCAAACAGCCACTTGCCATTTAAGAAATTGCATTGTTGGTACTAGTATGGTAAGAAAATGATGCTGTTATTGGAAAAACTTGGCCAACTTGTCAGGTAAGAAATTGTATTGTTGGTACTATTCAGGTACGAAAATAGGGTTGTGTAAGGCTCAACTCAGTCAATTTGTTAGGTAAGAAAAATATGTTAAATTGGGACCAATTTACCTGTGTATCATTTAACTATGTAATCTTCCTGTACCATGTAATAGAAATATTAGCTATATATCAATATTTACAGGTTTGTGATCTGTTATGAGACATAATAAATCTGCCATGATATCAAACATCCATATATCTTTAAAGTATATACCAGGGAAGTGCACTTGATACTCAAGCAAAAAAGCCTAAACATATTACTTTTTCTTATGCAGCATTATGATCTTAATTAAGAAAAAAGCTTCTGAAAAGCGTTCAATGTACCAGAACTATTACTGATTAAGTAAACAAATTTTCTTAACATTTTCTATTTGATTTAAAGGTATTCAACTTAATGCTTGACTATACTTTTTTCTTGACCGTTTTAAAAATTAATTTTCTTAAAAAATAATATAAAAAGTTATTTACACAAGATCATCATATAGCAATGATGTAGAGTGAAATTTGTAAAATTCAAACTCTGTGTAAACCGAACCTGTCCTAACTTAACTATTATTCAGAGAATACCATTTCTTTTTTAGTAAACAGAAAAAACTACATCAAAACAGACTTATCAATCCGAGTGATGTTTTATTATTCCCTCACGCAGAATTATGTAGATTGTACTAATTAAAAGACAGAGCCCCTTTGTTACATAGTTAAGGCCTGTTGCTAACAGTTTGTTCACCATTGAAATGTCCCAAGTTATAAACTTCCTGTCCTTATAATTCAGTAACGGGTATTTTTTTTTTATTTTGTAGAGGAGAAGGTGGAACTAAAAGAGATCTGATAGCTACAGCTAAAAGTATTGCTGCATCATCTGAGGAAGTTACAAGACTAGCAAGAAAATTAGCTGGAGAATGTACTGATAAGAAGATGAGAACAGTAAGATTACAGTTGATCATATAAATCATAACATGATTTTATCTACAAGGCTGTTATTCAGCATATTTTGGGTCAGGAATAGATTGATTCCTAAAGTCTGAAATCTATATTTTCTGATATATGCTGGTGGATCATATCCTTTAAATTTCTATTACACACAGATCTTTATCCTATTTGTCCATTGGATGCCCACTAAAAATGATATTTCTTTCCAATCCTTAACCAAAACTTAGGAGTCTGACAGCTCTGGGCTCTCTCAAGAACCTATGTCATACCTCCTAGTGCATCTCAAGTTTAATAGTCCTAGAGCCTAAAAGCTCGCCGGGCTGTGTTTATCCTTGCTCCATTAGAATGAATAGATTGAGAGTATTAAACTTTTCTCTGTATGTAGGTCCAATGTTAAAAGTGTTAGGTTCAAGTTTTTTTATTGAATGGATATACAGGTGAGCTACACTGTCCTTCTGGTGGCTCTTGTTACATCATATTTTATTTTTCTGTCACCACTTTCTATATAAAATTATGTAATTTTAAATCTTCCATCATATGATATTGTTTGTCACAGTGATAATGGTATCTGAGAGAGATAGAGACAGAGAGAGAGAGAGATAACTGTTACCATTTCTGCCAGCATCAGTTTATTTGCTGGTTAGACTGAAGTAGTTCCAAATTTAGATTTATTGTAATTCAAATACATTTATTCTGTTTTGAGAGATTTTAATGGCAACAAAAAATTTTGTCCCTGAAATGAACAGTTCAGTGTGAATAAAAAGAATTAATTTTTTTTTTTTTTTTTTTTTTTTTTTGTAGAATCTATTACAAGTTTGTGAGAGAATTCCTACAATAGGTACACAACTGAAGATTTTATCTACAGTAAAAGCCACAATGTTAGGAGCCCAAGGTAGGTGTATAACTAATATATATTCTTAGTTTAATTTTACATTTTTAGGTATTTTTACATTATTATTTTGTATTTTAGGATTACATGTTCTTGCTTTTCAGTGACATTATTTTAGTTCTTCACAGTATTATTCTGTGAAGAACTATCAAATAGCAATATTTAACATATACTCAATTTTTTTTCTTGAAAATAAATAATTTGGTACATAATAACAGAAAAGCTTATGTCATTCCCGTGGGGTGACCATCATCCTCAAGATTTAAGTTGAATGTCTGGTAAAAGTTTACTTAAGAACTAGACAGCTCTTAAAATTCCAATTCTCATTCAAAATCATGTTTTTACATTACAAAAATGTAGACTATTAAATTTAAACCGTCTCATATTGCTTTTAATAAGGGTTTCTTTCATTGCAATTACATCTTGATACTGTGAACATTTAAATTTCTTATGTGATATGAAGAATAAATTTATAATCACTTTGAAATAACTAGTCAACTGTTTTGAGGCATTGTATGTGTGACAAGGTTTGAATTTGAATTTCATCTTGTTCATTAACATGCTTTTGATTTTGGATTTTAAAGTTACTCATGTTAAATGTTCTTTTTATACATATAAATGTCAAATTGTCTCGTCCATTTGTTCACTGTTAATTGTGTATATTTTTTCATGTTTTTTAAATTTATTTGAAAATAAGGAAAAATTTTAATAAATGATTAAATATTTTATCTCATGATTATATATATATATTATTTCTGTGTGATTTTCTTCTTTCTTGAGCAGGTGTTTGTGTGTGTATTTCACTTTCATGTATTTCGCTTTATAGCTGAATTCTTTAAACACAATATACAATGTATTACCTTAACTCTGGTACATTGCTTTGTTTGCTGTGATATATTGTCTTATTTACTTGTTTTCTTTTCTTCCCATTGTTATAATAGAACCAATACCAAGTCCAGATGGAAGTGAAATAGCTTGTGGTAAATTATCCAATGTCGGCATGACAATATCAGTGTTAATACTAATAAATCTTAGTCACAGAAGTGTATTGCCACTACTTTAGAAAATTGCATCCCAAACATTTACATGGTCATGTTTATCCATGCACAAGGGGGAGACAATCAGAATTGATAATTTTCCATCCACTTCATAGATGAATTTAATGTGAAAGTTTAAATCATAAATTAAATTTGAATTTTATTCCATATATGATCTGTATGTCTCATCTAAATTCTTTTGTTTTTTAAAAATCATTAAAATATTTAAAATGTTGATATTAGAGAATAAATCTTGTCAGTAACATGAAATATTGCTTGTTTTGTGATACTATTTATCATAATTTTTAACCATGCATTAAACTGGTCATTCGGCATTAGTCACAAAATGAGTCTTGCTGATCCTTTCAGTCTAGAATGGGTACCAGTGCTCTACTCTATTCAAAACTGTCATATGTCAATGGAATGCAAAATCTGAAATGTCATTGTGATAGGTTTCACATCAGTATACCGGTAAAGTGTGATGCTTGTGAACTGTTTGTCTGGAACCATTGTTTATTACTACATGTTTCCAGAATAACTTCTTTTTACTGAGAATTTTCCAATGACTTTTTAATAGAAACAGTGGTGCTACAGAAACATTTTTGATCATCAAATGAATCCTTATAAGAGTAGAAATATAAGTTAATTTGTAAAAACTAGTAAAAATCTTAACCTCCTTGTGCATGGATCTGATATTAATGTGGATGATCCCCATAGACAAATTTTAATCACTTTATGGAACCCAGGTGTTAATATATCCACACTCCTCAATCAGTATAAAAAATACCTGTACCAGTATTTATGTACATACGAAATACCCGTATTATATTTGTTATCAATCTTATAACCAAAAGTCACCATTGCAGAAAGAAACAAATTCATTGAATATTTATAGTCCATAATTGTGATAATCCCATCTTTATAGAAAATGTTCATCCAATCAGACTAAACATAATTGAAATATGATTGTACTTTAGATAGGCGGGATCAGGGTCGTTGGCTGTGTCAGATATATTTTTATACAATATATAATTTATCTAAGTTCATTATATAGTTAATTATTATTTTGTTTTAGCTATTGGTTTGTTTATTTTGATATTTATTTACATTATTTTGTTTTATTTTTTCCTAGTCTTATTTTTTATGTTATTCTGTTGTCTTCTAGTCTTGTTTTTCTGTCATTCTGTTCATCATTAATGTTTTATAGTCTGTCTTTTTTTTGTAATATTTTTGGTAATTTCGTTTTCTGTTTTTAAGTTTTAGCATTCTGTTTGCTGTTTTGTTTCTCAGTAGAAATTATAGTCTCACAATTTTTAAAAAATAAAATTTCCTTAAAACTTATATGCTTGCATGGTTTCTATTATTATTGTTTATATTCACGACCAAGTATATTATAGATAAAACAAAAATTCTCAGTATGCTTCTTGTATATTACCTCCCTTTATGATCAGATATCTTCCATCAGCTGTTATATTGTGTGTCAGTTATAAACCCATGTAAATCTGATTTGAAATCTAACACTGGCTTATAGAAATAAATTTTCAAGCAATTTGACATCAGTGAAAAAATATATCAACATCAATTATTTCAAATGTAAGTATAGTTTAGTGATGTCAGTTTGAATGCAGTTTCCTCTTACCCATGTTGTTCTTGTTACTCACATATTGCAAATTTATGCTTTTTGCTTGCTTGAAATGTACAAACTATGTACTACTCTACATTACACAAGGATAAGTAATCATTTAGTAGTAGGAAGTACAGCTGTACCCTGTTCTTAGTGAGGCTTGGTCAAGGATTGATTGTTTTTTAATGGACTAGTATATACAGGCTTGTTAGGTCACCAAAGGAAGGGTAAATGATGTCATATACCCTGCCAGGTGTAAGCTATTTGCTTAGCTATCACTGGAAGTGTTAATGAGTTGATGTCGTATTTCCTGCTAGGTGTAAGCTATTTGCTTGGCCGTCGTTGGAAGTGTTAATGAGTTGATGTCATATTTCCTGTCAGGTGTAAGCATTGTATCTTGATAAACTTGGTAATCTCATTTAACAGTCTCTCCACATTTTTAGTTTCTTATTTGGATTTTATTGTATCTTTCCTTTTACTGTTTTGTCTGCTTTGATAGTACTTTTATTTAATTTGCTTTGCCTTATTTTCTATACTTTGATTTATTTGTAGATTTCTTATTTCTTTTAAACTTTTCTTTTTTTTTAATTTTTTTTTACATTGGATTTTAAATGCAGTACAAGTCTCCACAACATGAATGTGACACTTATTGATACTAGTAAACAAAATGTCATTAAATTGCAATACCCCCCCCCCCTCCCATTTAAAACTGCATATACCAAAACATTAATCACATAACATTAAAGAATCATCTGAAATTGTTAATTATTATAATGGGGAAAAAAAAATCCGTCAGTGTTTTTCTACCTTTGCACACACACACACACACACACACACACACACACACACACACACACACACACAGCTGGGATAGGTACTGTTATGTAAACCTCTCCTATTACATTTATAAATATAATCTTAACAACATTCCGAGTGTTTCTGTTATAATGATAATCTGGACTAATCATGTATTGGAGTGTATTAATTGTGTGTTGTGGTAACAATATTATTTTTGATATGATTTTATGCCAGTAATCATTTTAATTTCACATTAGTATACTGCTAAATATACTGTGATGAGTTCATTAATGTTAGTGTAAGACTTCGGTAGTTTTAATCAGTCATAGATATTTTGTTTGATTTATGAAGAAGGATCATATGTATTATATTTACATGAACATGTATATACTTTCACTTTAATCCATATATCTGGTACATTTTGGAATCTGTAGCATAACAAATGTTTTTGATGCATGTTTATATTTAGAGCTCTATTTACAGTCAAATTTGTGACAGGAAATTTAGAGTAATTGTTACATTAGACTGTGTTTGACAGACAAATAAAAACCAGTTTGTTTTTTTTCTGGTGGCTTTTTTGCACACCTGTTACTATGCCCACACACCCCCTCTATTCCTAAGAAAAAAGCAATTCTTACCAAATCATGTTGTTTATTTGTGCTCTATGGTAACAGTATTTTGATTTCTGAATATTGATTAATGCTTTGTTGACATTATTAGAATTGAAAGTATATACATGTATATGTAGATAAACGAATAATTTTTAAATTGAAATTAGTGTCTGAATCACTCTTGGAAGCCATTGCAAAACATTCACATTCAAAGTTTTATTTTCTGTCAGTAAAGCTTTGATGTTCATTGTTCTTACCTGTGACTCTCTCAATGGCTTTAAAAAATTGAATATTTATTAGGTATTGTCATGCAGCTTTCATGAGTGATTCTGAAACAAAAGTTTGCTGTTTGTTTGAGGATTTTTTAATTTTCATTTTCAGCATCTTGACAAATTTGTTATGTGAATGACATAATTTATGTGAATTTATTAATTAATGATGCAATATTAATTACTTAAATACTATAATAATGTTCACTGCATCAAAGTTTGGCTTTTGGTATTAATATTTGCTGCAATAATAATGATAATAATAACACTATTTCATTATTTTTATATCACATGCATTTAATATTTAAAAGAGTTCGTATCTTCTTTTACATTTTGTATTTAGATGGTATTCAGATGTCCCTTAGGTGGAATCTTTCTTGGTCTATTATCTGATACTAGGAATGAAATTCAAACATCATTTAGGTCTGAATTTATTGGTACATTTGATAAAGATACAAATTAAATAGTCTTGAATGGGGACTAAATGCCATCACAATACACTATATTCTTCTGTTATTTTTTTTTAGTTCCCTCCAATTAATGAATATTTGATCTCATATCTGAAATATATGAGTGATGCCAAATACACTAGTATACAATCAACCACATTTTAGCCATATTTACAGCATATTTGTGTCATTTTTTTTTGCTTTATATCTAGAAAATTTTACAAAATAGTGTCTGTATGTCACTTAAATTAAAATGAGAGTGAATAGTTGTGATAGTCTGAGTTGAAGAACAAAGTAGTTCAAATTGTAGAGCATCCTACCAGTATAAGACATGTTCATGCATCAAGTCCCAATCTGGCCACTGCATTATACCCAGCCTGTTACATTTTGGGTGCTTTAGGTGAATTGAAAGGTTTGAAGGGTACAATATACCAGACTGATAGTCATATTAGTAGATGGCTGGGAAGCTCAATTTGGCATAATATTTATACTTGAAGAGTCCTGGAATATGAGTCCTAGTTTAGCATTTATTTTCCCAACCTGTTGCTTCTCACTAGTAGGAAGTAGCAAGGATTCCATGTTCCTTTGCTGCACCCCCCCCCCCTCAACAAACAGCTGCAATGAGAAGTTAAGAACTCTTTTGAATGTACCAAACTGTATAAATTGTATGATGCTTATAATGGTTTACACAGACAAACCCTTATGGAAGTAATTCAGTTATCTATCAGGAGATCACAAAGCACAAGATATAATAAAATCAATAATATTTGTATCGAGTATTTGTATAAAAATGTATGATTTAAGTAGTTGTAACCTTCAAGTTTTAGCTGCTCTGTAACGTCCCAGTCAAGAATATTTTACTTATATCGAGACATCGCCAGCTATAGGCGAAAGTGCAGAAATTTTGCCTGTGCGTTGCGCTTATGGTATTATACAGCAGGGTTCTTTATCGTGCCATGCCTGCAATGACACTGGACCTCGTTTATTTTAAGTTCCCATCCGAAAGAACCATGACTTTCATTTCGTAATGCCGAGTGCTTGGCGAAAGAACAGTCACTACCCACTTTCAAGTCTTGGGTCAGACCACAGAAGAGCTTATTTCTCTGACATGCTGTCAATATTAGCACATAATAGGGTGGGTTAGTCTGGTCATGTGACTTTAAGCACAGACTCATGTGATTAGAAATAACATCACAGAACAATAAGTCTTTTGAAGTAACTCAGAAAACATCTGTTCTCTGAAGCTAAATTGTGGGGAACATTTTCATATCCAGGCACATAATCAAATATTTCACCAGAGACTTTGTTGAATTTGGTTATATTGTTTTATAAGACTAGATGTACAGGTGATCTACATTGTACCTCTGACAACTCCTGAATGTTTATCTACCTTTTAGATTGCAAGAGTTAAGATATACACATGTATAATGTTTATTATTTTGATATTATTACCTAGTACAATGGTCCAACATTTCAGTTTGGGAAAGTTCTGTCAGGTTGTTAAACATTTGCAAAATGAATACTGCAAAACTAATTGCCATGGTGCATTTATTTGACTTAGCATTGAAAAAAAACTTAAGCAAAAATTTCAGAAGAAACAGAAAAAGTTGAATTTTGAACTTTGTAAAACTGCTTTGTGTTCTCCTGATTGCTATTTAGATAATTTAAAACCACTGTGGTTTGTTGAATGGCAAGATTGTTTGTTAGGCTTTGATTTAAATGCATGTCATATTTTTATATATTTTATAACATTTTGGTGACTGATTGAACTAATCCTGCATCTTGCTTTTATTTTTTCCTGCTTATTTGGCATCCTGTTACCATGGAAACAGAATCTAGTAAGTCTCTTACACCAAGTTATTTTAATTATTTTGGTAGATATTATTACCCAAGATACCAGTTTTTATGTGTGATGTGCTCTATAGAAGTCTTTTTTCAGTTGTATTTTGATACTTTTCATGTACATTTGGGGGTAGGATTCCAAGCACTGTCTAGGTTTTGTATTCTACTTCAGGCAAATCCTGTGGCAAGTTTTTTTTTTATTAGCTTGCCAAGTACTCCAGTTTTCTCCACCGTTTCAGAATATAAAGCGTCTTTACAAGTGAAATAATCATGACTTGGTTGTACGACACTATTTCAACAAGCCAACCTCCTATCCACAGGGGTTATTTACTCTTTTCAGATGGGTTATAAAACCTTTGAGCATGCTCGGATGGCTCATGGAAGATGACACAACAAACAAAAATTGTTTGAAAATGAAAAGTATCAAAAAGCATTACAACAATTTTTAATCCCATTTCTTTAATTTGCACTTTTTTAAAATTATACTTGCATCTTCAATAATTGGAACTTTGTTGTTGTAGAGCGTAGAGAATTCTGTTTGTAAAATTTTATTCATGTAGATGCATTTCTAGCGTTTTCTGCACTGGACTGCACATATAAATGTTGTTTGTTAAATGCTTGCTAGATCGTTATCATAATATACTAGAAGAATGAGTACAATGTATTTTCTACAGGATTGCAATAAGGAACAAAGATCACAAAAGCTTTGACATCTGTGTTACCTTTGTTTCTTGATAAATATTACATCAAGTTTATATGTGTTTATAACTTGCTGTATTTGGGAGAATTTTTGCTATGGTATTTATGTCCTAATGAGATGCATTTATATTTAATTTATGCATTGTAAGAATGAACATTAATATTCAGATATGAACGGGATTTATTTTGACATGCATGTGGGATTTAAGTTATCTCTGATTTTCAGCAAGTACACAGCTGCAGTAGCTAGTTTTTAGTAATGGACAGTTGTAATTATTCCAATACTGCAAACCATCTCAGTATAACACAGGTTTTGAGTGTGCACTTGGATTCATGGCCCCGTTTTTACAATCATTCACTCAATTGAGAGTACACTCAACTCAAATTACGGAAAATTTCAATTTTTATGACATTAAACAGTTAAAATTGAATATCTAATGCTACATTTAAATTGTTTTGTGTAGGTTTGTTGAACAAAACAAACAAAACATTGTCTCATAAAACTAAATTTTTTTTAAATATTAATGGGAGAAAAATAAGAATATTTAAGTTGCGTGTACACTCAATTGAGTGAATGATTGTGAAACAAACTGGGACCAGATGGTCTTGTCATTATAAAATTTCAAGTTTGCCCAAATTGTCTTGCCATAGTA
Organism: Tegillarca granosa; assembly: GCA_029721355.1. Classification (NCBI taxonomy): domain Eukaryota; kingdom Metazoa; phylum Mollusca; class Bivalvia; order Arcoida; family Arcidae; genus Tegillarca; species Tegillarca granosa. Next base: position 35,017,737 of record CM056601.1, on the reverse strand, counting down.
TTATGTCTTGTTGGACAATTTTGCCAGGTAAATTGGCCCATAATTCTTGTAAAATTCTCAGTTTTCCTCTGAAAGATTTCATGTTGGTGTTATATGTTATGACAAGTTTAGATCCAGAGTATGTTGCTGAAGATTTTTCTGATGTGAGCTGTATGTGTCTGTTTTGATGCCAAATCTTACAAATGAAAATGTAAACTGGATTTGATTGTTTACAGTGTAGTTTTGTATAAGTTACAAGAAATGTCAGAAGGCCATATTTTATGTGGTATCTATATGCAGAAAAGTCCATTTAATTTCACTGACATATTATATGATTCCCTGGTTTTCATTTAAGGTTGTGGTCGTTGATAGTTTAAGGTATTTAGTTATTTTTTGTTCTACCTCAGTTAATTGAAGATGAGAAAGGTTATACCTGTCTACGTAACTTTACTGATTAACTCTGTACCATTTGTCTCTTTCGTTATCTGCTTGTATTAACCACGGGGGCCTCGGTGGCCATGTGGTCTAAAGCGCATGCTTACAGATCACAGTGCCTCTCACCGCCTGGGTTCGAATCCCACTCGGGACAGATCCTAGTGTGAGAAAGTTTGTCATTTCGCTTGCCGAAGGTGGGTGGTTTTCTCCGGGCATTCCGGTTTCCTCCACCATCCCAGAACTGACTGCCTCAAAATAAGTGAAAGATTCTTGACTGGGGCATAAAACACCATTACTCCATTCCACTCTTGTATTAACCAAGTGTGACTTACATCTAAAAGTTCACTATATGTGCACACTCAGAAACATCTGCATAAAATAACAGATTATTGTGTGGTTATTTGCTAAAATTCAAAAATTACATAAACAGTAGGCTGAAAAAAATGCCAAAACAGTAGACGATCAACCTTCTATTGCATTGTTTACCAGTTGGAAAGGGAGATAACTCAACAGAAACAGAAAATTCATTGCAATAAAATGGATATAAATTACTCTTTTTTTTTCAATCAGTAAATGAATTTATCAATTGTAGTTCTTATGTTAACATGTAGTCAATTATTAATTTCTTTAAAATTGTACAAAGATTTTAAACGGTTAGAAAGCATTTAATGTAAAATATATCAAATTCAGGGTAAATCTGCAATCAGCAGCAGGAGTTAGTCAGTCATGTTCATATATTAACACATACCGTAGAAATATTTCACTGATTTCTTAAATCATGGGATTTATGGCACAAAAGTTATCTTTTCAATCACTGCATTTGAACGTACTTTTTATATTCACATTGAATTCAATACACTAACTCTAATAACCACATAAACACTGAGTTTTGACATTTCCTTTAAATGTTTTGAAAATTGTAACATTATTTCAGTGAACTTAACATTTGTAAAATTTTCTTTTTATTTTGTGTTGTTACATGATATTGGTAAACTTCATATTTAAAAGTAATCTTTATTATCATTTATATCTTTTATTCTTTTTGTTAATTAACCTAGGTTCAGAAGAAGATCAAGAAGCTACAGAAATGTTGGTTGGAAATGCACAGAATCTCATGCAGGCCGTAAAAGAAACTGTGCGAGCAGCAGAAGCAGCATCTATTAAAATCAGAGTGGATTCTGGGTACACAATTCGTTGGTTGAGACGTAGACCATGGTATACACCAAGTTGAGATTAGAAATTGAAGACTCATGTTTAGTTGTATAATTGATTGAAATGTGTCATATTTACTATGTAAGACACAGAGTCAGTTGCAGGGACAGTATGATATCAGATTTATATATGCATTCTGCTTTATTTATATAATAAGATGAAATGGTATTTATAGATATAACGCCCAGCTGTTTGAACAAAAATAATGTATAGTGTTAGTTCTATAAGTTTTGTGAATCTTGTTTCACATCGATAAGGTATTTTGAAACTTAAGACACAAAAACATTATTCTTCCGAGTCCACAATTACTGCACAATAGGTATAATAGTGTTGAAAAATTTAGTAACACTTTGTTCCAAATAAGGATAAGTCCACTTTACAGTATTGTAAAATTTTTAAGTGGTGTTAAGTAAATTGAATTTTCCATAATGCAATTTTATAGTACCATACATTTATAATATGTCATTACTTGAAACAAAAGTGGAATATGAAAAAAAATTTCCCATGAAAGAAAAAAGTGAACGTCAGATTCAATTAAAATAGATACGTTGGAAAAAAATGAAGTACATGTACAATAATACACTTATGTGTCAATTTTGATTCAGTCGGAGGTTGATAATGATTATGTCTAATAGTGAATTATTTTGGAAACATTTTGACAAGTAGATGTATGATACACTAGTTATTTGTAGCACATAATTTATTTACATGTAACCATGGAAATATGCAAATATTACTGTTAATCATCCAGAATTTTAGAACCATCGTTGATGATTTAGTTTAATTATAAACAGACAAGACAACTGAAAAGACTTATGGGTCTTTGTTTGGGGGTGGTTGGGTGGAATAGCATTAGATACATGAACATAACAGTATTTGTAATTACCTTAGATACATATATAGCATTAATTCAATAAACTACTAGTACATTAAAACCTGTCTATAATGACCACTCTAGGTATCAACAAAACTTGACTCTTGAGCAGATGGCCTGTATATACAGGTACCGACTTAGCATGGTGGTATTGAAAGAAAAAATTAGAAAGTATTTCCATAACATGTAGAGGTGACCTTAAAGACAGGTTTGACTGCAGGAGGAGCATTGCAAGGCCATATTGTTAAACATATGAAGTCTGTAGTCTCAAACCATTTGTAAAATTGGGAGTTTTAAAGTTTTCTTCCATTATTTTTTTTTACAACTTCATGAGCTATACATTGTAACTGTCAAATATTTTTATACTGATCGTAGTTCATGTTATAATAAGAGTGATTGAAAATTTTCTTCTTTTTTTTTTATTATGACAAATTTTAACAATGAGATTTCTTATCATGTTTTTGTGGCACTTCAATTATAAATACACTTTATAATGGCAAAGGGAAATTTTTATGATTTTTACGGTAAATTAGCAACAAAGTTACAGACTTTGATGAAATATGCTACATCTTTTTTTTTTTTTTTTTTTTTTTTTTTATGCATTAATGCGACATAGAAAATCTTATGTTGGTTAAAAAAGTTTTCTTAAGTATTAAAAAAAAAAACTTATTTTTTATTTACATGTATATGCTAATTCAAGATTATTTTTTATTTACATGTATATGCTAATTCGAGATTGTTGATATATGGTAAAAGTGAAGATGATTTAGTAACATATAATTATTTTCAAACTTGGTTTGACATTTGTCAAAATATGTGGCTTTAATTTTACAATATTACTTTTTTATCATCTAGAAGTACATATACATAGATATAATTTTCATATACAAAATTGTTAATATTTTGCATGGTGCTGATATGGAATTTTATTAGGTAACTTGCTGAATTTTAGTTTTACTAGCTTTGTTGTGATAATTTGATTTCTTAATAAAACAATTAGAAAATATACAAAAAACATTTTTGATTGAATTAAATGTGTTCGCATTTTGCTTAAGTGTACAAGTAGAAATATTCATTGTTTTTTAATTTGCTTTTTGTTTAAGTATCAAGAGCATTATTATTTGAGCATTGGTAAAGGGTAAAATGAGGAAAATGTGTCACACATGCAATACAGTACCTTCTGTGTAATGTATTACCATATATGTTTGATAAAAAGGCAACTTTTACACAGACAGGCAGATAGTACATCTATTATTTCTGGATCTGAAAGATTTATAATTTTTTTACTGCCTACTGCCGTGCTTATGTACATGCTTGCATGCAATGCTGCAGCAAGTACCTGTCAGCAGTTGAGTGAATCAAAAAGAAGAATTTAAGATAGACCAGTCAGGTGACATGTCTGATGATACAACAAAATTCAGTACTAACAACAAATACAACAAAAATGAATATCCCATTCACAACATCAATACCAAAATCTAAATCAAAAAACTTGTCTCGACTCATACTGCAGTATATTATTACCGGTATTTCATCTCGATCCACTGGTATGGATTTACACATTCTACTGATTTTTATTATGGTTATTAAGCATTCATAAAAAGCTGAACAAATTGTGATTATTAAAATATTGAATATTTCTTCTTGTACATAAAGTTGTGTGTGCTTTTTATAACAGTTGATTTTCAAGGTTACATTATAGTTTTAGAGAGCGAATGTGTCTAAAATCATATATTTTTATTACATGTATCACTATGGATGTGTGAGTGTCGATGTTACGTTAGTTGATTTTTTATGTAATTAGTAAGTCACTGTGATGATTTGTGATTTTCACAATCCTTGTTTGTTAAGACATTGTATCTTTATATTATAATAGTATACAAGTTTTGTTTTCTGTTCTTACCAATTTGTTATGTTACTGACAAAACTGTGCTGTTACCAGCTGGGCTTAATGGCATATTTGTGTATGGATTTGATAAACTTGTTCTTTGAAACTTTTACTTTCAGAACTTGCAATTGTGAAAAAGAAATCTATTTATATCTTCAAAACTTCTGATTTTATAATTCTTTTTTTTCTATGGTGGGACATACATGTATTATGGTATACAGTGTCTGCCTATCCATCTGTCTTGTCCACATGTCAAGTTACAGTAGTATAATATTTGGCAATTTTGAAAATTTTGTAAGACATATAATTTCTGGTGTTAAGTTAATATGCACATATTTTCAAAATAGCAATTTTATGAGTGGTGTTTTCCATGGTACAAATTCACAGAGTGAATGCATATTTGATTGCTTCAACCTTGTTGTCATTTCTATATTTGATAAATGGTGCTAATTTGCTGTTTTAAGAAGCTAGTCTGCTTAACAAATATTAATGTACCAGGTATGTATGTTGAGTTTCTTAGTATGTATACCACACATGTAGTGTAGAGTCAGTGTAGCGTTATCATGCATGGCTACAATTTTCTCAACAATTGTCATTTTAACCAATTTTACTTCTTAAAAGACTAATAAAGTCCTTCAAAATTTGCTTGTGTTTTTAAAAAAACATTGATTTCATTTAAATACTAGAATTAAGGACTTTGTTAATTTTACACCAATAAATTGGTTCAAAATACCATACATAAATATACATGTGTATTATTACAGCCTTTTTCAAGCATTATTTTTCTATGAAATTTGAAAATAAGTCTTATTTAGCCTATTTTTACAAGACCTGAATTAATTAGATTGCAATATGACAGTATTAAAGTGATGTAGACATATTAAATTATCTCATAATCTGTATGAATATTAATTAACAAGATTTTTTATCATTATTACATCAATGAACAATAATTATACTTGTAGTCATGTTAGGATGATTTTCTGCTAGGGTTATTTTTTATTTTAAGCCATTTTATTTTAACACATCTGTGTGAAATCTTCCAGATAATGTTATTACTTACTGAATTAAAATTATCAACCTTAATTACCAATATCCAAAATTGTAACTGTGGCTGATACAGGGAAATATTATTATGTCATAATAGCATCCACCCTCTTTTGCACTGTGGCTGATAAAGGGAAATAACTCTAGAGAAAATGCTATACATGTACATGATAACTATATATAAAATATGGCATATTTTTATTATATTACATATATAAATATATATATTACATTTTTATATATATTGATCACATATTTATATTATCTATTTCCAAAAACCTACCCTTGTATGAATTTTTAAATAAATTTTATTAAGCTATTTATGTGCAATTATCACAACCACTGGTAGCCATGGTAACATTTTGTGTACTATATCAATGACACATCATGGAATTAGTGCCTTTGTAGCATGATATTTCTATAATTTGTACACTGTTTGCAACAAAAAAAATAAATCACATTTTGTATAAATCTTAGCTTTTTTGTTATTAATTGATATAGGTTTGATCACTAACCTGGTCTGACCAAGGATTTGTAAATGGAAACAGCATGGACTGAACCATCACATAAAAAATAGCTTTGCTGATCACAAGTCTTGCCTGAAAAACACTGTCAATACATATATGATAAACGTCAAGCTAATCAATCTTTCATCCTTTTATTCCTTTATAAAAATCTCTATAGGGTGTTCTATAATGAAAATATGTAATTGACATGGTAATTGACCTAACAATTGCAACCCAGTGGATCTCTACCATGAATTCCACACAACTGATTGGTCTTGCACTTTTCAGGTGAGACAAAACCTGAATAGAATAATCTAGTACATACCCAGTTTAATTAGTATTGGTTGCTATAAAAACTCTGTAAATTGAAACACTGCAGAAATCTAAATCCCGAACATGTTGATTTTATTGTACCTCGAAACCTTTCAGGATCTTTGATTTTGAACAGATTAAACAGGTCTTAAATTTAGAAAACTGAAACTTAACTAACTATTAATATTGTGTCCTACAATTAAGTTTAATTTAGACAGCCACTTGGATTCCACAGGTTTCACTGTGGTTTCATTTTTGCCAGGAAATTGGCTTTATAGCTTCTCCACATCTATAAAACTGGAAAATGTTAATCACTGTCTGATGTTAGGATGGGCTTTATAGCTTCTCCACAACTATAAGACTGAAAATGTTGCTTCCTGTCTGATGTTAGGATGGGCTTTGTAGCTTCTCCACATCTATAAGACTGGAAAATGTCGCTCACTGTCTGATGTTAGGATGGGCTTTGTAGCTTCTCCACATCTATAAGACTGGAAAATGTCGCTCACTGTCTGATGTTAGGATGGGCTTTGTAGCTTCTCCACATCTATAAGACCAGAAAATGTCGCTCACTGTCTGATGTAAGGATGGGCTTTGTAGCTTCTCCACATCTATAAGACTGAAAATGTTGCTATCTGTCTGATGTTAGGATGGGCTTTGTAGCTTCTCCACATCTATAAGACTGGAAAATGTCACTCACTGTCTGATGTTAGGATGGGCTTTGTAGCTTCTCCACATCTATGAGACTGGAAAATGTTGCCTACTGTTTGATGTTAGGATGGGCTTTGTAGCTTCTCCACATCTATAAGACTGGAAAATGTTGCCTACTGTCTGATGTTAGGATGGGCTTTGTAGCTTCTCCACAACTATGAGACTGGAAAATGTTGCTTACTGACTGATGTTAGGATGGGCTTTGTAGCTTCTCCACATCTATTAGACTGGAAAATGTTGCCTACTGTCTGATGTTTGAATGGGCTTTGTAGCTTCTCCACATCTATAAGACTGGAAAATGTCAATCACTGTCTGATGTTAGGATGGGCTTTGTAGCTTCTCCACATCTATGAGACTGGAAAATGTTGCTTACTGACTGATGTTAGGATGGGCTTTGTAGCTTCTCCACATCTATTAGACTGGAAAATGTTGCCTACTGTCTGATGTTTGAATGGGCTTTGTAGCTTCTCCACATCTATAAGACTGGAAAATGTCAATCACTGTCTGATGTTAGGATGGGCTTTATAGCTTTTCCACATCTATAAGACTGGAAAATGTTGCCTACTGTCTGATGTTAGGATGGGCTTTATAGCTTTTCCACATCTATGAGACTGGAAAATGTCAATCACTGTCTGATGTTCCTGTAGCTTCTCCACCCTATAAAACTGAAACATGTTGCTCACTCTGATGTAAGGAATGATAAGGAAACAATTCAGTTCAAATCTGGTTTTAAAATGTATGGTCCTAGCAAAAAAAAAAAAAAAAAAAAATTCTGTAACTTAATGTTGATGGGGATCTTTTGCAGATAGTAAGTTACATTGTACTTTTGATGTACATGTACTTGTTCCCAAGAAAGACAGTTTTCACTTCTATGTAGGCAAAAATTGGATTTATTTCCTGGCTATCATTGATTATGTTTTATCTTCAAACTGGTTTCCTATGTTCTAAGCTTGACTTTTGTACACTATAACGGTAATTTTTTTCAAATTTTGTATTATTAATTTATTGTCTGAAATGAAATGGACATGAAATAACCAGTGGTTTTATTCTGTATGGAACAATCAACTAGTGAATGTTAGTGAAAAATGTTCCGTTATCAGACTTTTCCATGAACAAACCTATCTCATCTGCATCTGCTTTGAGAATAGGATGTTGAGGTAAGGATCCTAGCTGGGTCATACATACAACTTTAAAATTTGAGACAAAGCTTCCTTGTCCGACAATCAGCATTAAGAGTATAGAGCAATGACTGGTTTGTACAGTGCAAGATAATGTAACCGGGGAAGTTATATGCTTGTCTGCGGCATACCGAGTTGGTGAGCTAACATCTTTACATAAAGCCTTCCTGAGTGCATGCTAGTAAAAGCCAGACCATAATACACATTCTCACATCTTGGGCATAAACAAACTTATTAGATTCATCCTTAGAGATTAATGTTGTTCTCACCATAAATAGCTGAAAAACTGCTAATCCGACATTAAACAAAACTACCATTTTTAACCACAATTTGGGATTTGCACTCTTTAGATTACAAATGCTAATCTATGTAGATAAAATGTATGTAATGGACACCTATATCATAATTGAACATGGACCCATTGCTGTATGACAGACTGAATGTTTTTGTTGTAATTATCAACAAATGCAAACCATCTTAAACAGCCTGTAAAAATAAAAGTAAAATCAAAAGTGAAATACGAGAAAGATTTAAACAAATCCAAATTGTTATAATGTAATCCAAATCGTACGTCCTTGTCTAAATCCACGTTGACTCCGTTAAAATATACAATGACATGGTCCTCTTAAAGAAGTTAAAGTACACGCGTACTACATTGTGTATAAACTGGACGGATGAATGGATGTATAATGAAATGAGGTATAGTGTATTCCGAATAGAGAACGTGTATTCCGAACATCAACTGTGGGAAAAACATTTTAAATTTTCTCTGAACTTGATGCGATAATATTTGCAATTTTGATGCTTAAAATTCCTAGATCATTTCATTCTTGATCGTATTCTTAAAGCAATTTGAAAATATAAATGGTCAGTTGTGAACACGTAGTTTAAAAAGTGCAATATTGGTTTATATTTACAGTAATGTACCACATGTGGTAACAAATATTTACAAGTACGGGCACCTGCTCCGCCCGGTAATTGATATTCCATATATGGAATATTGTATTCGGGCGTTGTCATAGAGTAGCCAATCAACACAATCTAATTTAAATTTGGATACTCCTCTTAACCAATCAGAATGGAGTATTTTAAACCTAGTCCAATTCTTTGTTCAGTGGGTTGAACAGCAAAATTTACTACGATAGAGTAGTACAGGTGCATGTCGACTTCCTGGATTATTTTGTGATTTAAACTTCAAAATAATTTTTGTAAATGCAATTGGAAGCAAAACTTTATATTGCTGATCACAAGGTAAGAATATAATACATGTTTTTAACTTTAAATGCAATGTTTATCAACATGCACGTCGTCCATGTCAGTGATCAATCTCCATGCATATATGTACGTTAGATAGACGTTAGCCATGATTAGTTGATTAACCCAATAAACAATATTTTTGAATTTGTCGTGGAAAAATTTCTTTGTAAATATACTTTTACAGATGTTATTGTTTTTTTTTTTTTTTACCTTTTTGTTGTTTATCCTGAATTTTTAATTACGTACATGTAGATTCCATTGTTTATTACCTGATTAATGTGTAAATGTACACAGTAGTAGCACATGGTACTTCAAATAAATTTTATAGATTTTGTCAGTTTTTCTTTCAAGACTGTCAACATCATGAATCTACATGTCTCAACTCATATATATCTATTTCCCCTTTTTTAATACATAGATTTCTGTTCTCAATTAAATTTTATTTTGCAGATTTTGGAATTAAAAATTTTTAATAAGAATAATGATGGCATACTGTAGTAGCACAGATTTAGACTTCATGGACACAGATCTACAAAATGAGATGGAAAAAATTCTTCAGGGCTCTGATAAATTTGGATTTGATTGTTTTTTGAGTAGTGACAGCAACAATCAACAGGCAAATGTTCTAGATTTTGATTCAAATTCTAATAACATAGATGATTGGATTCAGAATATGCAGTGGGGTGAACAGTCTAAATTAACTCATAATAGTTTATTAGATACATCTTTTGAAATCGAAAACAATAACCCAAATTTGTTGGTCAATCCACAAACTGTTATGCCAATTCATGTGATGCCAAAGAAAACAACGCAACATAGTGCCACAATGACAATGTCAAATAATGAACAAAATGAACACTGTCTTTCTTCATCCCCTGTGACCACAGTTTATACTGCCAAAATTGTCACACCAGAAACAATTTGTATTCCACAAAGGAATGTCAACAATAATTTGATTCAGATTCCTGTGCAAACTGTCAAAGTGACCAATCCTTCACAGAATTCACCAGTGCTTGTTGAACATTTACAAAACAGACAACAGAAAAACATCACCGTCACAGTGTCAAATTCATCACCGTCAGTAAACAACCAGTATCCAACCGATCCTAATAGTAAGGTCTATCCCAAACCAGTGTATTCTTACAGTTGTTTGATTGCCATGGCTCTTAAAAACAGCAGGAATGGGAGTTTACCAGTCAGTGAAATCTATAATTTCATGACGTAAGTATGAACAAGTTTTCCAAAATAATTTCTATAAGCAAAAGGAGTAGTTAGTAGTCTGATGGTGCTATCAAGCAAGATAAAGAAGTCCAAGATTAAGAGATATAAGATTTAGCAATCAAAGATTAAGATATATAGATAAAAGTGTTTTTTCGGTCATCAGTCAGCTCACCAGTGTAGTGCAAGCAATTTTGACACTACTGATTCATTTGATGACTTGAAAAATCTGATAGATGCAGGGTAAAATGTTTTGTGCGAGCTCTGGATGTATCTTGCAATATGACATGAGATCAAACCCCAAACCCAGCTGTCTTTGAGACTTGGAAATAGTTCTTCAGTCCAATCATCTCACACTGAAAAAAACCCTAGCTGCTTAATTGATAATTTGTGATGAACTATTCAGTTTTTAAGGAGTTTAAAGATCCATACTTTTTATGCAACTAGTTGTAAACGACTGCACATGGCAATGCCAGTGTTCTCTGTCAATTATGATTGCACACAGATAGATGTCAGGTTGATACACAGAGATCTGAATACATATACACCTAGTATGTGTATAGTTCGCATATTTCATAACCTGTAATGCCTGAATAAGTTTCATGAATAAAATGAAACTATCATGTGATCATTTATAATGTGTCACATCATATTTGCAGTTAAATATGATAAAAACACATCATATATATATATATATATATATATATATATATATATATATATTATACTTAGTTTTTTTTCCTTATATAATTTTTTTTCTCTTTTAAATATTTTTGGCAGCAAATTATGTCTATCTACATTTTGTTCTCTATTATTCAGTATCACATTAAAACACCGTCTTTGAATTTATTTTATGATGTATAAAATGTATAGGTTATTTTCTTTATGTTTATGGTTTTTATGCTTAGAACACCTTCTACATCTATATTGCATTCTGTCGCTATCATATAAATATGTGCATGTATATATGGTAGCTCATTTTTTGCTTTATGCAGATAAATATTAGTATTAACATTATTGATAATACATCCACATCCAGAACATTTATTTCTTATTGATCTGTATATTAAGTATGGGTTATGATTATACCACAAAACCGAGCAATTCCAAAACCCTGATGTCACATAAATTTTCCCCAAATTTGCTCATCAAAATTTATGACTTTTGTTGTGTTAGTAATTAAGCATTTACATGTCTAAATCAGATAAAAATCAATTAAGTCAATTTCAGATGAGATAATAAATGTCACTGGTCACTGTGAATCAATTAACTCCTACTGGTCAAGTGGTCAGGTCACTCGCATGACATGTCGGACATGTTTATCCAAACTGCCTGTTGATCAGGTGTTAGGCTGATTGACCCATTGGCAGATTATTACACAATGTAATGATGTGAGCAATTAACAAGCTGTCAATCAGTCAGGTGAAGGAGAATTCATTGATAGTCCACCTGTCATAAAACTGAAGAAATTTACATAATATGTTTATTAATGATATGAAAATGTTATTGAAATAGCTGAACAATTTTAATTTTGAATATATTAATAAGCTTAATGTTACGATTTGAATTTACATGTATGCAATAATATACAAAGTTTAATGAATTATTTTTATTTTTATTTGTTATCCTTTGTGTTTAATTTTAAATTTTTACTTTTCGTTCCATTATAACTAGATTTTTTAATGTTACATTTAATAACAATATATTTACCATTTTCCTTATTCATTGACAATAAAGTCATTCCCATTTCTTTTATACTGAATAACTACTATTTTTCATGCAGCATGTGTATGTACGTATTAAAAAAAGAATCTTGGCAGCCCTCAATTTTGTCTACTAAAATGGTGGCCAAATCGACCTGGAATTGTGTCTGGCGACCTAAAATTTGTAAATGGTGGCCAGCTTGTCCACTTTAAATTTGAACTTTTGTGACTAGAGAACAGATATTATTTCTGTGTTACAGAGTTTTCATGGTACTGTTGCAATATAATGATACTGTTCAGGCAATATAATGGACACTTAACATCATCAGTATTGTTATTAATAACACATAATGTAAGTGATTGTATGTCAGTTTTATAAATGCATTTTTGTTTTCCATAACGAAAAGTTGCCTTAATTTTTCATCATTTGGAAGAAAAGATTGCCTGCCCACATGGAATTTCCACTGGCCACCAGAAAATTTAAATTGGTGGCCAGCTGGCCACTTAGTTTTGAAACCGGCTTTGAGGGCTGCTTGGGCTCCTTCTAAATCCTCCAAAATGGTATAGTTGAGTAACATTGAATTATTATTCATGTATCTGATTACAAAACTGCCTTTTATATTTATATCAAGTTTCAATCTGCCCTTATAGATTAAAGCACATGCATTACACATACATGTACATAGGATCAGGCCATATTTTATCAGCATTTCGTCTGAGAAATTTATAAAAGTTTCACAAATAAGATCCATTGTAATTTACCTTTTGTCAAAATTTATTATGAGTGCAATAAAAATCTTGGATAGTTTCAATTTTAAAGTTATAATGATTTTAAATACATTTGATTTATGACTTTTGAAAATTAAAAAAAAAAAATTTGTTTTGACTTTATGGTGGGTCACAGTGACTATTTATTTAAATGTCTGTTTAAAAAATGTAATTTTGACGAAAAACAGGATTTATAGACAGAACTAAATTTTTTTTCTTTTGTCATAACAATTGATTTACATTTATTTCTAGCTGTTCTGAGGTATTCTGTTTCACCTCAGTTTAGATATGAAAGACTGTTCTTTAAAAGAAATGATATCATCATATTGTTTCTTTACAGCTTAATGGCAGAAAAAGGTTGTGTCAGGACAAGGACATCTATTATACCATTATGTATTTTGAATATCATGTTTAGAATTTTCTTTTTTAAATATTTTCAGGGAACATTTTCCATATTTTAAGACAGCACCTGATGGTTGGAAGGTAAATTATTATTATTTGTTAATTCCTAATATTTAGATATTAAATTTGATTATATATCTGATGAAATTTTAACAGAATTTTATCGTATTTTGTTTTCATTAGGATGACATGTTATCAAAAAATGATTGGATAAAACCATGTCATGTGATCGTTTTTATTTGATTACAGGTGTTCTGAATGACTATAGTCTGTTTATTATTTTTAAATATAGAGCTGTATAGTCTGTTTCTATTATTAGATTGAAATGTTATTCAGTTAGACAAAGATATAAATGATTCATATCCTATTTCAATCCAATTAAATTCACCTTATTCCTAAGCATACATTCAGGATTTTACAATAAATATAAAGTTCTATAGATCTATTTATTTTCTAGAATTGTTTATTCAGGGCTTGAGTGATAATAAATAGTATTGGACTGTATTTAAAAGAAGATAAGAATGAAAGAATAATTTATCAGTCAATTTTATATACTAGTATATATACATGTATCAATAAAAAGGATAAGTCGATTAAAAGCTCAGGAGAGTTTATTTTTATGTTAATTGTTGTTTTTATATTTTTTATATATTTAATATGTTTTATATTTAAATAAAGATTTTTTATTATTATAATTATTATTATTATTATTATGATTATTGACTTCCAATATTGCTATCAATGATAAAATCAAGCCAATTCAAAATATTTCTGTAAAAAAAAAAATACAATTTTTTAAATTTTTATATATAATAAATGTATGGACAGGTCAGGTTACAAAATTAGGTCAAGTAAGTAGTGCTACTATGTAGTTAGTAGCAGGAAAAGATCGATAGAATTGACACACAATCTAAAGTTTAAGTTAAATCCAGTTGTTATATAAATTGTTCTAACTGACAAAAAATGTTAGATATTGTCACAATATAAGATCTTTGCAATGAATTTCAAAATTCTGAGTGAAATATGTGACATAAAAAGGGTCCAAAATTTTCCTAATCATAAAGGTAGAAGGTAGTTTTTAAAAACCATAGCAAAATCACTGACAGAATAATGATTAAATTATTTAGCACTGGTAATGGATTATTTAAAAACATCTCTACTCTAGAGAAATCCAGTTTCATTATTTTAATATACTGGTATTTCACCCTAACAGTATATTTAATTTGTATTTCATTTATACTTTTATAGAATTCTGTTCGACACAATTTATCCCTTAATAAATGCTTTGCAAAAGTTGAAACCCCTAAAATGAATGGAAATACAAAGAAGGGATGTTTGTGGGCCCTTAATCCAGGAAAAATAGAAAAAATGACAGAAGAAATTGCTAAACATCGAAAGAAAGATTTGGCAGCAATAAAAAGTAGTATGTCAATGCCAGGTAAGCAAATGACAAATTTACTTAAATATACAAAAATTTGTTATATTAATAAAAACATATAGTAAAAGAATAAAAAAAAAATCAAGATTGATAGACTACAACTCATTATTACTGTCGATTTTATCAAGTGCCTATTTGCTGAATATGTCAGATTAGTGGGCTGAAAACTAAGAGTCTGAGCTGATTTAATTAAGGTCGTAAGTGTATTCAAGACTGAGTATACATTAGTATATATTATCATTGGTCAGTTTAACTCAGTTGTATTTTTTACATTGACCAGATGTCAGACTGTCATAACCCACAGTGGTCAGTGATCAATACAGAGTAGAATAACAATCTGTCACTTCTAGGCTGTCACTGACCACTTATCTAGGCTTATAATCTGATTCTCACCAATGTTTACATTGTTTACATCACTAGTTACCAAAGGGCTAATTTCTGATCACTACTGACCATTAGACCATAATAGTTTTATATTAATGAGGCCACCAGTAGGGACATTAAAATTCATTACATCTTTATTGATTAATATTTGCATAAAAATTATTCAAAGATTATAATACTTCTTATTTTAATTTAATTTTAAATCATTTATTCCCAATCAGTTTCCTTGAAAAAATTAAAAGAAAAACCGTAAAGATCCCCCATCGGTGACTTACATTCTAAAGGTTTTTCATTCTTTTTAAATAAAGCCCTTTGGGACAAAGACCATTATGTCTATACAATTAGCCACTTAAAATTGTCAAAAGTCTGCCTTGTGGTCAATTAACACAATCAACAAGTTTTTTATTTACACCTGTTGTTAAAACCAGGTAATCAAACCCTTTGAAGTTGTTAACACCTGGAATTACCTTACCTTTGATGTAACAGAAATATGTATTTTATTTTCTAAGAACTACATTCCATTATTGATAAGCCATTCAATGTTATGTAACAATGAGATTTTTTATAGCAATATAATTTACAAGTAGTAGCTAAAATTTGGTTTATTTCTAAATGGTACTTATTAATAAACAGCTTACTCACAAAATCATAAGAACTTGAGAAACTTCAGTATTGTCAATTAATTTTGATTTAAATAATTGTCAAAAAAAGTTAATATATTGATTCAAACTTAAATATATATTTTAATCATGATATGATAGGAAAAAATAAATATTTTATAGATAATTTTAAGATGTTAAAAATGTTTTGTAGATTTTAAATTTTCAGTCTTTATACAGAAAAACATGGATTTACTTTTTAGCTCAAGTAGTTGTATAGGCAGCTGAGCTTATGGCATGGTTTTGCATGTGTCAGTGTGTCCGTGGTTGCGTGCGTAAACTTTAATCTTCTCCTCTGAAACCACTGGGGCAATTGGGACCAAATTTTGGTGGAAGGTCCTTAGGTGGAGTAGACTAAAGTTTTTACCAGGCGACCCCGCCCAACATCCAAGATGGCCGCTGTTACTATAAATAGCAAAAACGCATAAATAGCCATTGTTGAGTCATTTTTTAACCGTTTTTGTTCAAATTTGAAATGTAGAGAGTAGATAGGGGGGCATTCAACATATGTAACAGGTTTTTCTGAGAAATTTTTTGTTGACCCGATTTTTACGAATTATGCAAATGAGGTGTAATATTTAATCAATTCTTAAAAAATCTTGTCCTCTGAAACCACAGGGCCAATTGGAACCAAATTTGGTGTGGAAGGTCCCTAGGTGGGGTAGACCAAAGTTTGTACCAGGCGCCTGACATCCAAGATGGCCACTGTTACTATAAGTAGCAAAAACACATAAATAGCCATTGCTGAATCATTTTTTAACCGTTTTTGTTCAAATTTAAAATGTAGAGAGTAGATAGCAGGGCATTCAACATATAAAACGGGTTTTTCTGAGAAATTTTTTTGTTGACCCGATTTTTATGAATTATGCAAATGAGGTGTAATATTTAAACAATTTTTTGAAAATCTTCTCCTCTGAAACCACTGGGCCAGCTAGAACCATATTTGGTGTAGAAGGTCCCTAGGTGAGGTAGACTAAAGTTTGTACCAGGCGACCCCGTCTGACTTCCAAGATGGCCACTGTTACTATAAATAGCAAAAACACATAAATAGCCATTGTTGAGTCATTTTTTAACCGTTTTTGTTCAAATTTGAAATGTAGAGAGTAGATAGCAGGACATTAAACATATATAACAGGTCTTATGAGAAATTTTTCATTAACCCGATTTTTACGAATTATGCAAATGAGGTGTAATATTTAAAATCTTCTCCTCTGAAACCACAGGGCCAATTGGAACCAAATTTGGTGTGGAAGGTTGGTCTGACTAAAGTTTGTACCAGACAATCTTGTCCAACATCCAAGATGGCTGCTGTTACTATAAATAGAAAAAACACTAAAATTGCCATTGTGGATCCATTTTTTAACCAATTAAGCTCAAATTTGAAATATACAAAGTATATCGTGAGGGATTCAACATATTTAACTGGTTTTTGTGGGACATTTTTCGTTGACCTGATTTTCAAGAATTATGCATAAGGTGTAATATTTAGCACAATCTTTGAAAATCTTCTCCTGAAACCACTGGGCAAATTGGAATGAAATTTTGTGTGGAAAGTCCAAATGTCGGCCTGACTAAAGTGTGTACCAGGCAACCTGTCCTGACATCCAAGATGGCTGTCATAACTAAAAATAGAAAAAAAAAAAACAAAACAAAAATTACCATTGTTGATCTTTTTTCCACCAATTGAGCTTAAATTTTAAATATAGAAAGTATACTGTGTAGGATTCAAAATATATAATGTTTTTTTCTGAGAAAACTTTTATTGACCCAAGCTTAAGCTGATGAACCAATTATGGTAACCACATTACATTGTCTTACAGGTGCCACAATGGCCGAGTGGTCTTAAGCATTCGATGTTACATATCACAACACCTTTCACCCTGACATTGTGCATTAATGCCAAGTGGCGCTAGCACTTCATCTTTGAAAGTTTGTCAGTTGACTTGCTGCTTGGTCGTGGTTTTCTTCGATACTCTAGTGTCCTCCACCATTTCCAAAACTGACAGTCTCTGAAGTGAAATATTCTTGAGTTGAACGTTAAACAGCATTACAAACAAAAACAAACATTGTCTTACATATGCAGCCAGTTGAGCATCACAGGCCCTATTGGGCCTCTTGTTATATAAAAATAATTGTTTTATCAATGAATTGGTGTATTAGGAATTAAATGTAGTAGTGTGAGACATTGAGAGGTTATGGTAACTATAGTAAATGCAATACACTTTTCAAACATTGAACATTTAAGAAGACCAAGATTACTTATATATTCAAAAGTGATACATAACAAATTCTTAGCAATGTTTGCTAAAGAACAATTCTATTTTACAACTTAGGAGAACACTTAAATATTTTTTAGTAGAAAATTCAGAAATGCAAGTAAAATAAAATGTCAGTTTTATTATGTACATTCTTGATAATAAATCTTAGATGTAAAAAAATGCATCAAATAGTTGTGTGAAAAGTAATCTATATTTGCTAATAGACAATCAAATGACAAGATGTAATTATGATAGAACCTGGAATTTTTTTCAACTTTCATTGAGACAGAGCAACCGTAAAGTTTATACTTTGACTGAACATATTCTATAAATGTTTGAAAATGTTTTGACAGAACAGTGATGATTTTAACTAAGAAGTTATACCTGGTTTTTAAATCTCAGATCCATTTGGACCCAGTCTGTCCATGCATACTTGTAATACAAACTAGCTGACTGTCAATGGGCTTAAAGAATGTCATAAATGTGAAAATTGTGTAAAGATTTATCGTCATAAATATGAAAATCTGTAAAGATTTATCGTCATAAATATAAAAATTGTGTAAAGATTTATTGTCATAAATATGAAAATTGTGTAAAGATTTATTGTCACGTGTAAAGATTTATTGTAGTAAACATAAATTTTTGTAAAATTTATCATCATAAACATGAAAATTGAATAAAAATCTATCCTTGAGAGATATGAAATGCCTCAGTTTGTTTCAACTTTGAGGGATTGAAAAATGACTTCATTTTGTAACCACTGCTAATATTTTATTTTTCGACTGAAAAAGCATTTAAAAAAAAAAAAAAAAAAAATCACTTTGAACATTTCTTTGAAAAAAAATCTTCAAAAATTTACAAAGGAAGTGTTACCAGGATTGAATCAACTTTCTCCTGAATCTCAAGCATCAAACCATACTTATCCAACTAATGCTTTCTGAAAGTTTAGTCAGATTTTATTTCGCTTAATTAGTCAAAACATAGGCTCAAGGGTCTTCAGCCCTGGTAATGAATATTAGAATGAGTATGAAGCATTTAATCAAGTTTAAATGTAAATTTCTTTGTTTATAGAAAAATTGGAATTGATAGAAGCAGGCAAAGCTGGTCCAGTTGGTCCACCAAGCCCCACACCAGAAGAACCACGGACTCCAACTTCCACTCCACATCATGTCCATGAAATGTCCAGGGAAAACATTGCTAAACAGAATGCTGCATTGCAAAATGAGGTCAACATTCTAGATGGAAACTTAACAATGGATCACCATAACTTAACAGATTTTACATTACAAGTACGTATTGACTTGGGAAGTTTAAAAAACACGACTTTGTTGTTACAATTGCTGATTGGTTGGTTGGTTGCTTGGTTAAATGTTTGGATAAACATAACAATTCATTGTTGTGGTACCAAGCCAACCAGTAAGGGCTTATGACAGGAAAAAATCTATCTCACTTTTAGTTGACTGGTATTGAACCCACATCTTTGAGATGCCTTGAGTGTAACAAGTTTGAAGTGCAACACCATCATGACTTTGTTACTGTAGACCCTATATAAGCAGACCCAAGAGTCATGTGTTTGAGTCTAAGCAGGACGTGGTGATTAAGACTTTGGTAAGACAAATGCTGTCATAGCCCAAATCCACCCACTGTTCATGAATGGATATCAACAGATATGCTGGGTATTAACTCTGTCATCACATTCAGTAAGGCGTCTTATTGTCTCAGTGCCCCAGTCTTTCCTCCATAGCTGAAGCTAAGATACAGTCCCTGACAAACTTATACGGTCAGTATAGTCTTCATTTAAAATTATGATTTATTTGGGGAAGATCCAGTCATGATTATTTATCTCATTTATATCAAGATGTCACCACTTGTTTTACTAAAATAACCATAAACAATGCCTTCATGATGATGAGCAGAGAGAGTTTTACTGGATTTCCACAACAAGTGCCCTTCAAAAGTTGTTAACCATCAGATTTTATCAGTATACCTAGTTACTATGAAGAGTTTTGTTACTAGTGTTGTCAGTCTCAAAATGTGATAATTATGTTCTATCATTGAATTCCTTGTATTTTGTTTTTGGTGATTGCTTTTGCCAAGTACACTTTCTGGAATTAAGTCGATATTTTAATGGGTACAAACCTCTAATTTCAATGTATTTTGATTTAAAAGTAATGGTTTTAGGCTGCTGGAACAGCTCATATTTCAAACCCTGACAGAATTAATATTATTCAGCTGTAAATTTGATTTCATTAATATTTATTTGTAGAATGGAATATGGGATGATTTAACACCTGAAATCAGTGTAGAATTACCACTATCAACACCGTCCATTACTACAGGTTTAACAATAAATGGCTCGCCTATCACTATACAATCAGTTGTTTCATTAAGTAAGTCGTATATTTAGGTATTGAATTAATATGCATACATGTATATTGATATTTTTTGTGCAATTCTAAAATCACGTGTTGCAAATCAAATTTATTTATGTTCATTTCTTGATTTTTGATTATGTTTTGGGCCTTGAAATTGAAAATTTTCTTCAAAATAACAGTTTTAAGGACTCTTTTAAAAATGATTTTTGAATGCCTGCTAATATTGTTTATGTGAGCCTACCATCATGAGGTACAGGTCAGATTTGAGTTGTTCTAATTTACCAGTTTTTGGTAAATTAACCCCTTCTTGCAGGGGAAGGGGAAGGGGTGCAGGCAAATGAAGTCCTTTTATTATTGTACACTATTCTTTGCACATAATCATTTTAAAAGTTTTTTAGTTTACGTTTGCTGGTAGGGAACTCTGTTGTCCCTGAGCAATACTATCAGGATGTTCATTTAATTATATTATTATTTAAAAAATTCAGTCCAAAAGTCTATTTTGCACTAAGTTTTGTCATTTAAACCATGTTTACAAACTGAAACACTTGCTGATTTTAAATATGCTTTTTGGAAAGTAACTTCTGAAGGATCTTTTATAACTATTTGCATTTGTCCTTTTAAAGGCAGCTTGTACATCAAGTCTTCCACAAAATGGAGGGGGGGGGGGGAAGGATACCTAGTTCTGTATGTGTGTGTGTTTATGTGTTTGAACATTTTAAAATTTGCATGATTTTATTTGCTTGTAGGTAATTCAAATTTAATCCAAGGAAATTACACCAGAACAGCGAGTCCCCTTCTATCCCAGAATACAACAGCATCACAGAGCAGTCAAACGCCACAGCCGTCCAGAGTATTATCAGCATCTACCTAGTCAAGTTATCCACCATTTTTAATGCTGTGTTCAATGTTGTTGATATTTTTGTTATATATATGTTATTTGTGTATATACAAATTTTGTACATTCCATATTTAAAAAAAAAACTTTATACTATGTATATGGCCTACCTTATTGAAATCACCCAAGATGATGAATTGATTATTTGTGCCTTTGAAACTATTTTATTTGTTATCAAAATATTTTATATACATGTATAGTCAGAAAAATACAAACAAAAAAATCTATATATTTCCCCTATACTTTCTGAATCTGCATGAAAACCGAAAATGGAAGAATAATTGTATCTCAAATATTTTCAATTACGTAAAAGAATTGTTATACATGTACTTTGCTTACATACTATTTTCTAAAAAATAAAAATATTGAATGAAGCATTTTGACTTTATCTATATTTTTACATGATGAGTAAATTTTCATAAAAGAAAAATAATAATTGACAGTAATGGCAGTCCTTTAGAATTTTTAGGTTGTAGGCAATTCTTTTAATTCCCTTTATCATTTTTAAAATACATGTACTATCAAGAATCTTTAAAAAGTTCTGTTTAAATATGAAAAAGAATGTTTTGTTGTAAATCCAAAATTTTGCTGTTTTTCTGACGTTTGAGTTTTCAGTGTTCAAACATGCTTTTAATATTTCTTTTTTATGAATATAAATTTAGCTTAATGGATCAAATGTTAATTAGTTGGATTTTAAAACTTTTAACTTTTTTGTTTTTTTTTTGTAAACCTGTTTTATTATGTGGAGATGATCAATATGTACATGTAAATGGGCAATTTTGGTGCATTTTTGAGTGTTTTTAGAGTACAAAACTTGTTCATGTGTGTAAAATTTTGAAAAGTAGGTATTATAACAGATTATTGTGAAATAACAAAATTTTATTGCACAGAAGATTCATTATTAGGGATGCAACAATAGGACAAGAAGGTATATTGCAAAAAAAAAAAAAATTCAAAGTCATGTTATTATACATCCTGGATATATATAGTATTGCTTTTGATACTAAATGAACTCATTTGTATCTTGTCCATTCCAGCATGCTTGATTTGGTAACTTAGGACATAAGATACAACTTATGTTATGCATTATTTGCCATTGAATGCAAACATTTCAGTCAGTAAGATTACATGACAAAACTAATATCAAAATTGGAAACGGAGCATGATAACTGATTTTGCAGCAAAACAACAATCATCAGGGGTGTGGAGAGGGATAATTTTGTTACCACTTTAAAACTTTAAATCATGATCATCAGAATAGTAACTTGTTGGACTGATACCATCTTATCTATGTTGTTGCACCCCTATACATTATATTATATTGTAGACTGCCATCCACAGTACATTATTAATGTTATAAACTGGAAGCAATCTATACGAAGGCATATTTGATGATCACAAAGTCACTTTAACCGCTCATTTCTTCATACTCTATATTGATGCAAGGTTAATAACCAAATATCCTGTCTGAAAAATAGATTACTTAAAGCCAAACTACTGTGGAGGAATCAGTTACATTTGTTTGCACGATAATTGGCAACTGGATATATCCATATAAAGGATAGATAGTGTGATATGTGTTATTCTGGTCTAGAATAATGGTTGTAAAGCATAATTATGTGCACACTAAACAGTGATTTTATAGATATTTGATTTAAAAGTATTCTGCATTGTTTTTACACATTTGATTTTCAAAATTAATAATTGTTTTTCTATTCTGTAATCTAATGAAATTTTGTGTTACATTTTTTTTTACACAGATCAAAATTACGACATATGGCAATGTTATTAAGTTTCTCACTAAGTAAAACAAGTGTGATCAATTATGTCCAGTCAGTGAAAAATCCCCCCAATGACTGAATAGTACATAATGCATATGATTAATATTGGAACCGAACCTGAAAGTATTCACAGCAATTCCATTTTCTAATTATTTTCACAACTAGTTTGTAAAATGCAAGATTTTTTATTGATTAATTTTTAACATAGTAAACACATTTTTTTTTACCAGCATACCAACTTCTAGCAAAATAATTTGTATCTATTTCAAGCAATCTTGTTTAAATTCTAAATTAAAAAATGCCAGATATTTCTGGGAACAATATTGTACTACTAGAGTGAAGTTTCAGAAAGCTAACAAATTTTTGACAATAAGAATTTTAACTTTATTTTCAGTAATCCTGATTTGATAATTAATAGGGTTTGCCAGAGTATCAGATGCTGAATGAATACATCACCATATTGTGTGGAAGGATATTGTTAATTTTTGTTTTTATTGCAAATTTTGGATTAAATGTTTTTACTAGTAACTGACAAATTTTGGGAAACCATATCAAAAACAGCTGTGTTCCACACCACCGGTGCTAAAGATATGTCATGACTTGACCCCCTTTACTATCATTCAGATTCATATTGTTTCATTGCACTGCATATTGTCACTAATGTCATGTATAGCTGTTTACTTAATAACTACAGCAGTTAATGTTCTATAGTGATTGTTGCCAATTTTTAGAGACATTATACTGCCGTGATGTGGATTATATTGTTATATAAATACTTTTATTATTTGTATATGGTTATTTTATTATATGTATACAAATTATGTTCAGTGCTTACTTATCTGTAAATATTGAGAAAGAAAGAAGAAGCAGATTTTTAAAAAAGGCAGCAAATTTGTGTTTTAATTAATTTTCAATATATATAATGAATGTCATGTCCCTTGAGCAGCAGGTCATGTGACATTAAATTGGAGAGAATCCAAGTATTATAGTCTGTAGTGTAAGTCTGTTTTGGTACAAATTTTTTTTTTCTGAAAATTTTGTTATTAAAGTTCAAAATATGCACTATGTCCTTCTTTAGGTTTTATAATTACACAATCACTGCTTTTAATGAAATATGTGAACAATTTTCATTGAGTGTGAAATGAATGTTTGTATGATTTGATAACAAGAGTTATCTACCTTATTGCACAAAGTAAGTGTTACGTGGTCAAATAATTGACATTGTTTATAGATGGGCTTATTAGATAGGACATACATTGTATCATGTACTTGAACAAAAAAGTCTATTTGTTCCACATATTTTCCAATGAACAGTTGAAATATACTGGTTCATAACAGTCAGTAGGTTCAGTAATGAAGTCAGTTTGTCAGTCAAAATTCATTGAGGTTAGAACAAAGTTCAGTGGCTAAGAACAAAATTCATTGGTTCAGGTGTTATTCTGTTAAAAATTTAGACATTTGTAAATTAACTTACTGGTTGAAAAAAGAAGAAAAATCTACATGTCCAAGGGGATGTATTAGACAGATGAATTTTTCAAAGCAACATTGTATAGAATTAACACCTTTGTAACTATAGCAACAATTACCTAAAATTAGCACTTAATAGGCTGGAATTTACTATGAAATAGACATTTTAAAAGTGCCAAATAAGAATGCTCAAATTGTGCATAATTATATGTATATTTATAATGAGCATATGTATACATTATTGATTCGTATTTTGTATATAAAGGATAAAGTAATAGGGCATCGTAATTGACCTTTAATGGGATCAAAGATGATAATATTTTACAGGTATTAATGTTAAGCAAGTTTAAAATTGTATCTGATTATTTTGAAGATTTATTGTCTTATTGGGTATGCATGTCTAGGGAATCTCGGGATTTTTGAGGCATATTGTCTTTTGAATTTCTTACACACATGCTGCAGATTTTTTTCCCCAAAGTTATTTTAGTAGGTCTGTACAATGTACAGAAGGGCTTCTGTCACACATTTTGTGTCATCGCTCACTTGTAACAACTTGACCATTGTTGTGATGTGAACTATAAAATTGACCCATATTTTATCCTTGAATAATACATGGATGGGCCAGACCTGCCTCACATTTTAATGAAGTTCTTCTGATTTTAATTTCCAATTAAAAAAGCCCAGTGTCAGTTGTAAATGTGGCAATTTTGACAGCTTTATAATATGCAACAAGGATTCATTTTAAAATAAAAAAACTATCCAGAGTTTTTTTGTTTTTTTTTTAATAATATGAATTTTGTTGAAATTTAGAGTAAATTGTGGTTCTTCATTTCTACTTTATGTCAGCCGTTGTAATTAATGAATTCTGTATTTCTAGTATATAAAATAACTACTACTTGTATTTATTTTGACTTTTTTGTTGCAAAAATACACTTAGTTCTTTAGCTTGTTTGCTTCAATAATTAACCCATTTGCAAGAGTAGAACACTGCACATGTATACAAGCTTGTTATTAGTTTTATAGTTTTATGAGTTCAGCCGTGTGATTTAAATGGAAATATAAAGTATTTTAAGTAAAATTTTTGTCTTTTATTATACAGCTATATTAGTTCAATTTGCTCATAATAACTGCCACAGAAAATGTGTTCAATTTTTTATATGTATAAGTTGTTTTTTGTTTGTTTTTTTCCTCCAATTTTTAAAAGAAATGTCAATTTTTACAATTGTATAAAGACAACAGTAGAACTGTTGGATTGTAATATGTAACAATAGCTTGTATGAATGTTTTTCTAGGGAAAAAAACTAATTAACTATAAGAATGTGTGATTAAAATAGAACTGATCTTAGTGAATTAATTTTTGTTATTACTACATGTATTGTCTAAGATTAATTGTGCTTGCTTCGTAAGTGGGAGGTTGTGAGTTTGAACCCGGATTGGGTGTGACCCAAGACTTGAAATTGGGTAGTGACTGTTCTTTTGCTAAGCACTCTGCATTAAGAAATTAAAGTCACGGTTCTTTCACATGGGCTCTTAAAATAAACAAGGTCCCATGTTATGGTAGGCATGGCACGATAAAAAACCCTGCTGTATAATACCATCAGTGCAACGCACAGGCAAAATTTCTGTACTTTTGCTTATAGCTGACATCTTGTTATAAATAAAATATTCTTGACTGGGATGTTAAACACCATTACTCAACTCCAGAAATAACCATCATCTACCTATTTGATCATTGAGTAATGAACACATAGAAGTGCACATCCATCAGAAAAAATCTTGTGGCTATTATTTTTTGATAATCATGGATAGTCATTGTTCATTTCTATTATAAACAACTGATTCAGCTTATTTCAATCAATCCTTTTTACCCATCTCAGAGTAACGAATTGTGAAGTTTATATCAGTACATATTGACTTACCTGTACTTCACCTTAATCAACACCACTAAAATGAATGAAAATTACAAAATACAATTACTGTTTGTCATGTAATATTTACAATCTAATTACCACTGCCTAGATGAACCTATTACAACTGACTGACATTATGTTAAAGCGTAAATAGTTCTGAATGGCGTAGGAATATCTAATTATTTGCAAAACCAGCAAATAGTCCCAGTTGATATTTCCATTTCCTTATCTTCAGTCTGGCATACTTACAAATTCATCATTCGCAAATTGTAATTTTACTTTTAACATTAATTATTAATTTTTACCTTTTTAAAATCATATTTATCATGTACAATTTTAGTGGGCATGGCCAAACTGTAAGACCCATTCAAAAAATGCTTTTGACAAGAAAAATAAAATGAAACCAAAATTGTTGTATTTTCTTTTTTTATTTTGTGAATGGACATGATTTTAAATACATGGAATCAATGGGGCAAATCAATCATAAACCGCTTCGCCTCCTTTAACAGTTCATACTTTGATGACCAATTCAAAAACAAATGTCAATCCTTAAATGACCAAAATAAAAATTGTTGGTTTTGATTAAAGTTATTGGGAGTTAAACAATGAAACAGCCATGTTTGTATTGGTTTTTTGTAACATGACTTTTTAAATTTTCTGTTTGAAGAAAAAACTAACCCATGTTGTTATCGATGTAGTGTCTTGGTACAATGTAATGTATATTTAAGAGGGATATGGATCACAGCAACTCTCCCAGAAATGACTGTCTCGATACAAGTGAAATAATTCCAAGGCATAAAACACCATACTAATCAACAATATTTTTGGGGAACTAGCTGAGCTTAAATACCATACCAATATACTTTTAACAACATCAGGAAACCTCCAACAACATTGCCTTATGTCTTGATAGACACGACCATTATTGCCATATGTGTTGTTAGATAAGCCCTAAAGAAGCATCTCTATTTATTGTCATACAGTGTTGACAAGTTTGTGTCTTGTTTAAACTTTTGCAAACAGTATCAAGAGTCACAGTAGAAGTGATACAAGGATGAACCTTTACCTCTCATTGCTTTAACAAAGTAAAGGTATATATGATATTTCCGGAAATTAACCCGTAGTTGATGATGTCAATATAAGTACAGTAGCTGTATTTGACTTGTTGTTTTCTGTGGAGCAAGAGGCTCTTCCATTAACAAAAATTTTCCCACCTATATTTGTGACCAATCAGATCACAGAACATAGTTTTGTATTTGTCATTGGATCGATAAAGTGCTCAACAGACTAATCAGTTCTAAAACAACTGTTGTTCATTAAGGTGGCCTTGAGAACATCTTACCAGTCGAATAACAAACTTAAAGTTGTTGTCTGAAGTCTGATTGGTCAAAAATAAAGGTGGGGAAAATATTGTTTATTGAAAGAGCCTCTTGCTAAACGAAAAAAGGACTAGTCAAGTATGGCTAGTATAAAAAATCTTAACTGGGACATGAACCTTCATTTTCCTTCCTTGTATTATAAATGTTCGGATGTCGATCTTAACATTTCTTAATTAAAAAAAATGAATAAATAATTACAAAATACATTCAAAATAATAGTGAAGTTTTATCAACTTTATTAAGAAATTGGCACATTAGGGTGATTTTACATCTAATGGTAACCATAACAACAATATGGAAAATCGTTGGGTTCATTACAAAGGACTATGTTCAATAAAGGTGAAGTTTAGCCCCAAAATTAAATTTCAAAATAAAAAATGAATTCTAGTACCAATTTTGGTATCTTTTTAAGTAAAAATTGGATTCAAGCCCTGATATTGAAGATGGATTCTACACCTTGAATTAATTCTTTTTAAGTTAATAGTTAATTTTAATCCCAGAATTATAGGTTGGTTGTAGCAGTGGCATTTAAATGTCCCTGGTTGAAAGTTTAAAATTAAATTCTATCAAAATGAAAAAAAAGGCTTAACACTCCAGGCCCCAGTTTCACAATTATTCCTTAACTAAGATTTTTCCTTAACTTAAATTTGGCAAATTTGAAATCTTAATAATTTGGTTAATTGTTTGGTTATTCGGGAAATTAAGGTGTCATTTTGACGATCACTTCAAGCTTGTAACATCTGTATTTAGTTTTATCACAAATGTTTATTTGTAGTTCAAAAAGAGATTGTCAAAATTTCCTAATTTGAGTTAAGAAAAATCTTAGTTAAGGATTGATTGTGAAACCAGGGCCAGAATTTATGGTGGGTTCTATAGCCCCTGCATTTATAGTGAATTCTAGTACCTAAATTTAAGTTGGATTCTAGCCCTAAACATTGATTGTCATTTTACTAGGGAAACAATCACATACTTAATGAAACTAAAGGTTATGTGCCAATGTTCAGGAATTGTAATGGCTACAATATCTAGGAATAAGCTTTTAATGACTATTTTTGGAAATCTGACAAAGCATAAGTTTGATTCCACTTAAGAGGATGTAATTTTTAAGTTATAAATTTACAATTTAATATAAATACAAATTAGGCTGTGTAGCAACAGTTCAGTGAATGTTTCTGGGTGACATGAATGTAAATTTTTTGTCTTGTAAACATGTCATCTACAAATGTGGCTGGAAACATGCTAAAATAGTAAAACATCTTAATGTGCATCAGACTTCAATTCAGACTGAAATATTCTGAAGTTAGTGCTTTCAAATATGAAACAATAACAAATGAAAAAAATTTCAATCAAAAATCATGACTAAAGAGTTATCCATGATTAAAAAAAATTATAACCACTAAATTTATCTGTCATACAGTTTTGAAAAGGCTAAAATATCTATCCAAAATGAAATTACCTCCCTTTGTACATCATGTAAAAAGTCTGTATAGCTACATATGGCAATACAGAAAAAACACATACATGGTATATTATAATTATAAACTGTGTCAGATTTCAATTAGAATTCAAGTTGCTCACATGGCGAGCATAACTGCATATTACATACCGGTTGATATATTATATAAACACACACACACACACACACACGATATTCTTCTGTGATTAAGCTTAAGTGGAATGTAATATTCACATACAGGTTTAAATTTCTATTACAAAATAAATTAATCACATATTAACATGATACATGTATGCAGCGTGTTAATCTCAAAGTAAAAATCATTCATACTGTATACAATAAATTTTAAAAATATAAAAATTGAAATAACTTCTAAAGGAAAACAATTCCTTTTTTTTCAAACAAAATTTAAAAAAAAAACGGACTCATGTACATGGTGCTTCCTCAAACAGGACTGTCACTATTATCAAAATATAGAAACTATACTGAAACTGTGGTAAAATATTGTTGCACTTATAAACATTCAAAGATACTGATATATACTAGCAGAAACTGACACTGACAATAACTGTAGTACTGCTGTAGATATTGTGGCACTGATATAAATACTGTGGAACAGACACTGGTACTGTGGCACTGATATAGACACAGTGGAACTGTTACAGTGACAGCACTTGTACAAAGACTTTGGTACTGACACTGGTACTGTGACACTGATATAGACACAGTGGAACTAACACTGTTACAGTGACAGCACTTGTACAAAGACTTTGGTACTGACACTGGTACTGTGACACTGATATAGACACAGTGGAACTAACACTGTTACAGTGACAGCACTTGTACAAAGACTTTGGTACTGACACTGGTACTGTGGCACTGATATAGACACAGTGGAACTAACACTGTTACAGTGACAGCACTGGTACAAAGACTTTGGTACTGACACTGGTACTGTGGCACTGATATAGACACAGTGGAACTAACACTGTTATAGTGACAGCACTGGTACAAAGACTTTGGTACTGACACTGGTACTGTGGCACTGATATAGACACAGTGGAACTAACACTGTTACAGTGACAGCACTTGTACAAAGACTTTGGTACTGACACTGGTACTGTGGCACTTGTAGATATTCTGGCACTGATGCTGGTACTGTGGCTACAATATTGATACTGTAGAACTGACACTGGTGCTGTAGCATTGATACAGATACTGTGGTACTGATATTGGTACTCTGACATGATAATGGGTACTGTTGCACTTTCAAGCACATGCACATATAGGCTGAAAAGCCTTATTTAATCATGTCATTACTTTTATGTTCAACTTAGTAATTTCAAAATGGTAATTCTTGACATACTTTTCAAAACATTTCTTCATTTAACCCTACTAAGGTCTATCAATAACATATTCTTTCTGGAATTTTTCAGAAAGGGATTTGAATACAATTACCACCAAAACAATACAAATCTTTAATATCAGTTTTACTATGACAAAAATCATTTTAGTCATGCGGATGCTCATATTAATGCACAAGCATGATGTCATTAATGATACAAATTCAAATTAGAGTGACTAAAAGTCACATAAATTATCCAAATCTATGGAACATGTTTCATTTTGTCTTTTATTTAATTTATTTTAAAGATTTATTCAATGGATTGTCACCTACATTGAGACATTGTTACAAAAAGTAAGCCAATAAACTTAGGTCAAGGCCAATAAACTAAGGTCAAAGTTCAATAAACTGAGGTCAAGGTCAATGAACAAAGGTCAACTTTCATCTCTATTCCTGACAGCTATTGTTTTGGAAAAAAATCTCACTAAAAATTTAAGAGTTTGCACAAAAAAAAAACTAATCAAATAATTAACTAATCAATCTGAATAATGAAGACTATTTTGAGCTGGTGATAACTGAGTGTTGATGTATACATGTATGTGTATTTGATACACTGATGATGTCTATTTATTTTACAATATATCAAAGTGGTCCAGGATAATTAAAAAATATTCAAAGAACATTATATAAGGAAATCCTTAAAATGATATAAACTTGCAAAGTTTTTCTGGTGTTGATGTAGTTGACAAACAAAACAACTTGTTCCAGCAATTTAAAAAAGTGGACAAATAATCAGAATACTGAACTGTTTTCTGATATACAATCTAAGATATCACATTTAAAAACATATATACCATAGTAAGTGTATATATCTCTCTTAAAACAAATATTGTAGAAATATACATTAACAATATGTATTTCTTGTGAAATTTCAATTTTAACAATCATTATGTTGTCATAGCAACATCTAAACAATCACTAAAAACAAGATATGGACATAACAAAATTGTGACTAGTTGATTGATTCAATTGTTTTAGTAGAAAAATGGTATTTACATATAGTTAAAGAATTAAGAGTATCTATTTATAGCTGTTTGCTTAGGAATAGCTTTTAGTTGAACAGATATTTACATATACTTATTTGCTCAGGGAAAGCATTCAGAGTATAGAATATTTACAAATAGTTGTTTCTTCTAAGATAGCATTAAGAGAAAAGTATATAAACATCTGAGATGGCATGATGAGTAAAGGGTATTTACATGTAGCTGTTTCCACAAAGATGGCATGAAGAGTAAAGGGTATTTACATGTAGCTGTTTGTTCAAGAGATAGCATTAAGAATAAAGGGCATTTACACATTGCAGTCTGTTCAAAGATGACATGAACAGTAAAAGGGTACTAGTATTTACATACATCTGTTTGCTATGGAAACACTAAAACATTAGCATTATTAATAAATAACATGTATATATTTACATATACCAGTAGGTTTTGATTAAAGATGGCATGAACAGTAAAGGGTATTTACATAAAGTTTTTTTGTTCAGAGATGGCATTAAGAATAAAGGGTATTTACGCATTGCAGTCCGTTCAAAGATGGCATGAACAGTAAAGAGTATTTACATGTAGCTGATTGCTCGGAGGTAGCATCAAGAATAAAAGATATTTACACACAGATGTTTGCTCAGGAATAGCTTTTCCAGTAAATGATATTTACATGTAGCTGTTTGCTCTGGAAAAGCTTTTCCAGTAAAGGATATTTACATGTAGCTGTTTGCTCTGGAAAAGCATTAAAAGTAAAGGATATTTACGGTACATATATTTGTTTTATCAGGGAAAGCATTTCGGGTAAATGGTATATACATATGCATGTAGTTATCTGAACAGAGATAGCATTTCGATTAAAGGATATGTACATATAGTTATTTCAAGGGATAGCATTTCGATTAAAGGATATGTACATATAGTTATTTCAAGGGATGGCATTTTGAGTAAAGGATATGTACATATAGTTATTTCAAGGGATAGCGTTTTGAGTAAAGGATATGTACATATAGTTATTTTTAAGGATTACATTTAGGGTACAGGGTATTTACATAAGGTTTTTAGCTCAGGAATAGCATTAAAAATAAAAAAATATTACCTTGCAGTTGTAAATTACAAAAAGCATTAGAAATATTTTCACACATTTGTTTGCTTGGAAAATAGCATTAAGAGTGGAAAATATTTATTTACACAGTTCTGTACAAATAGTTATAAATCTTATTTGCTCAGGGTTTGTAGTAAGAGTAAAGATATTTACATCAAGCTTTTTGTTCAGGGATTGCTTAAGTGTAATGGGTATTAATATATAGCTTTTTGCTCAGGGATAACATTTAAAGTAATTATAATTTACATATTACTCTTAATAGCATACAGAGTAAAGGATATTTACACATAGTTGTTTGCTTATAGATGGCATTAAGAGTAAAGGCTATTTACATGTAATTGCTTGCTCAGGTATAGCATTAAGAGAAAAGGCTATTTACATGTAATTGTTTGTTCAGGTATAGCATTAAGAGTAAAGGCTATTAACATGTAATTGTTTGTTCAGGGATAGCATTAAGAGTAAAGGCTATTTACATGTAATTGTTTGTTCAGGTATAGCATTAAGAGTAAAAGCTATTTACATGTAATTGTTTGTTCAGGTATAGCATTAAGAGTAAAGGCTATTAACATGTAATTGTTTGTTCAGGGATAGCATTAAGAGTAAAGGCTATTAACATGTAATTGTTTGTTCAGGGATAGCATTAAGAGTAAAAGCTATTTACATGTAATTGTTTGTTCAGGGATAGCATTAAGAGTAAAGGCTATTTACATGTAATTGTTTGTTCAGGGATAGCATTAAGAGTAAAGGCTATTTACATGTAATTGTTTGTTCAGGGATAGCAGAGTAAAGGCTATTTACATGTAATTGTTTGTTCAGGGATAGCATTAAGAGTAAAGGTTATTAACATGTAATTGTTTGTTCAGGGATAGCATTAAGAGTAAAGGCTATTAACATGTAATTGTTTGTTCAGGGATAGCATTAAGAGTAAAGGCTATTAACATGTAATTGTTTGTTCAGGGATAGCATTAAGAGTAAAAGCTATTTACATGTAATTGTTTGTTCAGGGATAGCATTAAGAGTAAAGGCTATTAACATGTAATTGTTTGTTCAGGGATAGCATTAAGAGTAAAGGCTATTTACATGTAATTGTTTGTTCAGGGATAGCATTAAGAGTAAAGGCTATTTACATGTAATTGTTTGTTCAGGGATAGCATTAAGAGTAAAGGCTATTTACATGTAATTGTTTGTTCAGGGATAGCATTAAGAGTAAAGGCTATTTACATGTAATTGTTTGTTCAGGGATAGCATTAAGAGTAAAGGCTATTTACATGTAGTATTCTCAGAGATAGTAAAAACAGTAAAGGCTAATTACATTTAGTTTGTTCAAGAAAAAGCATTAGGAGTAACGATTATCCATGTATAGTTGTAGAATTCTGGTGTTAAGGTCAAAAGCTCTTTACATGTAGCTGTTTGATTAGGACAGCATTAAAAGTAAATGATATTTTATTTGATAAAAGATATTTACTTTTGCTTAGAAAGAGCCTTCTGAGTAAAACACATTAATGATTTACATGAAGATACTACAATTTCTGACAAAAAATGTTTCAAAAATATTAAATTTATCTTTCCATTACAAAAATTTCAATTATTATAATTTAATCTCTTTATTTAAGAACGTTATTTATATTAATAGGGCTTTCTACTGTATCATGATTAATACTGCATAACATAACAATATGCAGCCATTAAAATCACAAATTCTGGCAACTTTGTTTTTATCATAAAATGTCATCTCAGTTATTCCATATTCATGTACAGGGTTCTGCAGATACAATAAAGCATTGTACACAGTACAAGTGCATTGATGAACCCTATTTCAGGATAATTAAGTTCAGATTTTAATCTTCCATGAGGTATTTGTATATGTATATAAGTGTATATGGTTGTTTTATACATGGAAAAGACATATAAAATAACATTGGTGGACATCTTACTTCCACTGGGACAAACAAAATGGTGGACAGTTCAATCACCGGGGACATTTACATTGTATTACCATGGCAACTGATTTATTACAAAATCAAAACTCACAAGAGGTAAACAAATGTGAAAATTACACATATGGAAATTACACATATATAAAACAACTTCTACTTCTGACAAAAAAATAAGAACAATTGTGCTTCAAAATGCTACATATTTGGTTATGCATAAAAACAATTTCTTGTTTCCTAACATTGGAAACAAAATCACAGGTGCTAACAAGCATATTCATTTAAATTTTAAAAAAGTTTCTTCAAAAATTCAAAACAATGTTTAAAACAAATATTAAACAACTTTCAAACAATTTTATGAAATTTGAAACAATTTTCAAAAAATTAATTTTTTTAAACAATTGGTTTTATAAAACAATTTTAAAACAAACAAACAAACAAACAAACAAAAATTTCAAAATGTAACTGATGTCATATACATTCATTTAAGTACTTTAGTGGGCAGACAGCCTGTTTGTTATTGGCTGCCATTACATGAATCATACCATCAGTCTCATCTCCCGCTTGTAACACAATCTGAAATAAAAGATAATTACCCAATAAATACAGAAAATTGCAGTAAAATAAAATAAAGCATTATGGGAAATTTACCTAAGTCTTCAAGAATATTTTTATGAAATGTATGAAAGTAAAAACATTTATTTGTCTAAAAACCATAAATTATAAAACTAGAGATTTAATTCAGACATGCAGAAAACAATGCCAAAATGGTGTTTACGAAAGTCTTAAGGATGAGCATATTCAAATGTGACTTTTAACCACAAAGGTTGTGGGTT
Source organism: Tegillarca granosa (assembly GCA_029721355.1). NCBI lineage: Eukaryota > Metazoa > Mollusca > Bivalvia > Arcoida > Arcidae > Tegillarca > Tegillarca granosa. The sequence continues at coordinate 34,981,985 of CM056601.1, read as the reverse complement.
ACATTAAATCTCAATCATTTTACACCCTTAGTCGAGCTGTAAAGTCTTGTTTGTTAAATAGAAGAGTAATTTTTGGATGGTGATCCCATGTCTAAAAACATAAACCTTGGGTCTCAGTGACTGAGTGGTGCAAGACATGGACTAAAAGTTCACAGCACCTGACACTACCTAAAATTCAATCTGACTCTGGGTAGATTCTAGTGTAAGAAAGTTTGTCAGTTAACATGTTGAAGGTCACTTGTTTTTTCTGGACACTCAAGTTTCCTCCACTATACCAGAACTAACATTCACAATATATGTGAAAGAATCTAAATTGAGACATAAGACTCTATTACTTTACTCTGTACAATTCAAAATCAATTACAATATAATGTATGGCAGCTGAAAAAATGATAAAAAACCTGATCTTTATGGAGTTTCATTCCATTTTCTCCCTCTGTTAGTAACATGGCTTGTGTAACTTGAAAAACCCTTTGTCCTGGTTGTAAAGGAATTACATATGCTGCAGGAAAATAACCACTTCTGCTTCCATATTTACCCTAAAATATCAAACATTCAAAATTTTACCAAGATACAGTTAAACCTGTGTAAAATGTATATACATGTATATAAATAAACAAGAATTCCACAGATTTAAATGTCTCGCCTGGATAGTTTTTGATCGAGTAGAAAATACATTACTTTAACATAAACTTTTACATTTTGATATGCTGCCACCAAGACCGGAAAAGTAACACCTAAGTCTCACCTTATGGCGATGCCAGGCTCGATAAAAACTGTCTAAATTGAACTACATGTATTTGATATAGCATATACCATGACAATATTATATTGTTTATACCTTCCACCAATCTTGATCTGAGCTATCAGTAACAGTAACTCTCCAGCCAGCTCTGAAATAAATTTTTAAAAAAATCATCATTTAAAATTAAGACATGACTTAAATTATTTTTCACCATTCTTCAAAGGAAACAAGGTATTTGGTTAAATAACTAAATGAGCTAGCATATGTGTTACACAAATGCCCTGTCCCAATAAAGTAGTACAATTAATGATTTTTATGACATTTCTCTTAGAAAACTATTAAGACAATGAAGAAAATATCATTTCAATTTCTTTTTCTATATAAAAGAGTGTTAAAAGTTAACAAATTTGTTTTAATTCCAAGGTTTAAACTTTGTAGTGCTTTATGCAATAATGTTATATATGTTTCAATCTTCTATTCCTTTGAGTTTCTTCAAACTATTTGTGGTCCTGTAACCTTGAATGAAATTCAATGTCAACCAGCTTTACAAATCTGAAAAGAGTGGAGTGGAGTAATGGTGTTTTACGCCCCAGTCAAGATTCTTTCACTTATTTTGAGGCGGTCAGTTCTGGGATGGTGGAGGAAACCAGAGTGCCTGGAGAAAACCACCGACCTTCTGCAAGTGACAAATCTGAAAAGACTTAAACCAAGGAAATATAAGTATCAATCTTAATTTTATATACTGTATCTAGAGAAAATGTACTTTAAGTTAAAAATTTACAGATAAAGACAAAGGATGAAGGATAAATAACAGACAAGAAAGACTATGGATGATAAAAGATAAACAATGGCCAAAACAGCATTGAAATAGTTCACCTTTAGCATTACCTTTGGTAAATAATGAGATAAAAAGTTCCATTTCTATCAATAAAAATTTCAGTAAATTATTTATACCTTAAATCAAGATCATCCTTTTCTTTACCGCGGAAGTTGTATAAAACCACATAGGGATTGTTCTGCTGTTTCTTCAATGATTTCTGTTTTAAAAGATAAAAAATAAATATAATAAATTGTTTTTGCCAATCAGTGTTGAAAGGAACAAAAACCAAACAATTAAATCCAAGATGTTTGACATCGGTGGCCAAATATTCAGTCAATGAATCCAAAGATAATAGAAACTGTATGTCAAGTTGTTAGACCATGGATGCCAAGGTTTTAGAAATTGGATGCCAAGATGTTAAAAATTTTGATGCCAATCTGTTAGATATTTGATGCCAAGATGAATGATATTGGATGCAAAGATGTTAAGCACTTGTTGCCAAGGTGTTGGACATAGGATGTCAAGGTTATGGAAACTTGATGATAAGTTGCTAGATACTATATGCACATACTGTTCTGTTTGTGTAAGTAAGATAAAATTATACATTTATTACTTAATTATTTGTAGATTACAATAAAGACTAACTGGTGAATTTTTTGGCGATGGGCTATGGCTTCCTGTTTTTTTATCTTCATACTCTAGAGAGTGGGCCCTGTTTGAAGCAGCAAATTTTTTGCGTAGATTGATGGCAGATACTGAGTATCTATCATTAGGATTGTCTATCCCTCCTGCAAAATAAAAGGTACATTATACAGTAAGTTAACTAAACCAAGTTTATTATCTAACAGTAAAAATGTACTTGCTAAAATGCTGCTCAGAATAAACCCCGCTGGGCTTCATTTATGTCCCATTTTATACCTGCTTCTGGTTAGCTGGAATTTTGTTATTCAAACTCTTTTTGAAAGTCTAAGATTCAAGCAAATATACAGGGGCAACAGATGATGCCTGAGATCCAAATTAAGTACCTCAAGATGCCAATGTGGAGTTATAGTTTCTGAGCCAATCTATTGTTTTTACTAAAAATGACTATTGCAAGTTTTGTTTAAAAATGTCTATTAAAAGTTTTGTTTAAAAATGGCTAAATTCCACGACAGCATAAGAGTTCTACTTAATTTATGATATTTGAATGTATCTGCTTTCATTTTGAAACGTCTAAAGTAATGGTACTTAAACCTGCATTAAGTTTTATAATTTTCAGAATTTTTTTTTTTTTTTTTTTTGATTTTCTAAAAATATATTTTTTTAAAAATGGATAACTTATAATCACGATCCCTGAGATTCATATTCCTTTTAGCTGTAAATAAACAGAATCCTCTAATGGGTGGGTCAATGTTAAATGATGATTATTATTAGCTTGGAGCATGCACACGGATGTACAAGGAATCCAATGAATCGAAGGTGAAACCTTACAAATTGTATTAATTGTCAATCATGAATATCCAGATGTATTCGCAATGGTGTTATGTATTTCTTACTAAGTCACAAATGACAAATTTTAGAAGTTCTGTGTTAAATTTATCATATTTCACCATTTTGTAAGTTGTGTTTAAATGACCCAGATTTTTATGACTTAACTATGTTCTAAAATTGGATCATCTCGCTGGGAAATAACTGTTATTTCTGTATTTATTTGAGCTTTCATCGTTGAACCAAATGTAACATTGTTCATTAGGACAACATTAATTAGATCAGCTCCATTTTATTTTTTTCCTAGGAAAACTTAATGCAGCTTTAACATATGCTCTACAGATATTAATTGATCTTAGAAAAGCTTTTACTTCAGTTCTAAATATCAGATTTATCTCCCTTTACACACACTTCAGAAGGTGTATAAAAAATTAGAAGTTTGTCATAATCTATTACATCCTTTTATTGTCAGTAACACTGTGTTGTCTCTGGCTCAAACTGAATACTATAGAAGAAGAGACCATTTCCACAGTAATATCTAGTTTGGGATAGAGTTCACTTGTTGTTTCTGGTGAAAAACTTGCTAAAAGAGGTTTATTTTTATTACTTTTTCTAATTATTAGCAGCAGTTTCATTTAATGACTTCATCTTCATGTCATAAATCCTTTAAACTTAAATATAGTTGTTCTTTTCTAGTAAAACAATAATAGTGACTCTCTTACTGCCTTGATTGTTTCGTTTTGTATTACATCTAATTTATAACTTACTGTTGCCACCAGTTATGTGACATATATTTGTGGCAAAAAGCATTTGTATGCTTATTGCAATAAAGATATATTGGTTGAACTACAATTGACATTATATTTCTGAAATAACAGTATATGAATAATCAAACACTTTATTATTTGGGGATAATTCAATATCAGAAGTGTCTTTTTTAGCAAAAAATGGTGGCAAAATTTAAATGTATCAGGGTTCTGTATAAATGTCATACTGGTCACCCAGCCTTCTTGGTTTAGGACATGGTTTGGTTACTGACAACCCTGAATGACATGTTCTGTTAAGTTTGTGGTTTGAGGAATTAGCTGTTTTTTACTAAATAATATGAATTCTTATGTTCTTTTTATGTAAATTTGTAAAATATTAAATGAATTTTATAGAATAAAATATGAAATATGCCAAATATTAAACAGAATTTTAATAAAAATTCTTATATATTTTTAAGTAAAAGTGACTTGTCTAAAATATATAAATCACCAAGATTAGATTGGTGCATAAATATGGGGATCATAATGTTTAATTAGTAAAAAGAGAACAATGACAGTGTTGATAAATAAATTTCTTTCCAAATGTTAATTTTTTTTAGGCTACAGGCCCAAACAAAATTATTAGAACACTATTTATCTGTTGTATTTTTCTATTGTTAAAAAAGAGACAATTGGAATAAAAGTCTTGGTACACCGATTCTAAGCAAGTGACAAATACATTACAAATAACTTTTTCAGTACTTTGTTTAGAAAATTAACAGCACTAGAAAAAAGTATGGACAATTTTTTATTAAAAAAATCTGGTAAGCCTAAAAAGTGACGAAATGTTTCATTTTAAAAGATATAGCATATTTTCAGACACTAAGATACATTAGTATCTGTATATTCAGATTTACTTTCACAATCTGATACAGATGAACACATCTTTTACAACTAACAGAGCATAATTCAGACTGGAATGAATTACAGTAGGTCTAAATTAATAACAGTCGAACCTGCCTTAAAGACCACCTCTCTATAAGGGCATCCTGCTTATAAAGGCCAATAAAATTCTATCCCATTTGCTCTTTATTCATTTAATTTGAACTTGTATATAAAGGCCACCTGTCCATAAAGGCCACTTTTATTGATTCCCATAGGTGACCTTTATAGACAGGTTTGACTGTATTTTGCAAATTACAGGTAGTCTTCAACTATTTTTTTCAAAACTGTATTCATGAACGTATCTGACTGTACAAGAGACAAAACATATATTTTTATTAATCACATTGAGCCTATTATTTCTAAATCAATCATAAAAATATCAATACAGACAATACGTACAGATGGTAAAAGCCTTAAACTTTTGTTCAGAACCTGTGCCGTATAAACATAAACTTTAGTGTTGATTGTGAACACAAGTGCTGTTGACAATTCTTACATGGTATAACAAAGTAATGTTTTTTTCATATTATACCCCGAATTGTACACTGAAAAGATATTTAAAACTATAATACTTGACAAATAAAATAATAACTTAAATTATCAAAAAGGTTTAAAATGATGTTAAAATATTAAAAATATTAACATAGTTTATATACACCAAGTCGTATACAGAACCTATTTTAAGGAAAAACTTGAAACACATTTCAATAATCAATTAGAAAATAATAAATACATGTAAATAAATAAATAAATAAATAAATAAATAAATAAATAAATAAACACTTATCAATAAAATCATTAAGTTGTTTTTTAAGTTAAAAATAAATAAATAATAAAAAAAAATCCCCAATTATTCAAAATTGTACCACATGCACAAAAACTGTATATTTAAACATCCACAAACAGTCTGGTGATTGTTGATTTCTTTCCTAAAAAATATATAATTTACGATAATGAAATATAAAACTTTACCTCCAAAGCAAGTATTTGTGAAGGAACTGCTTTTCTTCTTTGTGGTTTCATCAATTCCTAGTAAATGTTTCGGAGGGTCTGGTGTGTCCAATGAAAAACTTTTCATTCTGGCATTTAATTTTTTACGTCGAGCTTTTGGACTTTGGCTGACTATGAAAAGAAAAATAAATTTTCCATTGAGAGTCATGAATCTTAAAAACATTGATAAATAATATGAAAAATGCAACATTCTTGAAATGTATACTTGTATAACAATTCACTTTTTTTTTTTACTGCATAAGTAGTCTTTTTTGCAAGAACTTTTTTTTTTCAAAATGCCATTAATGCAGGGGTAAGAATATTCACTTGTCCACTTAATCTGGGTAAAAAACCTTGTTGGGATAAGACATATTTTTTTCATTATTTGCTGCAGTGCCAAGGTTAAACAGGGATCAGATCAAGTTTAAATTGTTGTGTACACCCTTGCATTTTGAGCAAATACTAGGTAAATAATAATACAAAAGTTTAAGCAAGTGTGTCACCAGTAAAATTGTTGTGAATTTTTTTCTTTCAAAAAGAATCAGGTAAAGTTACTTAAAAATTCTAAAATGCATGTTAAAGTTGATAAATTATGTGAAAATAAAACTTACAATAAATGGCAGGTAATTTGGATTAAAACTTTCAATAAATTACTAAGATGTGCAATACTGGAAAAACCCAATGTACAATTGTACATGTATTTACATTCTGGGTCCAAATAGAATTTTTCAACCAACTTGTCCCCGGTACCTAGTGCTGAAAGCATTTAGTCAGCAGTAAACTTGTACACAATAAATGGGTCAGTTTAGTCTATATCTGTATATCAAATTAATATTTAAATTTTATTCAAAATACCCTTAAACATCCTTAACACTCGGAGAAAAATATTTGCCTTCTATACACAGACGTAAAGAAGTTCAGCAAAGTGAATGACAATAAACAACAAACTCATCCCAACAGTATTTTTACTGGTTTGACAAGTGAATAATTTGAACCCTGATTTTGTGGATTTTTAAGTTGTTACAAATATAGTCAACCCTTAAAATTTATACATATATATATATATATATATATATATATATATATATATATATATATATATGAGAAGGAAATTATATAATTTGTACTTACCTCAAAACAATGTAAATATTTCATATCTCACAACTAAATAAAAAAATGTTCTAATAGAAAAAGAAGATTGTTAAATTGCAGGTCTCTTTTTTTGAAAATTGCTGCTACATTATGCCTGTTTGCATACATCTTTCATAACAGTGTCTATTGTATGTTTTATTACATTGTTTTACTATCCAGAACAAGCTTTGACCAAAAAAATTGTACAAAATCCGATGAAGAATTCTGACATACAACTTTTCAGATGCCACAAAAAGGGTTTTCAAAACTATCTATAGATTTGAAGGACTCAATAAACAAGAGGTCAAGTGAGCAAGCTAGCACATCTCCAACTCTCCACATATGCTGATACAACTTGATTTGACTTTGTGACCTTCCACATATGCTGATACAACTTGATTTGACTTTTGACCTTGACCTCTAACCTACTATGTAATAAACATCATTCAACCTCTAATAATGGTTTACATTTTAGAAAAACCTTCTTTAAACAATCCATCTAGGTATATAGGAAATAGTGGAGTGGACATGAAAAGGACTTTAATATTTTTATATCTGATCTGGTGACCTTGACCTTCATCCTTCATTATAAATATAATTCATGACATATCTTTTTACAATCCTTTATATTTTTAGGAGTGGACATACAAAAGACTATAAAATTTTTCAATTTGATCTGGTGACCTTGACCTTCAACCTTCATTATAAATATAATTCATGACATATCTTTTTATGCCGGTTTACATTTGTATAAAGTTTTATTATAATGCATCCAGAATTGCTGGAGTAGACATTACATAAAATGGACAAATTCTATGATTTAACTTGGTAACCTTGACCTTAAACCTACATAGTGCAATACATGTATATAAAAATATTATGGTTCGTAGCATATCTTTTTAGCTTGGTTTACATTTTTACCATTTCATTGAAATCCATAACAGTTGTAGGAGAAAGGAAACAGTCAGACAACAAGATCTATGGCATATATTCTAATGCTGGTTAACATTTGCACCAATTTTTATTAATCTGTTGATGAATCCTGTTTGAGCTACACAATGTTTACTGTTTCTCATTTATAGAATTGGTTTATGATTTACTAAGCTTATTTTTAAGAACCCTAGTTTCCTTCTTTATTTTCAAGTCTGCACCATCTTGTTTCAAAATTACGTTACATTTTACTTGAAATTCTTTTTTTTTTTTTGCATGATGTACTGAGCTGACTGACTAGAGTAATGTTTTTTTTATGTTCCATTCAAGTTTTTTTTACTGGTAACTTACATGTATATTGATGTGTTCAGTTTTGAGACTGTTGAGGAAACTGGAGTGCAAGGGAAAAAAATCTTCAGTAAGTGAACTGACAAACTTTCTTATACTAGGTTGCCCAAGTAGGACTCAAACCGTTAATGATCTTTACTGTGACCCTTAAGTACATACATACATCCACATAAAGTACCCTATGCATGTGCAACAAATGAAATCTCATTACTGGTAATGCCTATTATTGTCATGTACCTGTTCTTGCCATAGACCTTAGCATTTTGTTGTACTTTGTTAAAATTAGTGATGTATTTTTTATATGAATTTAGATTAGCATTTATTTCTTCATAAATCATAATCACATGAAACAGGATGTTAAGAATGGACACAAGACCTTATATCTTGCAACATAACAGAACAATTCTTTCTTATCATAGAAATATGATTGGATTGAAAAGTAGCTTCTTTGTTGGCTTTGATGAACTAGAAAATTTTCAAATTGCAAAGATTGGAATTTAACCAATCAGTTAATCTTTTCAGAAAGAATAAACCAATCAAGTTCCCTGTTATTTATTTTGATTGGCAGTAAATATGACTGTATTACAATACTCAATATCCTATAAATAACTATATATTCAAAATTCATTGTCTTTTCAAGTATATAATGCTCTTTCATGGAAAAGAATGACTGTTGTTGCTTTTTTCGTCTTTTGAGATTACCCAATGCAATTTAATAATAATTGGGAAAAATTATTGAATTTTAATCTAAAAATTCAATTTTGTTTAAGTATTTAAAAAAAGGCATGTATTGTAAACAATATCAGAAATCTAACTCATTAAAAAGTTTTTATTAAAACTCCAACAATTATTATTATTTATTGCCCATTTAATAACAACAAATTTTGTTTCAATATATTTGTGTAATATGTAATTATTTCTAACTGAAACTGACATTGGAAAGCTATGCTTTTATAAAACTGGTTAAGTTTACAGCAATGTGAAATGGAGTAACTGCCTTAAGATCACAATATGTCGCTTAAATGATTTCAACCCTATGCCCTTGGATCTGGAGAAAATGCTCTACCACCTTGAGCTACATGCTTCCACAAGTAACTTTGTACAGTCTTGCATATCTATTTTACTGTCCCCAGTTCTATCATTGAGTCCATGTGATTTAGATCAAGTGTAACAAGAATATAAAATAAGACTTATTTTGAAAGTATCACATGTGCATTTTGGGTGCAACTGGTTTTGGCAAAAACTGGATTCGGTTGGTTCCAACAAAAGAATTTTTCTTTATGGCATTTTGCTTTTTTAAGTCAAGTGTCTGCTCAGTTAGTCAGAAGTTTTATTATCAGTGGTTTCTATAAATATAGATCTTGTCTTGTCTTATTTCTCCATCCTTTTTTGGGTGGGGGTAGGGGGTGGCAGTGGGGTTATTAACTATTGACAAGTTCATGTTTTTAAGCTACAAATAATTTTGTTTCATTAATAACATAAAAATACCTATGTCATTCATTGTGCATCATACAAAACCTCACAACGTTTTCATGGAATTATTGCAGATTGTGTTTGTCTTGAAAATAGAGTTAAAGGTTTTTTTTCTATAGAAAGTGCAGTAATTTTTTCACAATTATGTACTTTTTTGTAACAATTTTGTCTCTTTGACCTTTCTAGATTCAAGCTGTCACTGAATCTTTAGAAATTAATTATGTATTTTTTATATATACCAAAGGGTCTTTATCTATTTTTCAAGATTTTTTTCCTATAGAAGCACAGTGTATGATGTCATTTTATTCACACATATTGGTAAATTGTATTGGGATAAGCTTGAAATGTATGACTGACATACCCTTTTGTCTGTGAAAGTAACATTTTTAAGAAATAACTGAAAAGAAGATCATGTTTCCTTGGTGATTACAATGAGTCAAAAGTTTTTAAGCTGTGCAAGCGAGTTTTGTAACATGAGTTTACAAGTTTCATTGCAGTGTAAGATATTTCATATATATATAAGCTGTACCTAGTTATAGGAAAGTAGCAGATTTTAAGAATTTATCACTACTGAAGGGAAAACTCAACCAGAGGTCTAATATATTTGGTCAAAAACGGAATTTGCCAGAAAAATACAAGACATGACCCAAGTTTCACTTCACAAGAGATTTTACACTTTTTGAGTAGTTGATGAAATTTCAAAAGAACTCATTTGATTTCAGGAATTCTAGTGCTCAGAATAAAGTTGTCCTACCTACATGCAGGGGGAAAATGGGCAGACATAAAATGTGCATCAAAGTTTGTCCCACTTGTATACAGGTTTGTAAAAATACAAATGAAAGCACAGAAAAATTTGCTCCATACAACAACAGTCAGAACAGTGCAACTGTCTATGTGAACTGTGTAACTTATTATATAATAAATAATTAAAAATAAAGCATAAAGCTAAATGGGTTTAATGTGCTCACCTGATAAAAATGCCATTTAAAGAGAATTTTAAAATTTAATGCAACATTTCATGCAATGAACTGATTGTAGGCTTATGATCATTAAGAAGCCATTAAGAAGCCATAAATCAGATCATATTTCATCTTTTATCTCTTGGTTTGGAGATCATTTTAAATTTTTTTTTGAAAACCTTAGATCACCTTGACCCTTTTTTGGTTGCCACTGGAATGCCATAAACAACCTCGAATTGTACTAAATCACGAATAGTTCTGATTAAGTTTCATTCAAATCTGTCCAGTGATTTCAGAGAAGAGGTAACAAAATGTCTTTTTACAATGCACACATATATACACAGGCTTCACTATGCCATAAGTTTACAGGACCTTTAGTCAGGTGAGCTAACAAAAAAACTAGTGACAACTAAAACAACAAAGATAACAACAAAAGAGTGTAATTAGGGATAGAAGAAATATTTTATTAACGTTGGATAACAACCACACAATATTGCATTAATTAACAAAATCACTTAATTATCTATGTTCTGATATTGATAATCTACCACATCTCAAATATATAACAACTATAACTGTGAGTGCACATCCTAAGTCGACATCCAATTAAACATACACAAAATTCAACTCAAAAGTTCAGTTATAATATTTGTGATTTTCCTTCCAATAAAAATGCATGTATAATAAATAATATGTTTAAATAAATAGATAAATAAATAAATAAATAAATAAATTAGACAGACTGTTAAATTTCTACAGATATTTTGTGTTTAGATAGGCTATATGTGATAATTATCAGTGACAGAGGGAAGTACAGAAATCAGAAACTAAGATGTAATCTGGAGCCGCTTGTCTATGTAAGTAACCAAAGCTTATTCTGCAGCTTTTAGCAAAAAAATCCAAGTTTTAAGATCATGGATTATAAATCCAAGGTATACGGTTGTTGACAAGAAAATAGAGCGAGCTGGTATAGACAATTGATCAAAGCTCCAGACAACTGAATCATGCTAGATGATCAGTGACAATCAATTGAAATTAGATCAACTTAGATCAATGCAGACGGTTCATCCAAGCTAGAACATTGCAGACAGTCCAACAAAGCAAAATTACTAGACAATTGGTGATAGCCAGATGATTGCAGACAAATCATCGAAACCAGATGATAGAAGACAATTAATCCATGCTAGTTTATATTAAGCTAGGTAACTGAACACTCGGTTTTACTCACAAATATTTAAATAAGTAATAATTACAGTATAAAGCCTAAATGGACAATTTGGCCAGAACATTGGTATTTATATGCTGTAACAGCTCAAATATATCAACAATTACAAAAACAATTACCAGAAAATTACACTAAATCTCAGTTAAAAGAAGAGGAAGGTATTGTTACATCAGATTCAAGAGGTAAAGGGGGAAGATGGAATGGTAGCTCAAAATGCTTTTAACTGAAAGTTTTTAAGACCAAAATTTAAAGCTTTCACAAGATTTTAGAATTGTTGTTATTATGGTTGCATAACTGCTGTAGCCATTAAAGTAAAATTGAAAATGTAATTAGATAAATATGTATTCTGGGATAGAATCAAGAAAACAGGGTATCATAAGGTATTCAGCCATTTTGGTTTTTGGAAAATCACAAAAAACTGAACAGATGAGTTAAGACACAATAACAACATTTTGTGTTTTATTATATCACATATGCTTTAAGTTAAAACACTTCACAAGTGTTTATTAATTACTTACTTAGTGATTATTAATAAATATTTACAGCCTTCATATGAAGTACCAACAATGCAATAACAACCTTTTACGGTAATTAATTAACAACATGAATTTTGATAATTAATGATTGATGAGAAATAATGTTGATGATGAAAATTACGATATGTTTTATAGACCTTCAGCAGTAAACATGAAAACACTTCTATCAGAACTAGTATATATATATAACTAGTAAAAATGTATTTATATATACATTTGTATACTCTTTACCAACAAATCCATCAGAAAACATGATCCTCTGTTAAAAGAAAGAATAAATATTCCCAATCTCCAGACCAATACACTTTAGTTGTATCAAAAACTCTATCATTATCTATCATCAAAATCATCTAATAACCATCATGACTTTAAATGGTGCTTAAAATAAAGAACCTTAACCCATAAAAACTTTAAATGCTCTGAGGGAGGGTTATCTCCCTTTGTACAGTCTTTGTACAATAATAATGACAATAGTTGACAATTTAATGAAAATTACTGTACCAATTTAAAAATTATTCTATAAATGTTGTTTAGAAATCTACAGCAGAGTTCTAACACCAGCCACCATCTCAAAAGAATTACACAGAATTGAAAATAAGTCATAAAAGGATAAAGTTTTGAAACATTAAAAGTGTGAACATAATTGAATAAAAAGCTACTATACGAGGAACCTCTAAAATAGGAAAGATATCAAAACAACTAGATACAGTGTATATGGAAACTACATAGAGAAGTATATGGAAACTACATAGAAAAGTACTGATATTCTAATAGGCTGTCAAAATATGTGTCTTATTTTTTTTTTTTTTTTTTTTAAAAATTACAAGATTTGCAATTCTAAGGAGAAGCATTAGGCAAAAATACAAAGCTAACCTACTGGTGTATCTTGAAAAAAGTGGTTTTTCTACATTTAGAAGAAAAAGGAATTCATATTTGACATAAAATACATGTATAAGAATACTAAAAGTAACATGTGTTTAGGAAAATAGACTTACTACATCAATAAGCATATAATTTGATACACATTAGAATGCTAAGAAACTTGTGTATATAAGAAAATGACAAAACTTAATTGCTACTATTGTACATCAAAAAGCATTAAGGTTGAGGGTTTAAAACATACAGTGGTCAGAAAACATGAAAAAAAGTGCATAAAAAATGAAAAAGTGAATCATAAACATGAATCAGTTTTGATGAACAAAACTTTCTTACATTGTAAAATTGATAATTTTTTATGAGAAAAACATGACAAAATAGATGAAAAATGGTCTACGATGAACAAATGAGCATATTCCAACCTGACAATTAATAAGAATAAACAATTTTTAAAAAATCAGTGAAAAAACCATTTCTATATTATGATTTTATTCCAAAAGATAAATACTTGCAACTGATTTTGAGAAGAATTTTGATAAAAATTTCACTTACAAAAGGACAAAATTCCAGAGCTTGAGAAAAACCACCAATTACAAGTCTTCTGTATCTAACAATTGTTCTGTTACTTTATAGTTTTTCAGTGTTTATTTTTTTTTTTTGGTGATAATAAAAGTAAATTTTTATATTTTTCATACAAAACTATAATCAACTTTAAACAAAAAATTCTCAAAAACCTATTGAGACAAATTGAACCAAAAATGTCATTTTCAGTTTTATTTCAATTTATGTACAATTTAATTGCTGTTTTGTTCTACAGTTTCTGATTTTTCAAAGTTTTACCGTTAGAGCTCACGAATTAAAATCAATCATATCTAAACATTAAATTACTACAAAATATATACTTTAATAAAAATAATCCCATTATTTGATATTTTTTTAATCAAAGACAACAAAAATTTCTACTTAATACAATAAAAGCAAAAATTTTATGAAAAATTGAAAATAAAAATAAAAGCTCGAAAACATCGTGTAATGCTTTTATATTTTTCAGCAATGCTAGAGGTCATAAAATCCATTTTCTTTATACTTTGCACAATGACAATTTTTATAAAATCAAGATTTGTTCAATGTCTTATGATATAACATTTGTTGACATCAACAATTTTTTAGATTTTCAAAACTGGCCAAAAATGATACAAAGAAATTTTAGATTGGTATATAATATATTTATCAACCATCAACCAATCAGAAAACTGTTTTTGTGCAAAATTTAATTAGAGAGAGACATTTAAGTTTTACTGGACAATGTTTTTTGAAGCAAGTCTTTTGATGAAAAAAAATCTTCAAGTTGACTTTGTGCTTTTGACCTCTTACACTGCTGACATAAGATACATCTATATTTACAAATATTGTATGGGGAAAATCAATAAAATACAACAAATAAAAAAGAAATTATTGCTTGTGACATCAAATAACACAAAACATAACAATGGAGGTAGAAACAACAGCAGCCAAAAACCCATAAAGTAAACAAACCAATCAAAAAGAAGTACAGAGTTGAGTTGAGTATTGGTGCTTAATGTCCCAGTCAAGAATATTTCACTGATATCAAGACGACGCCAGCTGTAGGTGAAAGTGCAGAATTATTTTTTTGTGTGTGTTGCACTGATGGCATTATACAGCAGGGATCTTTATTGTACCACGCCGACCATGGAACAGGACTTCGTTTATTTAAAGTTCCCATCCAGAAGAACCGTAACTTTCATTTCGTAATGTCAAGTGCTTGGTGCTAGAACAGTCACTACCCACTTTCAAGTGTTGGGTCAGACCCGATCAGGTTTCAAAACCACCACCTCCCACTATGGAGCGACCACTCTACCAACTGAGATACTACAATGCTGCTGGAATTACAGAGATAGATGTGATTGACTAGATGTCATTTTACTTTACAATTACACTTACTATACTTATTACTTATACCAAACATTTTACAATCTACAATTTGAATGAAAGTTTATGCAATGCACCAATGACATTGATTTATTTACCATGTCACATGCCGTGCCTACTTTTACATGTACATTAGTAGTTAGGACATGTTTTGAACATCTAGTGTTTAAATGTATAAACCATTTGGTTTTAGATACAGACCGTTTTGTCAAAAAGGTCAGTCACTATGATTCTCAAGTATTGGTCAGAGTCTGCTGGAGGCTCTATCCCAGATCTTCCAGTTTTGGAGAAATCTCTCTACAAGATGAACCTATAGTACCATAGTTGTTTATCAGTATAGAGTGGAATAAGGAAATACAATGTAATATTTTAGGACCCAGTCAAGATCTTTCACTTATATCTAGGCCGTCAGTTCTTAAATGATGGAGAAAACCTAGAGTGTTCTGAGAAACAATAACCTCTGGCAAATTATCAGAAGCAGCTTCATCATCAGGCTAAAGTTAAATCACAAGAAAAAAAAGATTCCATTCTAGATTGGGCACAAGTCTATTACAAAGTTAACTCCAAGTTTTCTGCTGGTATCCATTCATACAGCAGCTGGTTAGACTGGAACAATATGGAATTTTAAGTCTTGATCAAGGCTAGCCTTAAATCCAAAGACCCCAAAAAAGTGAACAAGGGTAGCCGTGAACCCACAGACCCTCAAAAAGTGATCAAAAGGGAGTGCTGAGCCCCAAAATCTTCAATGAGTGATCAAGGGGAGCCTTGAAACCACAGACCCTCAATAAGTGATCAAGGGGAGCCTTGAAACCATGAACCCTCAATAAGTGATCAAAGGGAGCCTTAAACCCATGGACCCTCAATAAGTGATCAAGGGGAGCCTTAAACCCATGGACCCTCAATAAGTGATCAAAGGGAGCCTTAAACCCATGGACCCTCAATAAGTGATCAAGGGAGCCTTAAACCCATGGACCCTCAATAAGTGTTCAAAGGGAGCCTTAAAATCAAATGATCCACAGCATTAACCATTTAATTATATCTAATCATAACTTTAATAATTTCCACCGAGAAATCCACATCAATATGTCAGGATGATGTCTTAAAATTTGACTTTATATAAGAATTATGACTAAGACTGAAGATGCTAACTTAATGAAATTTTGGCTGCTGATTTGAACAAAATTAAAAATAATGACTAGAACATTTGGTGTAAAATATAAAAGTGCAAAAATTGTAATCACAGCTTTGCTTAACAACAACAAAAAGAACAGTGGTAATGGTACAAGGGACTCTTGTACATGGGTCATTCATGATTCAATAACAGTAATAATATTCAAATTAAAAAAAATCAATTGTATTGTTTTGTCCAGTAAAGTTAAGAGAAAAAACATTATATTTTTTCATTATAAAAGCAATTGTTACTGTAGTAAACTGTTTTATACTTTTTTAGCATCTTAATAATTTTGATGAAATTTCGGTACAATTTTATTTGCTTAATGGCAGTAAAATGCCTTTTTCATGTTTCTTCTATTCTAAATAGAATTAGCCAATACTCTCCTGATTTAAATTATTTCTTAATAATTTGATCATTCTCAAATTTCATATTATTTTTCATAATCCAAGCATGAAGGAAAATAATTGTTTTTTCTGCCTGAATTATTCAGCAAATTACTGTACATATAATTTTAATCCATTATAACTTTTTATGGAATCCTATATAATTATCACTCATACAGAGGTTTTCTCAAAATCTGATGCATATACACAAGTATTAAATAGCAGTCCAGTGTGAGATAATTACTGGCCTTAATTAACAGTTTGTAACATTGCTATAATTCAAATCTACATAATATTTTTGATTTTGTAGCTGAATATTAAAATATTTCTCGCAATAAAACACGAAAGACCAGAAACTACCCGATAGTATATCAGATATTGACATTATTTGACATTGTCTCGAATGGCACCCTAGTCCTTTTTTCTAATACTTGGAAATCACAAAATCATGCTGACAACATCTCATTATTTTTTACTGTTTCCTGTTATGAAAAACCGTTTCCTGTTATTGACAATCATGAATGACCTATACATGTGCTAAAATATAGGCAGGGTTATCTCCCTTTATACAATCTAATTACAAAACATAATTATAATAAACATAATAACCAAGTCAAAAAAATTTTAATAAAATATCCAACATAATTTTTTATTTACAAAAACGTGTTAATATGTAATATGAATTATACCCAATAATAATTTATAATAATATATTACATATAATAATCCTTAAAAATGTTCTGATGAATCAAAACTAAAATTATTTAGAAAAATTAACTCTGCAAATTTTGTCAGATAACTGTGTTCTGGTAATATTATCATAGGAACAAAATAAAAAGTTTACATCAAGATACTGAGCAAGGTATACAAATGTGAAGCATTTTCATAAAATGACAACATAATGAAAATGGAGAAAATTGGCTTAGGAGGGAATGACTTTAACTGCTATAAAAACTGCTGGATAAAAGGAGGAAAATGTATATAGAAAGGCATAGGTAAATCAAAGGTAATATACCGTAATATGATTTAGCATCTACATGCACTGACATTTTTAAATTCTAATTCTAAAGTTTCTTATATATATATATGTTTAATAATAATAATAATAATAATAATAATAATAATAATAATAATAAACTATTAATTTTCTAAATGTACTCTAAATTTTATTGTAAAAAGGAAAGGATGAAAGTGAGAGAGAGTTTTCCCCTTAGAACTTTGTAAAATACTCATGTTTGTGGTGCTGGCCCCAAGTTTAGAAATTAACTGTAATTTTGCAGTTCTTAACTGACAATCCATTCAGATTGTTTATTTTTATTACAGATAAAGCATAAAACACTATAATTTTGGGATTTTTTCTTAATCTTTATGACACCAGAACACCAGAACCTTTCTTGGCCTGGAATTGGGTAATTCATAAATATATATGCCCTAAATTCTAGCCTTGCCCAGTTCATGAGTGGAACAGCAAAAGTTCTACTCTGATTTCACAGTTCAAGAGTAATTTTTTTTCCCTTTAAAATGTTTTAATTGTAATAAATTTACTACTACTATGGAACTCTGCAGAATACCACTAGGTATCCACTAGACTGAACATTACCATAATTTAAACCTTACGGGTGTTGGTATCCTTTTATTGTTAATACTTTAAAATGTTTGTTTTATTTTTAAATAAAAATCTCCAATAATTAAGTAACAAGTGCATGACTTTTTACATTAAACCATAATCAGGTAATGAGCTATTATTCAGTTACCAAGCAACTTTTTAGTCACTATTCAAATAAAACAAAAATCATATCCAAATCACGAACTATATATAAAAAATAAATGTCTATCACTTGAATGTAACAGTATGTTTAATATGTATATCATATAAATATTTTTCAATATTTGTTTAAAAAAATTTCTTTATTTAGAAAAAGTCAAATGGGGACGAGGCAGATTTTTTCAATGGACTCGTTAATTTGTAGTAATTCTTGAATTCTGATCCTAAACTGTTTACCACGGCCTCCTGCATCCCTGTTGAGAAAGATTAAAAAAATTCAGGTTGAAAAGGTATGGATGGTATAAATGAAGGTCACCTTGTACCATGTGATACCACTGCTTTATAATTCAGGCCAGTCTAGCTGTAGACCAGATACCAGTAAATTTCCAGATAGATTTTTAATATTTTTTAATATGTGCTTATAAGACCATAGAAATTTGAAATTTGGTTTGTAAATATTTCAGATGTTGATAGTCCTTAATATTTGTGATAGATTATAGTTCTTTTGGATAAAAATAGAATTTTTATGAAGTTTTTCTGCATAACTGAAAAAATTCTGTAAAAATTTGAAAGAAGCATTTTCCATAAATACGGTAGTAGAAACAAAAAAGAGTCACAAGAACTACATATTTTATACAGGGTATTTGGTGGTACAAGGTGAAATCCATTAAGCTAAAATAGATACATAAAATAGAGGAATGGTTCAAAATACAGTACCATGCCAAATTTCAGCAGTCTTCGATGCTTAGGAAGGCATATAAATATGATATTCTTCATTTAAAAAATTATTTCAAATAAAATTCCACAGAATTTAAGAACTTTATTTCAGATGATATTAATGCCCCTTTTCAAGACTCTTTACTTATATATTTAGGTTTATATTCAGAAAACTGTCAACCTTAAGCAAGCAGAGTGACAAAATTTTTCACTCTAGGATCTTCCCAAGCTAGATTGGAACCTAGATGGTAAGAACCACTGTGATCAATAAGTGTTTGCTTTAAAAAACTGGGTCATCGAGGAGGAATTAAATCAGCAATAACTCATGTAAAAGTCTTCAATATTCCGCTTTTGATTTTTAAAAAATAAACAAGAAAGATCTTGGAATAAAATTTTCTCAGAATTCGTTAAAAATAAAAAAATTTGAGTAATTGTTTTGCTAAAATGGTTCAATTAGGGGTTTAAAAGAAAAGAGTAGTGGTCTAATGGTGGTTTATGCCCAAGTCAATTGAGCTTTTTTCACTTATATCACATCTGTTATTCTGTGATGATAGAAAGACTGGATTGCTTGGAGAAAACCATTAATTTATGTCAAAATGCACTGACAACTTTCTCACACTAGACTCTGCACATAGTGCACAAACCTAGGCGGTGAGAGGAGACACAATTTTAAGTGCAAGGACCACTTGGCCACTGAAGAAACATTCAGAATTTGAAAATGAAGTTGGCATAGCACTCTTGACACGGAAAAGGAAAATTTTTAAAAGTAAAATATTGGAAGAAAAAAAATAGATCTAATAGTTCTGACGAAATTAATGTCCAATTAGTGAATTATAGGATGTAAACAACAAAGCTAATGATCAGAGTTTGTGCTGATGCATGCCATATGCAAAACAGAAATCATATCAAATGACAGGAAACATAAACAATAAATATTTATTATAAAAACATGCCAAGATCAAATATAGAAACATGCAATGTGTCAATGTCATTAAATACTTTTTTCTATCATGGTAAAGATTATCACTTATCCATTTGTCTTTAAAATTCTGTTATTACTTAAATGAAATTTCATCTTTTATATTTATATTTCAGCATTTGTTACATATACACTATTCTGTATAAGAATACAACTCAAACAAGAATTCAAGTTAAAGGGAGGTAGCTCAATACGATATCAAGGAAAGCAACCTCAATGAGGTTAAACATACTTTATATGTACTTCGAGCCATTCACTGAACAGAATGTTTGTGTCTGAAAAATATATTCATGTAGACGTTAGTTTCTTTTGTGAAACCAAAATCTACATTCTTGCACAATTTTAGTTTTAATCTTGTCTGTCATCAACATTTTTCCGCAAGAACATCATTTTTTTTTTTATAAAGTTGACAACTAAGAATTGTGTAGTTTCATCTTTTGAATGACTCTTGGGAGAGTGATGGAACATAAAAGAATATTTTTTAAGGTTTCAATCAACTAAATGATGGCTCCAAATACCAACTATGATATCTAAATTTAAGAAATGTTTATTAAAACCTTCATTCATATAGATACTGAGCCCATTAACAAAAATTTTGCTTACTTTGAACAGGCACAAGACATAATGTCAAAACTTGACTTATTGCCAACAATTGTTCTGTCAGACAAAAAAAAAAAAATCAATAGACTTTGAACTGCAAATTATTGTGGCAATAAGAAAGGTGGCATTATAACAAAATTTACTGCACAGACTAAATGGTGTCTAGCGGTGTGGTTCGAAGTTTGGGTCATCTAATAAATACAAAGTCTTCAAGTTTTAAGGACTGCATTGAAAACTAGGTACAGAGCCTTGGCATTATAGTGACTTGGCAAGACAGAACCCTAGTGGCAAAAATTATTTTGACAAAGAAGGAAACACCCTAGCATGACAATGACTTGTTTAGATACAAAACAATGGTGTGACTTAGCCTGTGATAGAACTTTGGTGCAACAATGACTCAGCAATTTCCATCGACAGATGACATTTCTATTATAAATCATTCAAACCATTATATATCATTACCTATGACAAACAAAACTATTTAAATAGTCTATTATAAATAATGTTGTCCATGTTTTATCAATTATAAATATTCCAGACAATGGAACAGGCTCAGAGCTTTTAAACAGCAAGTTTGTAATTTAAAAAGTAATTTTGTTACATAGTTACGATGTGATTGTTGTATGTAATTTATGAGGACTGGTATGTATTTATGATGTGATCATTGTATGTTATTAATAACATGATACACCAGGACTGGTATGAATAAGGTAAGGAAATGTTTAGTTCTGGCCAATCAAAAGGTGTGTTGATGCATGGTTTTTAAGGAAATAATAATATACAAATTGATTATTTGAATCAAGCAAGTTAGAACAAGGAAAGGCAGGTCTATTACTGGTCCAATAACTGAAATATACTGGTAGAAGCATGGTTTCCAAGGAAATATCAAAGTAATAATGTGATTGATTGCTCAAATCAAGATTAAAACATAAAAAAAAGTGAAAAGAAAAAATTTATTATCTGCTAAAATATACAATCAGCATTGTCTATAAATGACTGAAACTGGAAGAAAATTTCCATAATTAAAATATATTTACAACTGTTTTTGCATAAAAGCAAAAATTCAAAAAGTGAATCATAGATAAACAAGGGCTTAATATGGCCTTTATCACTTGTATGAAAAGACCAGGTGAGCTTAAATGGCCTTTAAAAATTACACAAATTACAAAGAAACACAAAAAAAAAAAAAAAAAAAAAAAAAAAAAAAAAAAAAAAAAAAAAAAAAAAAAAAACAACTCTAAATTATGATTTCATTCTAACTGTGAAAGTATCTTTCCTTGCAATTGAAGACCCTGCTGATAAGCTTAAAATAGAGCACTTCAAATTGATAGAAGTACTTGGCACAAAAAGTAGACATTTTAAACTTTGGCACAAAACAAAACAAATGCTTTACTCATAGCAAACGTTGCCTGCTAAACTACTTCAGTTGTTGTTATATATCTCAAGTTGTTGTTTCAGTTAAGCTTGATTTTGACCCTATTGTTGAACAATGAAATGTTCCATGTTTTGTTTCAGGTTTGGATCACATTATATAATCATTGTGTGTCATTCTGGGCAATTCAAAAATTATGCCAGATAGCGGACTACACAAAAATCAGTATCTTTTTCTGTCCAATCATTGTACAAAATAGTATCCAACACAAACATGTTTAAAATTGTCATCTAACAGTTCAATTATTTTTACCTGCATAATCTGTAACTTGCAATGTTTTTAATCACTCATTTTAAAAATTGCATATTTCAAAATTTTTGGCACTATTATTTACTTAATCTTATGTATAAAATATCCTATTTATAACAAAAACAACATTTACATAAATTATGATAACTTAAACCCCAATATCTACATAATTTACATATTAAAGTATAAACCCCTATGAGGTAAATGAAACCCCTTTCAATGGTCTCTTAACTTATTTATCCTTAGTTGTCAATCTGTTTGTTGGGAATCTTTTGTACCTTTAAAAACAGAAACAAAAAACAGAACATGATTCATCATTAACAGATATTGCCAAAGCAACAACACTATCTGTTAGTAACTCGTGTTAGTAACAAGTCAGCATATAGCAGAGCTGTCAAGGTAACAACAATTTTCTAAACTCCAAAATCGGAAAACCATGACTGACAATAACTCTATGATATGGCCAATGGGTTCAACAGTGTACCTCTTGCAAAAGCGTTGTTGTTTATAGAATTTCCTGTTATTTCCTGGATTTTAGAAACTGTTACATTTCTAAAATAACGTGATTTTCCACAAGAAAGTGTCATATTCTTGTTTCTTCATTTTACATTTGTTTAATAATGAATCTAGAAAACTTTTATTTTCCCGTCAATTTAAATTAGATAATTATTTCATATTTTGATGTGTAATATTGATCAGCTTACATCATAAAACTTTGATAATCATTAAGTAGATGTTGTGACAAGTGATCAACATAAACAGACTTTTTAAAAATTTGCACTTTGAACCCTTTTATTTCTTCATTATTTTGATTTTAAAGTTTAACTTAATTCCAATTCAATGTCTTAAAATATCTAAGGAATTATTTTAACATAAATTATGTATTCATTTGTTTTAAAATTACTGATGAAGAATATAGCTCAGATAAATGAAATATTTTCTTAAAGAAAGCATGGATAACTTTGTGCTAGTAATTAGTCCAAACACTTTGACATTTGTTCAAATCTAATGTACCGGTACACAATACCCCAATTCCTTAAAGTCATTATCAAGATTTCATGGTAACCCATTGTAATAGACAAATGAATGTCAAGGTCATAGACGACAACAAGTTATTATAGTAAGTTATTTTCAAACCATAATTTTTTCACACACACCGTGAACTAAATTTTAGCTTACAGTTCGAGAAAAACAGTGAACAGAATTTCAGCTCATTGCAAACAGTAAATAAAAAATCATCTCATTGCAATCACAGTTATTTGTAGCCCTTACTAAACTGTTAACCTCATTTTAGGTTGATTAATTAATCAAATGGTAGCTTGTAACAAATCATACTAAATTTAAGCTTGCAGCAAATTAAAACTATAACTGAGGGGAAAAACAAAGAACTAAATTTCAGCTCATTAGCTAACTGGACAAATTAATTACAATTGATAGCTTGACTGTAAAATATTGATATTTTTAACTGTAATGCACAAGAACCAAATGCTTACACCAAATTTTAAACTGTGAACCAAATGTATACATGATGAATTATATCAACAAACTTTTAACTCACTGCATTAAAATAAATTGTCATTTTGAAAGAAGGAAGTCAATCAAGTCCAGTTTATAACATTCTTTGTGGGTATCAATTAAGATGAGTAAAATGCATTCTCACACCATTCTCTAGAGTGGGACACTGGCTCACTGAAAACTTTCAGAATACAACTTTCACTGCAACACAAATATAATATCTATTACTTAACTACAAGTTTCAATACTCAAATAGAAGAAAGTACAACACCAATATGAGAAGCAATGATTTATGCTACAGCCAATTGATTGATCAAGAAAGGAAGAGGGAGGTACCGGTAAGAGCTTTGGATAGTTCAGCTGGAAAATGTCATGCTTATAGAAGCTCAGGAAAACAAGAGGGAGGTAAAAAGAAAAGCTTACCTGGTTTCTGTTCATAAACTACTCATGCTTGTTGCAGCTGTTACATTAATGATGTTACCTTTTACTGTCAAAAACTGACCCACCAAACACATGCTTTAAATTTTCACATGCCAAATATGTTCTCAAACTTTTGCCATAATCAGCAAGCTTAATTGAAGTTGCAGAAATGCATGTTGATAAAAAATAAGAGTCACAGCCTCAATTTGAAAATCAAGAAGTGTAATTAACCAATCACCACAGAAATCAAATTCAAAATCATCCCATCACCAAAGACATTAAATTAAAATTCAAAACTATGTGTACAGTGAAAACATGAACTTTCAAACTCTGTGCACATAAATAAAACTATAAAACAATCCAAAAAATAAACAATCTAATAAAGTAAATATCTACTATTTCAAACAGTTCAATGGTCTCTGACTTATTAACACTTACCTCTTAGCTTGTTTTAAGCAACAAGTAAACTCATGCTTGATTGGATTTGTCGCAGCCAAGATGTTTTGATAGTTATACATAGTGATGGTTTATTTGCTAGCACTCAACATTTAAAAATGGAAGCCAAAGGGTTCTAAAGATGAGCAGTTTAAAATCCATGTCCTCAGTAATAATTGGCATAGCAGGATACAGAACCCATTGTGGATATGATCACAAGTGCATTGCACAAGAATAAATTTATAGAACTTTACCTATACATGTATGTCAATATAAGTGGATAAATGTTGACTTGGAAGATCAAGTTGGGTCTCTGTCTGATTTTAAACTCAAGTTGAAAAAATAAATAGCCACCATTCTATCACTGAACAGTGTCTGATTTTAAAACTCAAGTTGAAAAATAAATAGTCACCATTCTATCACTGAACAGTGTCTGATTTTAAAACTCAAGTTGAAAAATAAATAGCCACCATTCTATCACTGAACAGTCAGTAAGTACCAATGCCATAATAACATACCCTGAATACTAATTACTATAAATCCAGTCTAGGTGGCTAAGTGAACAAAAATCCCATTTTATAGATCACACTCAGGCAGATTCTAATGTGATAAAACTTGTCAGGTTGGATGGATTCAGAAGTTTCAACATAATCCCAGAACTGACTAGTTCATTATTAGTGAAAGAATAAACATCTCTACTTTGTTGCATTGGCATCAATTGTTTTGTCAGGTTGGATGTATTCAAAAGTTTCAACATAACCCAGAACTGACCAGTTCATTATTAGTGAAAGAATAAACATCTCTACTTTGTTGCATTGGCATCAATTGTTTTGTCAGGTTGGATGTATTCAAAAGTTTCAACATAATCCCAGAACTGACTAGTTCATTATTAGTGAAAGAATAAACATCTCTACTTTGTTGCATTGGCATCGATTGTTTTGCAACTTGACATATAACTAGTGATATTGTGATACAAGAGAAATTCAGGTCATTGAGACATAAAACTAATATAAACTGTAATTTTGGGATCCATGTGTACCAAAGCTCCAAAAGAATCCCCAACAATGATTGAACATTATATTTTAATACTAACCATGTAAATTTATAGAGTGATTTCTACAAGTTGTCTCTTTCTTCAGCTTTCTTTCATCATAGGAACATCATAAGTATACTTACCAATTAAAAACAATCCATTCATTATCCAATCACAGAAATAAAAATAAACAATGTCAAGATCACCCAGCTGACAAAAACCATGGCAGACAATATACCTGTATACTGACTGACTTTCTAGAGAAAAAAAGGTAAAGATTGAGAGGTAAGCCTTACCTGAGGAAGAAGGACTTGAGGTTTTTGAGGTACTACCACTACTATCAGCAACTGTGGTGGAGGTGTTTGAAAGCCGTAGTGAGCCATGATGACCACTACAGTGTGGGTGTAGACCACAGCTTTTACCTGCTTTAGGAAGATCAGCAGCACACTTCAACAGACTATAAACAGGATCAATGTCTCCAGCTGAAAGATAAAAAAATGAAATTAATGTGAAAAATTTGATAAACTGAACCCCAATTTTAAATGAATCCTTATAGATTTTTTTCTCTCTTATTTTCGAGTGCGTATAATAAGACCCCCCCCCCCCCAACCCCACACCCAAGTAGACATGTATCTGGTATTAATTGTAAAAATCTTTTTAGAACTTGTAAACAAAGGTCTTCTGATAATGAATCCTTTTAAGAATTAATAAAAACAAATATAGAAAGGTCATGCTGAACAAGTGGTACCTGGCAATAGCCTTTATAACCAAGAGAAAGGAGAAAAAATTGAGACCATGGCCACATCATCAAACACTCAACTATTGACAGGAACCTGACATACTGACATAATTGTTGAGATCACAGCTAAATTGTAAAAAAAGATTGAATTTAGACAAATACCAGATATACTAAATGCCATTCAATGTCACAGTTTAAGAACTTTTGTAAGGCCCTCATCAATTATTCTACAATCAGTCTTCACTAAATACACTCATTAAAATTTAAAACCAACTGGAAGAAAGCAATTATAAAAATCAATTAAAAATAATTGATTTTGTCCTTACAAAGCTTTTTGTGTCAAAATCAAGGCTACAAAGCTGGATTTTAATTATTTTCCTAAAAAATCTATGAATGTTGAATAAGGTAACTTTTAATTTTTAATTGAAAATGGTATGCACATCAGGTATTGGGAAAGCAAGAACCTGTCAGAAAATGCTGCACATCTAATAAACAACATTTCAACATAATCCATAAATTTTGAATTAAAGAGAAAAACAAATGAAATTACAGCAATCCAAGTTTCCTGAAACAAGAGGCTATCAGAAAAGCCTGCACATAGAATATAACAATGCATTTACAAAAGTCATAAATTACCAGTGTAAATCAATACAATTTTATTAAAGATGACAGTGAGTCAAGTTTTTTAAAACAAATGTTATTTACGAAACAGTCTGTACATCAACTTTAAGAAAGTGTTTACATAAATCATAAATTAAATTTATTTTATTAAATTTTATTGAAGATGACAGTGAGTCAAGTTTTCTTAAGAAAACAAAATTTTGTCAAAATAGTCTACACATCAAATTTAACAATGCATTTACATAATTCATAAATTAAAACTTATAAATTTTGACTTTAAAAAAAATCTGTGAAATATGACAGCAAGTCAAGTATCTTAAAACGAGTCTGTCAAAAAGCACCTGCACATCAAATTTGCACTAGATATTGGCACTTCTGTTGACTGGATTAAATAAGAATGTTTGTACACCATAAATGTCAGACAAAATAGAAATTGTAAATGGAAAAGTAATAATAAATCTTATAAACTGTAAGATGTTTAGAAAAATGAAGTAATAAGTGCAACTTCTATTTGTATTAGCATTGTAATGAAGTTTTAATGTTTAGATTTTAACACCTGTAAAATGCATGAATAATTACAGAAATCTGAGGTTCTTAACTTTTAACTACGGTATAAAGCTGTGCTTTAATAGGTACAATCTTGTTTTAAGCTCAAATAAATGATTTCATGTAATTACAATATGACCAGGTGCTTTTTACTATAAGAGTGTAACACTTGTAAAGCATACATCTACATATTATTGTCTAAAATTAACAAAAAATCATGAAAAACTAATCCATGAAAACAATTACTGGTTAATTTGACTTCTTCCATCTTGTGGGTTTTTGTACTTGATTTTAATGATCAATAAAATATTGCAGTTATTGGTTTTGGATCTAAATTACAAAATATGAACTACTTGGTACTAGATAATTACCCCTAAGCCCTTTAGTACTAGATATTTACCCCTAAGCCCTTTAGTACTAGATAATTACCCCTAAGCCCCAACTTCAAATTTAATGCTTTAAAGTGAATAAAAGGCATTGACATTCAAACTGAATACTTTATCAAAAAGTAAAACCAAAAGGATTTTTTTTTGTAAACAAATTTATTTTTATCCATTTTTTGACCCTTATATTTATTCTAAAGCTACTAGATTTTACATGTTTAGTGTATTCCAGTACCAAAAATTTACTGACTGATTCTAGAAAGAATGCTTACATAGACTAGGTTATAAACCCTTTCTGGAAGTACTCCTGGTATCTGAGTAGTCAGTACTGTCAATACTGTAAGTATTAATGACAATCAGGCAACTGTCAATATGTAATTAGAATGGTCTTCATAGGGGCATAAATACACCATTCCAAACACACCCACATATTCAGGTTTTAATTTTGAGGTATGACCCAGCTTAGAATTAAACCCAGAATTCTCAATCAATGGGAGATAACTCTCCAATCTGCCATTCTGGTTACTATAGTAACTGACACCAAATGTAGATACAGTTCTACAACTGAATTAAAACAGTTAGAATCTTCACACTGATCTACAACTTTTTTACATAATGTTTTTCAAAAAAAGAAAGAAATGATTAATTAGTTCATTATAATTAAAATGCTTTTACCTACCATTTTGAATAACTATCTAATTTGGTATAGATCGAACATCCTATCTACTTGTTGCCTTTTTAGAAATCAAATCCTTTTTTTTCCTTCTTTTTTTTTTAATACAGAAAATCATTAATGATTCCCTATTCAATAAGAGTTTTAGACATATTCCATTGGGTATTAAATAGATGGTAGAATGACCTTAAATACTATATATAAAATAATGAATAAATGAAATTTTGAATTTTTAACAAATCGACCAAGATTCTTGACCAGAAATTGACCTTTGACCCATTAAATGACCCTGTACCGGTTTCAAAATAAAAGTTAAATATTCAGTTGTTTTTAGTACTCGTTAAATGACAAATTTAACCTTTGAAAAAAATCAAATCTATTTCACAAAGAAAAATTACTGCAATTATTGCCAGCCAGACTGATCAGGGAAAATAATTAAAGCTAAGTTACAGAAACAATCAAATCTTCATAGATGTGGATATTATTAAGTGGATAACCTTGAGTACAACATATTTATATTTATCCTGATGGTTTTACAATAGTATGTTTTTTTTCTATGGATGTTCTCTTGATATATATATAAATCATGCACTGATGATATATAGGAGACGTATTCTTTCAGACAAGTTCTGCAGACGGAACAAACAAGAAATTTTATAGAGTTAATTTTGGCCAAAACAAACCAATTTCTTTTACACTGATTACAAGAAAGGCAATGTGTATATGCAATTATATTTATTCTTAGAAACAAAAAAAAAAAAAAAATCATTTTGATAGAGATTCTGAAGATAATGAATCTTTGAATATTAATGATTAAAACATTCATCAGGGGATTATTTCTTTATAACAGAAAATATGGCAAAATAGACAATAAAATCACATAATATTACCCAGAAAAATATCTATGTCTTGAAAAATATTTCACTTTCGAATCATTGAGTGTGTGTGTGTGTGTGTGTGTGTGTGTGTGTGTGTATGAGAGAGAGAGAGAGAGAGAGAGAGAGAGAGAGAGAGAGAGAGAGAGAGAGAGAGAGAGAGAGAGAGAGATTATGTTATTATTCACAGTCAGATATTAGAGCAGATCATTTTTCTGCATTAATATTTCTAAAATATCTTAAATAAGATTTCATATTAGAAAAAAAAAAATTGTAATAACTTTCATGGAAAGAAATTTGGTAATTTGGTGCCTTTAATAATAAATAAGCATATAACCATGAAATTCAATTACATAAGTTTTTAATCGGAACAATAAAATCTTATCATTTGATATCAGCAACAGAATCATAGAACATCAATTTGTTCCAGCAATTTAATGATAATAACATTTAGATTAACTCATCTTGAACCTATTTCTCTTGCCAATAAGTGTAACAAAATATGTGAGGATGCCTCTCTAGAGAAAACTGTAGAAACTGGAAATACAATTGTGGTTTCTTAAAATAAGACTGTACTGTGTTCTGGTAATGTGGTCAAAAATACAATTTAGATCTTTAATCATTAAACATCTAAAGATATCCTCATTCGGAGAGAAAATGAGACAATTTTGAATCTTGTGAGTCTCAGTATTTTTAAGCTGTAAATAGTAAAACAGTGCTCATTTTCAAACCTAACACAATCATACTTGTCCGTGTTCAAATCACAACCCCAAAAGCAAAGCAAAAACTATGAAAACTAGCAAATTTAAACATGTGAACTTCCACCAGGGAAGTGAGACCGGGTGCTTTGGAAAAGTAACACCTCCTCTGCTTCTTTTAGGTTTTTGGACTTTTTTCTTTTTTATCTTTCAATCACTATATAAGAATATTTGAGTATATAATCTGGAACTTTTTTTCAAATTTTTTTTTTTTTTACAGTTTGTTGGCATGGCAATGAAATATACAATTTTCATCAAAAATTGAGTCTACACAAAACAAGTGTTTACGATCACATTATCATGGAAAACTACTTGGCATTGTTTATGTTGTAGAAAAAAATGTTGTAAAGATGAAAAAAATAGAAAATTTTTAATTCTACAATTTTGCAGGAATAGAAGATTGGCAAAAAAAATCTTGGAAGATACACACACACAAAAAGTAATGAAATGAGTACTTTATTCAATTGTTTACATTTATTTATTTTTCAAACAAATGGGGTATTTCCATTAAAATATTCATTATTTTGTGTACTAATGAACAGAAATATAATTGAATTATTTCAAGTTTAC
Source organism: Tegillarca granosa (assembly GCA_029721355.1). Classification (NCBI taxonomy): domain Eukaryota; kingdom Metazoa; phylum Mollusca; class Bivalvia; order Arcoida; family Arcidae; genus Tegillarca; species Tegillarca granosa. The sequence goes on along the minus strand of CM056601.1, from coordinate 34,950,977 downwards.
TTAAAATGTCAAACAATATAAGAACAGCTTTGAATGATACTATATATTAAAAGTGGAAAATGACAGCAAAATTAATGAAACACTTAGGATTGTTAGATGTGTTGATATATGATTGGATTTAGGAATGTAATGCCCCAGTCAAAATTCTTTCACTTATATCAAAGTGGTTAGTTCTGCAATAATAGAGGAAACCAGAGTACCTGAAGAAAAACCCAAAGTTTTTCACACTAGGAAATGCCCAAGTTGTAATCCTTAAGTACACACTTTAGACCACTCAGCCACTAAGGCTCCTTGTTGAAATGTGAGGCTATTGAGATGAGTAAATAGAAATACCACTCAATATGCAAAATACCAAGTAATTTTTCCAAAGCAGAGTATTACTGACAAAAAGTAAGATAAAAACCAAATATAAAAGCATTGCTGCATGGTGTAATAATCAAGTTTCTTTAAAGGGACATAATTCTAATGAAAATACCTTAAGAAATCCAAATATAAACTTGACCTATGATTCCTTTTATCACTTCATAAAAGCTGTTAGACAAACTTATATAAACTTTAATTGAATTATTTCTAAAAATGTTCTTGAGGCATTTTCAAAAACAAAATAATGTGTTTTGATATTTTATTCAGTGATAAGTATGTATATCTGCAGGCAAAACAACTTTTACAGCTCAGAAACTTAGCACTTCAGACCATGGAGCCATAGAGGTCTATGCCTTACTGAAATGGGCTTTATACAGCAGCAAGAAATTAGTGGAATGGCATTCTGGTGTTTTACATCCTAGCCATGCTAAGGAACTCAGTACTTGATTGGTAATGGAAACCAATTAGTGCTCAAGAAAACAATTGATATTTTACAAGCAAAAAGACTTTCTACTTTTAGGTATTTTTGAGTAATATTCAAACACACATGATGGGCACTGCCACCTGTTAACTAGTTAAATATGATATTACAAGTATGTATTAACATTTTTATTTGCTTGGAGAATCAACAGGTTTTTTCTGCAATTGACAAATCAATCCTTAAAGCTGTAAAAATGAGCCAAATACTTTAATTATCAAAACTGGAACTCATAAAGTTCAAGTAAGAGCAGAATTCTAATTAATTAGTCTGTATGTTAATCAACTGAAGTAATCAGGTAGAACCATGACACTGATTAATGTCTATTATATAATGTAAGAGTTTGTAATTTGGCATATATCCACCACAGTTAATGTCAAAATGTTAACACATTTTTTAAAACTGCAAAATAAAGACAGCTAATTGCAAAAATTTTGATTTTTACTGTCAAGAAACTTGGTAAGGGCCAGGATAATGATTAAGCTTTTGTAGTTAGAAAACAAACATGCTTTAAAACAAAGTTGGAGTAGAAGACAGCCTATATATGTCACTGGGATTCAAAGCTTAAGGGTTAAAAGCTCAAACCTTCGACATGATTATGAATTTCTTAAAGGTGATTTTTTTTTCTTATAAATATCCCGTTTTCTCCACCATCCAAGAAATGACCACTTTAATATAAGTAAATAAATCTTGATTGGGGCATAAAACACCATTACTCAACTCAATTAGTATCCATAATAATACTACTAAGCTAGGAGAATCTTTCAAACAAAACAATTCCTGTGTCAATGTATTCTTCTTCAATCTGTAGATTTTGAAAAAGTTTACTAGTATGTCATTTCAGAGGATGCTCTCTACTCAGAAACATTAAGAAAATGAACAGATTTAAGTATGGTACTAATATACATTACAATCTTTACCCAAATCAAGAGGCTCAGACAAATATTAAGGGGACATGGGCTACTGAATTTATGCTAATCTTTATCTTTGTGGTATTTTATTAATTTAGAGCTTAGCCTATTTTACAATAGGAACTGGTTCTCAATATGTAAAATAATGTCTGCAAATGAAAATACACACCTCAAAATTATTTTACAACAAAACAACAGCAATGATAATTGGATTATAAAAACCGTACATGTAAATATTTAAAGTTTACAGAATATAAAACAGTTTGACAGCTATTTAAATAATTATTTTGATCTACTATGAAAAGACCATGGGGTTACTTTATCTTGAAATCCCGTTGTTTTTACACCCAATATAACCTGATAAAATATTACAATCATTTCTAAGATGAAACATCAAAAAATGAATATCATGATGCCGACATCTTATCTCGTTCCGAGATGACCTTTTGACTCATATACAATAAAGATGACTGACATCGCTTTTGATATGAAAACTGATCAAAGTCTCATAACTCCGTCAGTGCTAATTAATAAAAACTACACATGATGAGAGTTTACACAGTGCAATATATTAAACAATTTTGTTAGGAGTTCATGAAATTGTACGAAAAATTATCTATATCTTAAAAGCTCTCAAGACTTCATTTTTAAAGTTTAAAAACAGCTTTTTCTACCCATTAATTTTAGCTGAATTTTTAGTTACTTTTATCAATTTTTCTATAGGTACCTTCTTTTTTTTAGTTTTACTCACCCAAAGTATTTTTTAAGTTTATATATGTAGTACATGTAATAATTTTACATTTTTTAAAATTTTACTTGGGATGATTTACCGGTAACTCTCCTTAATTTTAAAATTCTCAATTTGCATGGACTTTTGTTGTATTTTTAATTCCCTAAATCATGGGTATGTCCATTTTTGAAAAATAAAAAAAAGTGCTGATAACTGTTTCTTCAAATTGAATTATCTAAACACACTTTGGAAAAAGGAACTTAAATCTATATTTTATTAATTTTGTGTTTTTCTAACTTAATATGCTTTAAGGCTGTATGTAATTAAACTCTGTGTTAGGCATACAAAACAAACATACGGATATAACATGGTCCAATTAGTACCATTACTAACTATTGCGGTAAATGAATATGGACCAAAACATCCTTAAACTGGAGTGAAGTTGAGTCATATTGATTTAAACCCCAGTCAAGATTCTTTCATTTATTTTAAGACGGTCAGTTCTGAGATGGTGGAGGAAACTAAGAGTGCCCAGAGAAAACCATCAACATTCAGCAAGCCAACTGTCAAACTTTTTTGCCCTAGGATATGAACTAGTAGGATTCAAACCTAGGTGGTGAGCAGGGCTCAGGAAAACTTTGACTGAGGTGTCGGACATTTTTTCAAAGCAACTGTACCACCGACGATGCAGTGAAAAAAAAAAGATTTTTAATATCAATATACAAATCAATATACAAGTTTTTAAAAAGGGGTGTTTGCGAGGTTATTTAAATATATATGGTCGGACTTATATGTCCACATTAGTGTTGATTTTGAACTGTCGGTGTTGACGACACATGGTTTGACGGCCATCTTTGTTTATTGACAATCGCGCATTTTCGTTTTCCCGAAGTTACACAAACTTTACTGAACCTCATTCTGAGACCTCTTTGATCTTATTTAGACTTTTCAAAATTATTTATTTATAACTAAACAGTTTGCCAAGACCGTACTATGCGCATTGTATTATTATTTAACATCCCGCGTGGAACCTCTTTGAAATAGTCCGACGACCGTGACCTTCAGTTAACAGGTACTCAGCCTCAGGTGTTTATGGCTTCCGTCTGTCAAGCGATGTGATTACTTAATAAACAACTTATCAACAAAAGTAATGGTGATTCGGACAATAAAACAAAAGGAACAGATTGAGACCATGGATTTTAACTGATTAATAAACAAAAGCCTAATATTAGATCTGTATTATTTATTGAAAATGACTGACAGGTGATCGATAAAATACTCGAGTAAAATACATATTTATTTACGTGTCTGATTAACTGAATTCTATTTTAAACTAAAAATGTCCGACAAGCTATATTTCACATCGGACAAAAATATTTTTTGTCGGACATGTCCGGCAAATAAGACCGTTTCTGGACCCCTGGTGGTGAGATGCACTATGGTCCGTAAATGTGCACTGAAGATCACCAGGCCATAGTCACTTCCTTCATCTAATGGAGTTTACCGGTACCAGTACACCCCATCCTGCACCATAAAGCTTGTGTAAAACTATAATTTCCACCGTATCAGGAATCGCAAAAGTTGACATGAAAGTTTATGTAAAACAGACTTAATTACATAAATATGCCATATAGATATTTTCCAAAATGTTCTGCAAAAATATTAAAAGATATTGATCATGTGTAAAGCTGATTTTATTTTTATTCTTTTCCAAACCCAAATCATTAAAAATTTAATTTTTACAAGATTGATTTTAAAAGCCATGAATCAAAAAATGACGTCCTGTGTCTCATTGAAAGTTACAGGAGTGATTTCTACTGCAATAAAACATAAGCAGATGAAACAGAATAAGATATAGGTCCATTGAAATACTCCCATTTTATCCCATCATGGTTGAGGTTATTTATTTTCCCCTCGTTTAGATGAAAAATGGAGGTAGGTAATTATTATGTAGTCCTAATGGACCCTTATGGTACTTATAATTTAGTATAGTATATACCAGGGAAATAATGAGTTCCACTTGTAATTGTTGCTAAATTACTTCATTATTGATAGATTTATTTTGCTAGTGCCGTCATCTACTTCTGATCAACGTCATTGTGGTTTGTATTTTGGCATAGCATCCAATATTTGATTGAATTTTGCCAAAATATGAAGAAATCTTAGCTAGTATATAGAGAAAGAATAAAAAGTTCATAATAATCATGCCATACTTCTGATTTCCTACCCAAGATAAATGAAGACCTTTTATTAAACAAAAATAAATAAAAACAAATTAATGAACAATAAATAAATAAATAAATAAAAAAATAAAACAGGATGAATAAATAAATAAATAAATAAATAAAATGGAATTTAAAAAAGGAATACATTATAATTGTGAGATTAAAAATTGTGGTTTTATAATTAAAAACAAATTTAAGAAAATTTTCAGCATTTAATGTTTTGTAAAAATAAACTTGATTGTAGTCATGGTTAATAAACAAATTTTGTTGAAATTGAATTTTTTTGCATTTACTAACCCACCAAAAATAACACAATTAAATCCCCCACAAGCATTCGTAATTTTATAGTGAGAAAAAAAAAATTAAAAAAATAAATAAATAAATAAAATAATACATACATGTAGAATTAAAAAATAATAATAATAAATTTGAGGACTGCAAGTTGACCAACATTTTAATTATATTAAGTGCAAGAGTAAGGTTAATAGGTTTTTATTAATCATGATCTCTATATGTATGTGATTATCTTATTGAGTTTGGTGTGGTGTTATCTGGATGTTTTTGCTGTTAACAAATATATGTTTTATAGCTACAGATTCTATTCTGGTTATCATGATGTGTGAATGGTAGCACTTTAGGGCAGTACCAATATATATATATATATATATATATATATATATATATATATATATATACGAGTAGGAGTTTTGTGAGGATATGAAGATTTATAAGCATTCCTCCTAAATGAATGATGGATAATTACCCATCAATTCTTTTAATGTTCCAAAGATACGACATGTATAAATGTTATAAGTACGTATGTACTAAACCTAAGTAGTATGTTGGCTGATCACCAGTGCATTTTATAATTTACAGTTTTTTTTAGATATCTGTATGGTTTATATATAAAATCTTTAATTTTTTTTAGCCCATTTGATTGCCTTATTTATTTTTATCACTTATCTGTATGTTTTCTTATAAACTTAATAATAAAAACAATATACCTTGTAACAAAGCTATTTAAATCTTTTTCATGCAACCGATTTTTTATGTGCAAAATTTAGGATGTTCCAGTTACAAATGCTAAACAGATGATGTATCTATTTGCCATCCTCTTTCTATTGATGGAGTTTGGTAAATTACTGATCATGTCTGACCAAAGGTCAAAGGCTTTCTAAAAGTTTCAACCCGATGACTTTGATCTTGACCTTGACATAATGTATGTTAATGATTTCTGAACATATTCTTTTACAAACTAATCATGTTTTACTTAAGTCACATAGTAGCAGGGGCCTCAGTGTCCCAGTGGTCTAAAGCACTTTATTTGGAATTCCACTTGGGCAGATCCTAGTGGGAGAAAGTTTGTCGGTTCACTTGCTAAAGGGTTTGTGGTTTTTTCTGGACACTCTGGTTTCCTCTGCGATGTGAAAGTCTTGAATGGAGTGCAAAACACCATTTATCTAACCAAATCCAATCTTTTGTTGACAGACAGAGCTTTAGACAACTACCGAAAGATTAAGATGGGAATATTTCTTGACTTTAAAAAAGTTCCTACTTACGAAAAACATGTTCAGTATTAATGTTGTGAGATTAATGAGTTATGAACAAGTAAATACCTGAACAGATTCAATATTTTGATCTGCCAGTTTACATAAGATCACAGTCAGTATAAAAAATTCCAACTCAAATGTCATTCATGTCAGATTGTCTTTAAGATACAGGGCCAAAGTACAACATAAATAAATAAATAAAAACAAGAAGTGGGATAGGAATGTTGTGGGTGTATTTAACAGATGCTGCTGCTGCTGTTTATGTTCCAGTGGTAAACATATTAAACAATGAAAAATAATCACTTAACAAGAGCTCCATATAAGAGTGGATCATACACCCCAACATACTTTTGATTGTTACTGTGCATGCCAGCTGTAGTTTCACAGTGGTGTTTGTGAAAGTTTATGTTAATAATCTTCTTGCTCATAATACACATCTCAAAATTCATAGCAAGTTTTAATGATATATATTACAATGTTTCATAGTTATGAAGCAGACACCAAAACACCAGCTTCACTCTTCAAGCAAAGCACTCTGTAGGTCTCAATCTGACATTCATGACAAATTTCATTAAAGTTCTTCATATTGTTTAAGAGTTATGAAGCAGATATGGAAATAAAAACAGGAACTTCAAATTTTAGTTTCTACATGCTGTGACATTGACCTTTGACCAAGACCACAACGCATTCTATTCTGCACATCATTTGCAGATGACAATCATGTTCACTAACACAAGCACAAACAGAAAGAGTAAAAATGTAATAACATAACAGTCCTTATACCCAGGAATATAAAAAGGAACAGACAATGCCAAAAATTATTTTCTCTTTGATCAAGAGCTTTCCCAAAAATTTAAATGCATTAAAAGATATGGCAAATATGCAGACAGACAGTACATGTATCAAGTTTGCAAACAATTTCCCCCGAGATTTTTGGAATTCAGGGAGATAAGTGTTTATAATTAACTTTATGCTCAGCTTCACTTAATTCTAAAGTCTTGTGTTGAAAATGTTTGTAGACACTGTTTTTTTTTAAAATCTTAAAAAGTCTGTAGACCTAACTAGAATTGAGTTCCATCTAGAGTCTATTCTAGAAACAATCAAGCATCAGTAGAAGATTTAAGGTCCCTGATGGAGGTTAAACACACAGCCCTGAATTCCTGCTTCTATGTATAGTAATACTTTGTATAATATATAGTATAATGCAACTCAATTAAGAATTAAGTAATACATACAATGTTTGGGTTCAGGCTCTGCTTCATCTTCCTTGGAACGCTGTTTCTTCTTTATAAAACTGGCTTTTTTGGTCTGAAACAAAAGAAGAAAAACATTTTATCATGAGTCTTTTTTTTTTTTTTTGTTGAAATCAAACTAACAATAGTTGCCTAATGCTAATGCAGGTTTCAGTCGGTTTGAGTATCAGAAAGTGCTATAAAAACAAATGCAGGTTTCAGCTGGCTTGAGTAACAGAAAGCCCTTGAATAACAAATGCCGGTTTCAGTTGGCTTGAGTATCAGGAAGTGCTAGAAAAACAAATGCAGGTTTCATTTGGCTTGAGTATCAGGAAGTGCTGGAATAACAAATGCAGGATTCAGTTGGCTTGAGTATCAGGAAGTGCTACAAAAACAAATGCAGGTTTCAGTTGGATTGAGTAACAGGAAATGCTAGAATAACAAATGCAGGTTTAAGTTGGCTTTCATAAACAGGAAGTGCTAGAACAAAAAAGTGGAGACAGATAACAAGGCAGAGTGATACTTTGTATTTGGCTGATGCTAGTATCAATTTGTCTGGATGTTTGAACAATCTAAATAATGAAATATGAAACAGCAAGAAGGAATAAAAGATATTTTGAGAAGAAAATGGCATAGACATTTTTAATGTTAATTCAGAAAACCACTTTTGTTGTATGAATTTTCAAAGCTCTGTACTAAAAACAACTATGATATTTTCCATCCTTTTTTTGAAATTAGTAAAAAGTTTTAAAATGTTTATTTATTTTTACAAATATTTGCAAATATAACTGAACAAGGTTAAAAAAAATAAAAAATAAAAACAATAGCCGTATTCGACTGGTAGTTTTCCGTTTAGCATGAGGCTCTTCCATTAAACGATATTTTCCAACTTTATTTTTGACCAATAAGATCACAGGATATAGTTTTGTATTTGTCATTCCACTGGTAAAGTGCTCAACACACTTTTCACTTCTAAAAACACTGTTGTTCACGGAGGTCGAGTTGAGAACAACTTACCAGTCGAATGACAAATACAAAACTATATTCTGTGATCTGATTGGTCAAAAATAAAGGTGGGAAAATATCGTTTAATGGAAGAGCCTCTTGCTAAACGGAAAACGACCAGTCGAATACGGCTAATGAGTTTACCCCTGGATTATTTCTGCCAAAATTTCTGCTAAATAATGTCACCATGAAATTCTATCATGTCAGAGTTTATGTGTAAAGTAATCTTTGTTTTCGATGCAAAATCTTTTGTTTACAGATTTTGTGGTGAAATATAATCTTTGTTTACAGTTTTTTATCCTATAATTTCACAATATTTTCTATGTGTATTTTTCAAAAAAACAGTAACAGAAGGTTTTAATATCTTTTATGAGTAAATGTTTTTAATTTGTACATTATTCTCATACTGTTATACTAAACACAGATGTAGAATGGTTTAATATATGCTATTCTTCATTTACATTCTTAGATGAAGACTCCACACATTGTACAATGTTAGAAATGTTGGTGGATTAGTATCTCCAGAATGAAAACAGTGTTTTTTACTGGTGTGTTGTACATGAACTATGACTAAACCAGTAATAATTAGATGAGTAGGAAGAGAAATAGTCCTATAATGTATCCAAATTCAGAAAAGAAAATATTATTACCAAGTTACAAATCTGATGGGGGGGGGGGGGGGGGTTTGGAACAGGGGTATCGAGTCATAAAGCAAGAGGTCTAGAGCTTTGGGTATTTTTTTTTTATCACAAAGTCTCACAGAGTCCTAGTTATAAATCCAACTGTAGCAGTTTCAAATTCCACTTGGACAGATCCAGACTCAGCTATGACACATCCTAATATGGGAAAGTTTGTCAGTTTGTTTAAAGGTGTATTTCCCTATGAAGTCCCATTTATATCATCATTCAAAAAATAAGTACAAGAGACTTTGGGCATAAAGCCCTGTTTTTCTGCTTCGCTTCATAGATGTGAATTTTTATTAGCATGTATTATATTTGGTCCCGAACATTTAGCGTATATTAATATTGGTGCTATTATTGTTTTTCCCTTAGACAGGTAAGCTAAAATTAATGCTGAAGTGTAATAATATTGACCAAAGTTAATTTAACGCAATAAGTGCCAATATTAATACACAGCCAAAATAAATACTTATACAGTATATTATGTACACATACAACAAGGTTATTGCATTTCTGCATTTTGATATGATGTCACATGCACAATTAGACACATATACCATTTTTTTCTCCATTGCAGCAGTACATTATAATTAGTTTATCAGTATGGAGAATCTGAAGCGTCGACTTTGTACTTCACAATACTTGTGATTTATTTACCTTTTGTTCTTATAAATTGCTTCCATCAATAATAATGTTACAACTGAAGTCATTGATCATAGTCTTTACATATCTTTGTGTCTGTTTATTTGACATAACCAAAATAGATGCAGAAAATCTGTTTGACATCAGTTAATAAGAATACCATAAATAACTGGTATATATGTTTTTGTACACCACTTATACGATTTCTATGACCATCAATATTTCATCGTCTTTATGCTCAGATGTGACATATAAGTCATTAAAAAGAACCAAGACTCTTAACATGTTCTTTTTTAAAGTTGCACGTATATTTCTTCCAGATGTATCCCATCTTTGGTACAGGTATCTTTTTTGTCTCCCTCATTTTTTGCTGCATCTTCTTTGCTTTCTTTTTGCCTTGTTGTGTCCACCATTGCTAAGTGCAGATAAGCTAATTCTATACCCATTGCTTGAATAGACAGTGATATACTGTGATATGTAAACTGTGCTTTAGACCACTTGGTCATCAAGGCAAGGATGCATGTTAACCATGAACTGTCAGTAGTATTAACTTTGTACTACCAAATGCTAGATGGCTATACCATGTATATGTCTACACTTCCATAATCAATATCAATGTTCAACTTCATTTCTAAAAAAAATTTGATAAAATTTGTAATCTGCATCAAGGGTCTTCGTAACTGAATTTAGTTCTGTTTAGCTCAGTGGTTTTAGAGAAAAAGATCATATATAAAATTTGTATCACTTGAACAGATTAAAATCTTTAATCTTGTATCTAGTGAAATTTGTAATACAATGTTATCTGTAGAAAGTATTATAAGACATTTGTAGTACACTACCCTGCCCCAATATAAAAAAGACAATCTGACAGCTCTAAGAAAATGTGAACCAAAAACTTTAACAATGTACGTACAGGATGGAGCTGGACTGTGGGGAGAGGCGAGGCAAAAGGAGAGGTGAGGCAAAACATTGGGATGAAGCAACAACTCTTCAGATTGTACACCTGGTGAGCTAACACTGAGGTATATGTCTTAAAACTAGGACATTACTATCAACATTATTCTGTTATACTATCACACTTATTAAATTGAATTTAATACCCAGAACCAGAACTTGATGCCAATATAATGTAAGATTCATGAGTACAGTAATGTGTTATTATAGAATCAAATATGATACATTTCTAAAGCTTGGATATGCAAAATCTATTACTAAACCAAATCTGAAATATCCAACTTGTATTTTGTGCCAATTTCATGTTTTGTTCATACTATAATTTCTATCGGTAGTGTATCTAATGAACTATGATACCAACATGGAAACTGAGAACAATACAATACCCTCCATGTACAAAAGGATATTAGGTCATTAGAAACAGCAGTTTTAATGATGAAATTAATAAAATAGGCCTCAAGGAAATATGGTAGCCTAAATATAAAAATAGACTGAATATATCTAAACTTAATCTTGGAAAGGAAATATTATTCTTAACGGGTTGTAATACACAAACCCCTGAACAAATACATTCTTTAAAACATCCTTTTAGTGATATGTTAAATCTATTTCTATCTTGTTGGATTGTTTGCTGTCAAAAACTGGACTTAATCCTATGATATCCCTTATACTTCTGACAGTAAAATCCACCTACCCTAATGTTCTCAGGTATAATTACTAGAGTTGAGTTGAGTAAGGGAATGGTGGACACACTGTAGGACCTTGAAAAAATAACGAACCTTTTGCAAGCAAACAAATGAGATTTAAACATAGGGAATCAATTTATAAGGTCTCAAATTAAAAACAACATAAGTGTATGGAGTAGTTAAGAACAAAATGGCGCATAAAATATACATCAATGACATGCATTATTCCATCCCGTTACAAAAACTTATCACTATATCAATAGTTGTCAGTAAAATCCAGAAGCCCCATTTCACAATATTGAGTCATTAGTCTATAAATGTAACTTCGCAAGATGAGACAAAAAGATAAACAAGTTGATGTATAAAGAACATCTTTCCGAATACTTATGTTCAATTATTGATAATTTTGATGCCAATACTGAGGCAGGGGTAGGAATAAATGTGTCCATTAACGGGTCAGGAATTTGAGGTCAGCATACTGAAGCAGCCTGGGGTAGGAATAAATGTGTCCATTACCGGGTCAGGAATTTGAGGTCAGCATTTTATCTACCATAAATATATACTAGACCTTGGGTTCTCTTGGCATTATCATGTAGTTACAGTAACACCCCTGTTTTTAGTAAATAAGTTGATTTACAATGAACTGTCTACAATGAATACCTTAGTTTTTACAGGTGTTTGGCTTATACAGGTTGATTTATAGATTTATAAATGAATAAAGAAGTCTTAAGTTTAAGGTTTTCTCAGTGTACCACTGTAGTTTTGTTTACACAGGTTTTTGGTTTACTTTTTGGTTTCACAGGTTCTATTTAGTTCAGTTTCTTTGGGCTTCTAGTTTACCAAGTATTCAGTTTTTACTATTATTCCATTTAAACAATTTTGGTTTACTCTGGGCTTTTTCACAGGTTCCCCAATAATTCACTTTAAACCTGTTATAAGTTATTTAAGGGTTTTATTAACATAAATTTAAACATGGTAAAGTTTTAATTTTTTTTTTTTTTTCTTAGATAACTGTGTTCTCGTAGTTCAGTTTTTATATGTTAAACTGTAAATTAAACAGTTTATCAGTTCACTTTTGGTTAAGTTTTCAAATGCTCAATATATGCAGGTACTAATTTTTTTTCTATCAATAAGAATGGTAGCCATCTTGGATGTTACAAGACACTTTAATTATTGATTGAACTTCACTTTATTTCCAAGAATACCAGATGGTTATTTGGTGGAAATGTTGTTTAACATTCAATCAGCAATTTTTTCAGCTTCTCCCAGCAAAGGCAAGGTATATAATCCCTAAGGATTAGCCTAAGAACAAATTCATGTATGTGTAAGTTTGTATTATGGTGTAGCAGTCTGGGTAGCTCAGTTGGTAGAGTATTTGCCTATAGTGCAGGAGGTCCCATTTTTTCTCCCTCTTGTTACAGTTTGGTGGCCATTGTGGCCCTCAGAATTGGTGGACTGGCATTATCTGGCCAAATAAAGTCCATCTGAGGAAATTTATGGAATGGTGAGATTTCCAATAGAACTGGAAAACTCAAGAATAACAGGGAAGGAATGTAACGGTCTGGGGAGCTCAGTTGGTAGAGAACTTGACTATAGTGTGGGAGGTCCAAGGTTTGATCTCTGGTCCGACCCTGCATTTTTCCCCCTTCTGTTACAATGGTCTGCCTTTTACTAGCCTACACTAAGTGCAACTTTTCGATATAAAAGTGCTAGCTCACAGAGTCAGCATGCTAAAGACAAGTGTACCACTCTTCTAGTCAAATTATCATGGCACTTGGTGAACCAGTAGATTATCGATCCTCCTAAAGCAGAGCGCCAAGAAAGGAAAAGGTTGCACATTTTTCAGTCTTATATATGACCTAGTTGGGGTTTAAATACCCGATCTTCCACTGATGAGGCAGATTCTTAACCACTGAGCCACATATGGAGTGTGCTCTTTACTTACTAAGCTACTTTAATACAATAAGACACTACAGCCAGTTGAGCTAATAAAGCCATCTAATCAAGTGAAAGAATGCAACAAGTTTACAATAATTTTATTCCTTGTTGTCAGACTGTAAAACTGTAATCTAATTGGATCTCATGATTAATGTCATGTGATGTAAGGGATTACCTAATACAGACTATTCCAGTTTAGGTCTAGTATATCAATAAATTATATAACATCGAGGAATCTGTATTAATCTCCTATCCCAGCATATAAGGTCATCAGTGGTAATATTCAACAACAGCATCTAAAAGAGCACCTAAAATGGTAAACTGGCGACTCTATTAACTTGAATAATGATTTATTTTATCCTCAATGCTTATATTGAACAATAGTGTCTGAAATAGTAACCAAAAATGGTATATCTGCCAACTCTATTAATGTAAGTAATGGGATATTTGTGTGACAGTTTTCACTAGACATTTGTCTATGCCATTGATCTCCATCAATTTCAATCTCCAAGGAATTGTTAGGTGACAGGAGAAAAAAATTATGTAGAAAACATAATCAAGACAACCATTACTGGTGTATTACATATAAATCATCTATTGATTTCCAATTGGAGAACTCCGGGATACAGATTTATCTGCATTTCTTAAGATCCGTTTGTCACTATCCAGACAAAACATGTGACTGTTTGTTTATGTATAAACATTGTGATGTTGTGATGTATTTACAGAGTAAATGACATAATACAAGATAAATTTGTATTACAAAAACATCAACTACATGACTGTCAGATTGAGAGAGAGAGAGAGAGAGAGAGAGAGAGAGAGAGAGAGAGAGAGAGAGAGAGAGAGAGAGAGAGAGAGAGAGAGAGAGAGAGAGGGGAATCCTTGAGATAGAGATAGAGATATTAAACTAAAGGATTTCATTTTGTTTTTGGTTGCATCAATAATTTAATTGTTCAGGCATTTAGAGGAAAGGCGTGTTGGTGGTTGGCTTGATCTCAGGAGGTATATTCTTAAGTCTGTGTAGAAAACTAGAGTATATAATGATAAGACCTACAAACTGTAAACTCACAAAACATTTGCACACAAAAATCTGCCATAACAGATTGCTTAATTGATTTAATGAAGTTTAACATCCCATTCAAAAATATTTCACTTATCTCTAGACATCACCAACATTGCTGAATGTTTTACCTTTGCAATGTGCTTGTGGCCATGTGCAGGGAGATTTTTTTAAATTGCCATGTCTGCCGTGATATGGAGCATCTGTTTTTAAGGTTTCCTCTTACGGACCCAGTGACTTTCATTTCTAAATCCCAAGTACATGTACTTGGCAAAAACCAGTCACTACTAATTTTGAAGTCTTGGTCAGACCCAGCTGTAGTTTAAATCACGACTTCCCACATACTAAGAGAGCACTCTACCAACTGAGCTATCATAGTTGTCTGCCATAAATAGACTAAGTTCTAGGTAATTAAAGACAAAGTGATCCAGTAACTGGTGCTTAAGACAACAAGGTTCAAAGTTTCTTTCAAGGCAGTTACATAAATACAGTAAATATTACAAATATAAAAAATAGATGAAAAGATAAAAAAAAAAATATATCTTGCTTGAGGATAAAAATTAAATATTATCTGTTGTTATAAACTAATATAAAATAAACACCAACATCAATAGAAGCAAAAACTGGAGTCAATGTTCACCTGTAGGTTTACAAACAGACTGTGGATAACTGATTCAACATCTACCAAATACAACTACTAGAAAACAACCAGCGGACCCTAAAATAAAACCTATTTTACTCTTTATATGAATTTAGAAAGAGAAATACTAAATCTTGTATCATATTGTTTCAGAGTATTGTACAAGCAGACAGGGTAACCCTTTCCACCTGTTAAATCGCTTTTTATAGAGGTGTAACATTACCTAGTAATTTATGCATTCATTGAACTTCTCTTCATAATTACTTTCACATATTTTTATGATTATTCTTTTGATGTAAAAATTTATGTATTTAAGTGTTTTCCATTTATTTTTGTTATCTATATGACGATAACTGTCAAAACTAAAATTTCTGATCAGTTGCTCTTCACATAACAATGTATTGCTAGACTGCAAGTCAACTGACTGTTAAAATGTTATACCTTGGCAGATTGGTCTAAAGTAGCAGACAGCAAGTCATATTATATCTACTGTCTATTGGGATCAGTTCACATGCTGAATGGCAGTGGTTTTTTCTGGAAAGCCCAGTTTCCTTCACAATCTGTGAGTAGAATGGAGTAATCATGTTTAATGCAGCAGTCAGGATTCTTTGATTCAAATCAAAGCAGTTAGTTCTAAGATGGTAGAGAAAACCAGAGTACCAAGAGAAAACAACAGACCTTTGGGAAGCTAATGGACAAGCTTTTTTCATGCTAGGATCTCCTAGAGTGGGATTCAAACCTAGGTGATGACAGGCGCTGTGATCCATAAAAACGCTTTAGACCACTCTGACATGGAAGGCCACTACTAAAACCCTAAGTAACTATTACATCCTACTGATCATCTTAAAAACCAATCCGAGTAAGTGCATGTTCACAAAGTGAAATAAGTCTGACAGCTTATCTGGGAGTACCTTATTCTCTGTGGGTAGACCATGAACAGCAGACTGACTATAAACAAACCAGTGCAGCTGAGCAATTGTAACCTTATAACTGACAACCTTGATATAAGTGAAAGAATCATGACTTGGGTCTGAAAAACAAAGAGATTACCTTGAACCAAATCAGCTTACCAATCATTACTTCATCTAACAACTTTATGAGCATCATTTGTCCAACATAATAATGACTAATAATTTGGTATATTTTATGAGAAATGAAAAGAAAAACTTACAGTTGTAACATATTTTTTATATTACTTCAAAATAAAGAGAATCTCTTTAACCCCATCTTTATTGCATCATGAAGAAAAATAACATATAATCATGCAGAGTTTCATATGTTGTTTAGATCTGTTATGTCAAAGTGACTGTAAAAAAGCCATCAACAATACCAAAATTAATGACACACCCCATCATAAATTACAAAAGCCAAAATATGAAAATAAAAACTATCTAATTGAATTATTTTGATGTATATATATACATTAACTAATGAACCTTGTTAAATCACTTTTCTGATGAATTTAGGTTTCTTACACAACTAAATCCTATGATTACAAGGGCAAATATTTTATCAGCACTACATATCAGAAATTGAGTTTACTCAAGTAAACCTTTAGTAGATTGGATTTGGTTAATGAAGTTTTTTCCCCTCTGTCAAGATCTTTTCACTGATGATAGAGGAAACCACAGAGCTCTGGCCTCGGTCAATATTGGTTGCATCAAGTCCATAGAATGGGTGGATATTGGTTGCATCAAGTCCATAGAACCATGTATTGACCTCATTCAAAGACAATAATTGTTTTTTTATATGACAAATAACTATTTGCCTATTTTAAGTGAAATTAAGTAGATTCCATGCAATACAAACAATACACAAAATGCCGTCTCCTTCATCATGACTGAGCAACTCAACGGAGTAAATAAAGAAAATAATTGGATAATTTTGTTGAGGCTGAAAAGGGGTCTGAACCAGTCCGGACCTCATATTATTGACCGCACGTGCATTTAGACAAGCAATACACGAAATATTTAAGGACATGTGACAGTATGACGACCAATTGAGGAAAAGAAAGAATCATAGTCATATAATAAAAATAATTATTTCCTGATTTAGTTCAATAAATTAGATTTTATATTGTTTGACATAAATATTAAGGTTCTGTAATTTGCATTGCGAGTGAGATTAGAGTGTCAAATCTACTTCATAAAAACACTTACACCAAAAGCTTAAACTATGAACAAAACAAAAAAAAAAAAAAAAATTCTAAACTCACAATTATGAGCAGTCAATAGATACATAGTAAAGTAGAAAAAAGGGTACACTACCATAAATGGATATGCAAAACTTACTATTTTAAAGTTTATTTTGAATAGTTATTTAGTTATCATTTAAGAAAATCACTCACCAATTTATTTTCTGCTGAACTTGTCTTTAAGCTTTTAAAAGCTTTCTTCCACATGGTTTTAATTGAAGCAGAGCTCTTTTCTTGGTCATCATTCTCCACGGATCCATTCTGTTTTGGCGTTAAAAGTTCTATCTGCAAAATTATCGAAAAAAATTTAGTTTAAAATTTCTGAAAAGCAAGTTACCTGAGCTTATATGGATACTTCTGAGGCATCTTATGTAATCAACTCAATTAGAAAACTATGGTATCTCGAGATACTACAGATGAGCATGAAACACAAAATATCCTTACAAGACAAAACTAGCTTGAGGGATTGGATTGGATCAATGGTGTTCTAGACCCCAGTTATGACTCCTTCACTATCAAGATTCTCAATTCTGGGTTGGTGGCAGAAACTGAACTATGAAAAAATCATTGACAAGCAAACTCAGCCAGAGTGGGATTCAAACCTAGGCAGTGAGAGGTGCTGTGATCCATAACACCACTTGGCTAATTTGAAAGTTGTGATTTGTCATGAAATGTACATTACTTTTATATCAATAGAAAATTTTCATCTTTTGTTTTTTCTTTATTTTTTAATCAAGTTCTTATTGTTTTGGCCATAAATAGTAAATTACATCAAATATTTTATTTCATTTTTGTAACAAGTGATTCATGAACAACAATAATTGCAAATACATTTGTAACATATAAAAAAAAACCATTATCTGTAAAACAAAACAACTTCAGAGTATTATCGCTAGCAAAATTTTACAAATCTTGTAATCTTGTAAAGGCAAAAAGAGTTTATTTTAGAAAATAGTTTTATTTTTCCACTGAACACAATACACATTGCCTTTATCAACCCACACACAATACAAAATTTATCACAATATTTACACAATAAAAGGCCCAATATGTGCACGTGTCTTCCACTTTTGTGAGGTTAAAAAAATAAAAATGGAATAAAAACGAACTGTCTGGATTTATAAAGATAACAGATCAGGTAAATAAGTGTTTCATCTTGTTTTAATTACATCAATCATAAAAAACAATCTGGTTTGCATAAAGTTTATTGTTTTACTGACGTCATATTCCATCAGTTTCCGCAGCTGTTTGTTACAAATCATGGTTGTATTGGTGTTTGAAAATGATAGATGATGTAAAAAATTACATTACGTTGTCAGACTTACAATTGAACTATTACAAAAATGATTAGAATATTTATTACCACAAAGTGATAAAATAAGAATCATTTCTCTTTTTATTTATTTGTTTTACCGAATCGTTTTTATTTTTTAGGGTTAATACCACTTGTTGTGTTAGTTTTTGTAATCTTGGCTTCATGCTTCCAAAACCAATATGCGTGTTTTACGTACCATTACATAAATTGTATTTGTATATACAAATTAAGTTGGATTATGCAAACTTAAATCTAATACATAACCATTTCATCTATTCTCAAAACTTTCTTGATTTTAAAAGCAGACAATTGATATCATATCATTTCATGTAAGGGAAATCCTACTTTTATAATATCTAAAGACCAGCAAGAGTTGTGTTAAAAGTGTTCAAGGTTGCATTCAGCTATAAATGCCTTCATCTGTACTTCTTTTACTGAGGTTTCCCACAATCCTGAATTGATTTCTATCAAACAGCAAAGGGCTTTTTTAGGGATAAGCTTAGTTCAATTTCTTCCAATGCCAACCATATATATTAACTGAACTTTCCTGAAAATATACTCTTGACATTGCACATATGTACTGCAAAGTATGTCAATAATACTTTCAATACTGACCAAACGTACTGCAAAATATGTCATAATTATTCAAAATCTGACAATTTGTAGTTTTAAGTGTGTCACAGGTACTTTATATACCGACAATTTATACTTACTTGCATACTACCCTCCTAAGGTTTCTCCATAGGTTGTACTTTGTCTAACTTTATTAATTTGAATTTTTGCCAACAGTTTTGGTTTTTTCTTGAAAACTGATCGGTTTAACGGCAAGAATAATGACAGAATTTTGATGAAGATTCACGCTCTAAGATATAATCTACTGCAGTATTTACTAATTAATTTTGAAGAGAACTACACCACTGCAATAGATTCATTAAGTGCAATTGTCTTGAAATGAAGCATTTTTATTAATTTTTTTGTCTGTGTAGTATTATACAAATTGTAATTGTCTGGTGAAGAAATAATTTCCATCAAAATAGGAATGTCTAGGGTCTACATTATAAGCCTTCTTCATCAAATGGATTCCAATACTACTTATTACTAATGCAAGTCATTGAACAAAATCTTAAAAGTGATACCTGTATTGGGTAGGCATTATATAAATTATCTTAAATTATTTTAATACTATATACATTATACATGTGTTTTGTTTTTTTTTGTTTTTTTTATTTATTTATTTTTTTTTTTTTGTTTTTTTTTTTTTGTATTCTAATGTCATAACATAACGGTAATTTCTCAGGAATTCTGCTTTATGATTCTTAATTAAATAATAAGTGTATACCCTCACGTAACCTTAGAAAACAACTATACAGTATGTCTTTGCAGCCTTTTTCACATGTGGACAGTATACTGAAAATGACAAACTTGCTAAAATCCAGAGCAACCACACCCACAAAAACAATTTCATTACAACATGAAAATAATAATTTTTAATAATAAGAATAATAATAATAATACAGAAAACACACATTGAGACCTCTGATCAAAAATTATCTGAATTTGGATAGGCTAAGTGTAATCATTATATACTTCAAACATCCCACATGTGCTCTTTTAAATGTTATAATAATTACCACTTTATCATTTTATATGTCACTTTGAAATTCTAAATGTTACGAAAAAAATCATTCTCTAAATTGCAGTTGGTTTTTTGTTTTTGTTTTTTTAATATATCCTAGGAAGTTAAATTAAATTATCTGATGTAAAATTCTTAATGTAGTGCCCCACTTCCAGATAAATATATGTAAAAATATATACAGTGAAACATGTGTCTAAAGATTATCCAATTATAGAACTAAGGTAACTGTAAGGCAGGTGGTTGTTATACAGAGGTTCTATTTTACTGAAATATAAAGCAACGAGTCTTAATATATAGGTCCAGTTTAACTGAAATACATGTATAAAGCAACTGAATTCTTTAAGTACAAGTCTTTTTGGACAGGTGGTTTTAATACAGAGGATGAGCTAAGCAATTTAAACCTGAAAAGTTTTTTTTGAAGCACTGGTTCTAACACAAAGGTTTGATTTAGCTGACATAAAAAAGCAAATGAACTCAAATTTGTGATGTCTGTGAACTGGTAGTTTTTATATAAAGGTTTAATTAAGCTGACAAATAAAGCAATTAAATTCCAATTTACCCGAAACACAAAATACTTAGAATCTTTGTGGACAGTTGGCTTTTCTATATAAGTACAGTGTAGTTGTTGTCCTTTAAAACCTAATTATAAAATCTCAAGAATTTATTCAGTCAATATTTTTTTGAAAAGTTGCATATTAGGGTATGAACAATATCTACAAAGACTTCTTATACAACAATATAAAAGACAAATGATGTGGGACTTCAAATTACATTCAGGATAATCAATCTACCTGGCGATCAATATTATATAAGGATTGTGCTGAATGTTATGAAGAAAGATTTATATCACAATGTCAAAAAATAACAATGTATTTATTGTAACACATATACTTGTGCAATGCCATATCCTGTGGGGTATCACATGAGATATCACATGGTGTGTCACATGGTATATTTGTGATCCAATAAGTGAGATTGTAGCACAGTTAAGAGGACTATTAGACTATGAAGGTCCACTGGCAAACATTTAAGACGCACTTAAATCTGTGTTTGTGACCATCTTTACATGCATTTTTGCCAATTATTCCTACTACATGTATATGGAGATAATCATTGATTTATCTCAGACAGTATCTGAAATAGGGGATTTTTATGTCCCAGTCAAGATTATTTCACATATTTCTAGAGAAGGGTAACCTTTAAGTGCTGCCTGTTATTACTCTGGGCATCACAGATAAAAGGGCCTCAGTGGCTAAGTGGTCTAAAGCATACATGGATCACAGCACTTCTCACTGCCTAGGTCTGAATCCCACTTTGACAGATCTTAGTATGAGAAAGTCTGTGAGGTCACAGAAAGTTCGTGAGGTCACTTGTCAAAGGTTGGTTGATATCGCCAGGTGCTCCAGTTTTCTTCACCATCCCTGAACTGACCATTTCAATATGCATGAATGAATCTTGACTGGGGTCGTAAATCACCATTAATCCTTTAGACAGACCAATACACTTATAAAATATAATAATGGTGGATTTGTTGACTGTTATCATTATATATCATCAGGATTTTATTATATATAAGTTTATATTAAGAGATAACGAGATCCAATAAGTAAACAAGTACTATGATAATTAACAGATATGTAATTAACAGGGCAGTTAAAGTGGTAAAATGTTCCAAAGACTATCAGAGATTACCCAGATGTCTCTACTGTTGAATGATGGGATATATTAAAAAATCGGCATAATTAATACATTCGAGTGGTTTGTACTATATAACACAAAATTCTAATAAATAAGAAGAAATTAAATATTCCCTAATATTTATTATAATTAATTAAAAACATCAGGGTATAGAGTTAATCTAGTTCAGTTTCCACAGGTGAAAAATTACGATGTTTTGATGTAGTATTGTAAATTCTTAATTTTTGAGATCATTTGTTTAGTGTAAAGAAGTGCAGTATGTGGGCAATACTGTATACAGCTACTGATGGGCAACATGTGTAAGTAGTATTGACTGTACTTACTACCACTACTACTACAAAGTATTAAAGGCTTATAACCTGAACACAATATAACAGATAGTAAGCTCGGCTGTGTGGGTTTACAAAAAGGTTGCTCCAATTAAATTTGCAGTCAGAAAAACAACTGAGTTTAATGATAGTAGAGCACTTATAAGTCAGATTTAATCCATGCTGATGGAAGCAAGAATAACTGTAAGGAATATATTCAGCCATAATCATGCAAGCAAACACAGAAACAAATTCAGGAAGTTCAAAACTCTGTCTTCTTAAATGAATTTGTGTAAATAAAAGCGTTTTACACAAGCAATTAAAAGGTAAAACAATTACAATGTAGATTGATTGTAATCTTATAAAATGATTTTAAATTTTAAGGGGGTTGCACTTGTAGTAGAAATCTGGTTAATTTTAAGGTGTTAATGTAATTACAGAGAAATTTTAGCAGGCAATTTTAGGCTAGCATCCTCTAGCAACTTATGATAACTTATGACTTGAGCATATCAAAAAGACAAAATTTTGTGTGTTTCAAACATACAGACCATATTTGTTAAAAGTTTCAACAAATATTTTATAGAAATGTTTGTGCACTCAGCCAGATACATCACTCTTAATCAGGCAAATATTTCACAGTTCTGTTTGCTTATACCACCAGTGGAATATAAAGCAACTATAACTAAAGCTAGAGTGTCACTTAATTGTTTTGAGAGATATATGCTTATGTCTTATGTTGAAGTTGATGATTAAATCAAGAACACGATAGTTATAATGTCAAACAGAAATACACCCCCCCCCCAAAAAAAAATTACAACATTTTTTTTTTCTTTAGTAAATTCCAATGTGTTTTCTGGTTTTTCTACCGGTAGTTTTAATATGCCAAATAATTATTCCTGTAATTGTTTATATGTATAATATATAAATAATGTTGTCTTATGATTACATATGTGTTTATGTGATATATCTTGCATTTTTGGAATGGTTATGTTATATGTTGCAATATTATATATAACTAAAATCAAATTACATACAAACTTTTGGCAAAGATGTAGCTCTCTGCTCACTTATAATGACGAAATATTTATAGAACAGCAATACAAGCATTATGTTATGAATATATAATACTAATTACTTTTATGTACTATAAATCTCTTGGTTATAGGGGACCTTACTAGTGATTTGTATCCTTACCAAAGAACCTATCAGTAGTGTGTTATGCTGGAATTCAAGAATCTACCCCATTGTCATAGAACAAAAATAAATGGAGTGTAATACTGACCCAGTGTCATAGGAATTGAAATGATATCATATATAGTATTAAAAATACTTCGAATAAACAGGGAGACAGGGGTCAGATATTATTTTAGCTCAGCACTTTGTCCAGCCGGATGGAAAAACCACTTGGCATTTAGAAATTAAACCAAGCACAAACCCAACTGGCATTTAGAAATTTAACTAAGCACAAACCCAATTGGCATTTAGAAATTTAATTAAGCACAAACCCAATTGGCATTTAGAAATTTAACTAAGCACAAACCCAACTGGCATTTAAAAAGTTAACTAAGCACAAACCCAACTGGCATTTAGAAATTTAACTTAGCACAAACCCAATTGGCATTTAGAAATTTAACTAAGAACAAACCCAATTGGCATTTAGAAATTTAACTAAGCACAAACCTAACTGGCATTTAGAAATTTAACTTAGCACAAACCTAATTGGCATTAAGGAATTTAACTAAGCACAAACCTAATTGACATTTAGAAATTTAACTTAGCACAAACCTAATTGGCATTTAGGAATTTAACTAAGCACTAACCTAATTGGCATTTAGGAATTTAATTAAGCACAAACCCAACTGGGATTTAGAAATTTGATTAAGCACAAACCTAATTGGCATTTAGGAATTTAACTATGCACAAACCTAATTGGCATTTAGGAATTTAACTAAACAAAATGTTTTCTTATGAATTTAACTATTACAACCATTTTTGTTTTTAACATTTTGTTTACTGGTTTTCCATCTTGTTTCATTAATGTTTTTTTTTATCTTCTTTAATATTGTTATTGATGGTTAAACAGCTTTTCATCATCCAGTGACCATAGGAAAACATCCAAACAAACATTTGATTGATTTTGTTGACAATGTTTGGGTAATTATATAGAACAGCATGGTGATCAAACATGTTGGATTCAAATAATTGGTTATTACAAAAATTTAACTCAGCATATTGACAAGTAATGTGGGAAACACCACTTTTTGTCCAAATACAAAATCTACTCATCAGGATGAGTGAATAAATTGAGCCCAGTAAGAATGCCAAGATGTAACCTTCCAGGAATGGTCATACATATTATATTGTATTCAGGAAACCTAAATGATTTAATCATTTTTCATATTACCCAGACCCATCAATACCCATGCTCTTGGTTTGTTACATTTTCCAAGGAAAGAAAACGGAACTCTTGGCAGAATATAAAAAAAATAGGTAAAAGCAGTGTAATAAATAATGCCGTGATGTATATACCTTATGATTTCAATTAAGACAAAAAGACTACACTGACTTGGCATAAAATGACAGACACCCATATATACAAATATCTGTTTTATTACCTTGCACCTTTTCCATCATCTTGTAGGAAGATTGTGAAAATATCAAGATAATCCTACAATAATACTTAGCTTTCTGTCATCATTTATTCTCCTTTCAGCAGACATGATTTATAAGATACATTCTGTTAACTGTATGTTATGTTTGTTTATATACCCAACTAGCTGCATCTTGAGCAACAAGATGCAATACCAGTGTTGTTTTCAGAGGAGATTGTACATTTTTTGCTTGACTGTAGGTCTTATGCTGTTTCTTTCAACAGCATGCATGGTTAATTTTCTGAAGAAAACTTTGATTAAAGTATTCTATAGGGCTATAAGATGGCACACCTTCCTTCTACATAAGTGGCAGGTCAT
Organism: Tegillarca granosa; assembly: GCA_029721355.1. NCBI lineage: Eukaryota > Metazoa > Mollusca > Bivalvia > Arcoida > Arcidae > Tegillarca > Tegillarca granosa. The sequence goes on along the minus strand of CM056601.1, from coordinate 34,925,760 downwards.
AGGTTCAAACCCTGACCAGGTCTGACCCCAAAACTTGAAAGTAGTTAGTGACTTCTTTTGCCAAGCATGTGGCATTACAAAATTAAAGTCACAGTTCTTTCAGATGGCAACTTAAAATAAATGAGGTCCCAAGTCATGGTAGGTGTGGCATGATAAAGAACCCTGCTGTATAATGCCATCACGCAATGCAAAATTTCTCCACTTTTGACTATAGCTGGCAATGTCTCGATATATGTAAAATATTCTAGACTGGGATGTTAAACACCATTACTCAACTCAACCTTTTTTCTAAATGCGGAGTTGTTAAACTACACTGTAACTTCTAAACAGAACATTTACTGCAACAAAATGTTTAGTTAATAGAGTGTTGGGTTAACACATGTATAACAAACAGTCTTAATGAATTACTTTAGTTCAGATGGGTTTTTATTTTGGTTTTCACATAAGATCTACTGTATAATTATTACTAAGATTTCATCCAAGAACTGACCACCTGAATGTACCAGGGTAAGCTATATTAATCATGACATGGTCATAAAACACCATTACTCAAATCAACTTAATGTATAATTATATACATTTATTTCTTTTCATTCATTCACTTATGGTTTTAATACAACAATATAGTCACTTCAACATGTTATAATTCATTTTCTTTTTAGTAGACATTACTTTTAACACCTATTCTGGTTAAAATATGTATTGATTGCTTATAAATCAACTATAATCACACATTATTTCAGACATGTATTTACCACAAAACCAATCATTTTTGTGGATTTAAAAGCAACAAATTAATGTAGATTTCAGAATGTAACACCTCATCAATAGCCCTATATTTAGCAATAACAACAAAGCTTCTATACCACAAAATTTAAAGGGGAGCACAGGTACCATGGTAGAAATACTAGAGAAAGAGATAGAAACTGCGAGAGCTATTGGACAGAAACCAGCTAGCTTACACATATAGTCCATCAAAAACAAACAAATAATCACTGACAATGACATCTATGCTCCGAGAACTGCATAATAAGCTCATCTGTACAGACGAGCTCAAAAGGCCGAAGTTCATGAAAGGTTAATATATGCGTGACTGTATGGTAATAATTAATAGCAGAATTACATGCACATGTAACACATTCAAATTTGTTATATACATAAGTATCTGAATAGTAGCCAAGTATCTAAGTATAATTACAAACTTCTTATAACAAATGTAGAGTTATTAATATCTCAAAGGCAGACATTGCTTAAATACTTCATATTTTTAAGAGGAGTTATGCCAAGCAAAATTGGAGGCTTAAGGTCATTAGTTTTGCCCAAGTTAAGTAAATACAACTATAATATTTTATATTCTTAAAACACAGTATTAGCCAAGTCAAGGGTCAATCAAAAGGGAAATACATAATTGTCATTAGATGTTTTGAGAAATTGATATAATGGCAAAATTGTACAAGAACAAGCCATTCCAGGCTTATTTTTGGCCATCCATGAAGTTTTGAGACATTGACGTAATGAGCAAAACTTGGAATAGGAATAATGCAGGGGCATGCCATTCAAGAAAGCCGAGTGTACGAGTCATTATCTAAAAGACTGAAACAGTTGATGAGTTTTTTGGCTTCATTTGTATCACAGAGAAAGATGAAAACATTGTGGAAAATGACTCTCTAGGTTTGTGAGCCAATGCAATACAACAGTGCCAAATAAAATAAGATTGCTGACCGAATTATTATTGAGTATGACATAAGGTATTTTGTTTTATGTACTCAACTAAGTAAACAGAAGAAATAGGTACAAATTAAACTTAGTGGAAATTTTAGATGAACGAAATACAACTGGTTTTCTACACTAATTTGTATACCTGTATGTCAGTTTGGAATTGGAACAAATCGCCAAATGAAACATTAATGTTTGAGAAAGGAGAATATACCCTATAATTAAAGACAATATGTTATTACTCTTTTGTGCAAATATTTCAACCAATGGTGATTGACCTTTGTCATTTTGTATGAGTTCTGACATTGCCAAATAACATGATTGATGATCCTACAATGACTGTATTAAATATCCAAATATAAATATCTCTCCAAATTCCAAATGTAATGAAATTTTAAGACTATCATAGATGATGTGTTAATCACTCACTTTAGTTACCTTAATGCTCAACTTGCAAAGCTTTTTTCTTAGACAGTGGTCATCTGTGGCTTGCTGTGAAATGGCTTGGATGTATTGAAGATTTCAAGGTGGTAACTAGACAGAAATGTCAAATCAAACAGGAGTAAGTGTAGTATCTATTGCTATATATGTATTTCAATAATTTAATTAGCTTCTGTTCTAATCTATCAACAATGGTAGACATTGGACATTCCATCTAGTCTATTTGGTTTTGTCAGTTTGCTTTCCAAGGTGGCTGGTTTTCTCTGGACACTCTAGTTTCCTTGTATCCATCACCATCCCAGAACAGTCTTTTTCAATATACATGTAAGTGAAAATAACTAACTCCAGGAATGAAATACCATTACTCCACTAATTAGACAAATGAGCATTAAAATTAACAAAACAAGCTGCTTATATAATTACCGGTATATAGAAACAGCTAATGATATAAAAGAGCAGACTATGAAGCTGAGCTATATTCATGGTATATGGTAGATATAATGGAGAGATTTACTGTGCTAGTCTTTTTTGTCTAGATTTAAGTGCTCAGTTTCCATAATACAGGCCAGGTCTTATTTTCTGCTAGAGCATTTGAAGTTAGAAAGTATGATCCCTCTTTTTACATTATTTTCAGGGTAACTAAGGTCAAACAGGTTATTGGGTTAGTAATTATATGAAATGTTGATGTCAGATGTAATAAATTCTTATAAACATGATAGATAATGAAGATAGTAATCTATATTAATGAGAAGTGACAGAAAAATGAGTTATAAGTTGTTATGATACTGACCTACATTATTGTCATTCAATGTCTGATATATGGAGGAGAGAGAGAGAGAGAGAGAGAGAGAGAGAGAGAGAGAGAGAGAGAGAGAGAGAGAGAGGATGATGATAATACTAGCTTTAGAAGGAGGCAGATCACAAATTTGTTACTTTTTTCAGCTATCAGCTATTTGCAACGAGATAGTATGTTTTCAATAACAAACCACAAACCAACAAATGTTCCAACAATGATAAAAAAGTATGTTGGTTTTGGGTTGAATTGTTGCTTAAGTAGCATCACAATCTGCTATTTGCGACAAAAGGAAGGTTATCAATCTTTATGGATTAATCTAAGAACAAGTTTATGTATGTGTGTGTGTGAATTATTGTCTGCTCTATACTACAACACGCAGAGGCAGTGTGCTGCAGGCAAGCATACCACTCCCCTAGTCCATTATTCTGGTATTGATACTTTCCGAAGCAGAGCAAAAGGCAAAGCATCAATATCTCAAATTTTAATGTCTTATATATGAGTGTGGCTCAGACCCATGACCTCCCACTCTTGAAGCAGATGCTCTATGACCGAGACACCAAGGTGATCATACAATAGTAGGAACAATGCTGTTATTTTGTGTAGTGAATTTTAGTGCTTAGGAGGTGTCAAATGGGAAAGAATAAATATCAAGTAACAAGCAACAAACAAGTTTATTGGATTACAAATTTCTTCATTAACAACCCAAAGAGTCAGCTAATAGAACATCAATACTAACTAATTTGATAAAATCTTCAACAAATAGCAAATATGTTTCATTTAAAACACCAAGAGAAAAAATGGAGGACTTTCTAAACAGATTAAATTAGCAAACAGAATGTTTTATTTGTATCAAAAAATGTATAAAATCTAATTACAATACAAACAGCCAAACAAACAAATCTCTACAACTGAAATATCAATACTGAATGTTAATGGAATTCTCTTAATGAAGAGTTTCAAAACATGTAAACAATTTTAAACACGATTCATTAATCGGTATTCACGACATGAACTAACTAAATTTTGATGTTGCATGTAGCAAGTTCTTTAAAATCTTGTACAAAATGACAAGCCACTCTCATTTTTAAATGCTTTATGTCTTGTAAAATAATAGACATTATTACCATATTTTTGGTATGTATATGGTAAGAACCAGTGTCAGGAATGGACTGTATCACCTCCCATTAACAGGTTCAGCATTTTTTTTTTAATTTAGAAGATTATTTTGTTATGTTTTTAAAACTGTTATACTGGAAACAATTTTCAGTTAAATTCAAAAATTATTTTAAAAAATGAAATTGAAATGAAAAGTAAAAAGAAAGTGTACTATGCAACATTTAGTGGACTGGAAGAATCTTTGCCATGATGTTAATTGCAAAAACAGATTGTAATGACATCATCAAAGTCAATGGCCACATTCAACTGGTTGTTTTACATCAAGCAAGAGGCTCTTTCATTTAATGATATTTCTCCACCTTTATTTGTGACCAATCAAATCACAGATTGTAATGTTGTTATTGTCATTTGACTGGTAAAGTGCTTGACAGACTTGTCACTTATTGTTATCGAAGGACACATTGAGAATAATTTATCAGTCGAATAATAAATGTAAAGTTATTGCCTGTGGTCTGATTGGTCAAAAATAAAGGTGGGAAATATTGTTGAATGGAAGAGCCTCTTGCTAAATGGAAAACAAGCAAGTTGAATATTGCTAATAACACACGTTCATATGCAAACTAGATGTAAATTTCATCGAATATTGAATATGATGATGTATAATGACATGCACTGAATAATGAGAAATAAAATTCTCTGTAACAAATGGTAATAACAAAAAAATCATTTAAATACGTAAATAGATTTTTTCATTATTCTCTGTCTAAACACATCAAACAGAATTTTTAATAATAAATACTCATTTTGTTGCTATTTATTAATTTTTCAGAATTTTTTGTAATGAGCATCCTATAACAAATAAATCATTTTTTTGTATAGTTTTTAATTTCAAATATAAGTACAAAAATCCAATGTCTTGTCTTGCACTCTTTGAACTAAGCTAACTAGCCTATTCATCATGTGACATGTAACAAAAACAGTCGGAAGTGCAGAAGAGCCAACCTTGCATGTCTAGTTTATAGAACATTAACAACAACATTTCAGCATTACTCACCAGCCATCACATATAATACTGGGAATGGTCGGTGCAGTAATGATGTGTGACCACCTACCGGTAATATATTTTTTGAAGGTCGGGGCAGCTAATTTGTGATCTATACTTTGGATTTTTAAAATAGTTAAAATAGCCGAAACTCTTCAAAATAAACAATATAAATTTTATTTATTCATTTATTTAATAATTTATTTATTATGAAAATAGCATGTAAATTTAGTTATTTTTCTTTGTGAAGTATACTCCAGTTTGTTTACATGCAAATTGAGTGTAAATTTATTCATTTGTTTTTCTTTGTGGTCTATTTATGTTTTTACATGTAAACTGAGTGTATATTTATTTTTCTTTGTGAAGTACATGTATATGTAAGCATCTCACCAAAAAAAAAAAAAAAAAAAAAAAAAAAAAAAAAAAAAAAAAAAAAAAAAAAAATTATGCTGTTAGTCCTAAATAAAGAATAAATAATCAATTCCAAATGATTCAATAACAAATGTCGATAAGCAAATATTGTCTTTTCACATTTTTTTAACATTTCTTTTATTTTTCTTTGAGATAAATGTTTCCAGAAAAATGCTTAAAAAATAAACATTGAACAGATATTCTTTTACATCCTAAATGACTAATAAATTACTGACAGTATCTCAGTTATACAGAAGCTTGTGGGTTAATTTCCTGCTTGTTTTTTAAGCTTTTTTCCAAGGTTTAAAACCTTTTTTAAAATACGATTTGCTGATGATTGGTTGTAATTTTGTTTAACATTGTATCAACAATTTCTAAGCTTTTCATAATGAGAGCAACATTATTTATCGCTATTAATTAATCTAAAAACAAGTTTGTGAAATTTTATGATGTGTGAGCATGGTTCCTCTTGTACCAGCACTCGATCAGGGTGACTTTTTGTTAAAGAGTCAAAGCTCACTGAGTCAGTAAGTCGTAGACAAATAGACCACTCCCCTAGTAACAGGTGAACAAGTTAATACTCAGTACCATAAAAGCTGAACACCAGGAAAGGTTAGATATGACCCTACCAGAATGTGAACCTCAAACTCCTGTACTTAGGGAGGACACTGAGCCACTGACCCAGTCTTGGGCAGTCTTGTAAAATAAGAGATTAGAAAGAAGGAAATCTAACCATGCCTTATAAACCTGGCAATAGTTTCAACTGCATTCCCAATATTTTGACAAAAGTACTGAAAGATGCTTATCAGATATATTTACCAATTAAACATAATATAAACTATTTAAATTAACCTTTCTTCACTGATTAAACTCATTGCCTATCTAATGGATAAATTTGATTAGTTTCTTGTCAAGATATTTGATTGGATGGATGATAGACATGTTTTAGTTTCTTGTCAAGATATCTGATTGGATGGATGATAGACATGTTTTAGTTTCTTGTCAAGATACTAGTATCTGATTGGATGGATAATAGACATGTTTGGTTGGTTGCTTGACTGACATATTTAACTGGATGGGTGGTAATTATTTGAATTCACCTCAATGTGTATGAGGTAGGATATCCATTTCACATATTAAATTTTGTCAAGATTTTTTAGTTTTCAAAACAACAATTAATTATAGGACTGTGGAGATAACTAAATAAACAGTGAAGGGAGTTTCAAAATAAGAGGTGTGTGTTTGCGTGTTGGGGGGAGGGGGGGGGGGGGGGGTGATCCACAAACCAGAGCTTAAGACCATAACACAGAGGTCTAAGGTTAAGAAAAGGGTATGTAATTTTAAAGGATTACTTGTACAAGAAACTAGATTAAATGAAAATTAAGCAAAACAGAATCATCTGATTAAATAAAAATATCACAAATATAAGGCCTAAGAAAATAAATTGTTGGTTTCCGGTTACCCGACCGTCCCCAATTTTATCCCCCCAAAAAATTTCCTAATGTTCCGGTTAATTTCCGTTTTTATTCGTACTTTCTGTATATTTTCCATTTTTGTTTTGTAATTTACTCGAAATTGGCAAAATGCTTGAAATAAACACATATTACAACCTGTTTCAATGTGGTCATTTAAAAGCTTGATACAAAATGGCGATGGCCTACAGGAGCGCAATTGTAGCACTGCACTTTAAAAAATGCAAACATATAGAAGAAAAAAAGATATTAAGTAGCGATATATTCCGGGAACACCATGAAGATGAAAAGGATCACAAGCTGGCTGTGACCTGTAAAGGCCTCTCTAAGTTCAGATGATAGTTTAATATAAAACTTGGCTCTAAAATGAATCATTTTAATTTTCACTTATAAAAAAAATCATACAGCTTGTGTAAAAAATCTGTATTTAATATGTACCTGTTACAAAATATAACCACAACAAAGTTTAATTCAGATAAATTGATTTTTATGATTTATAGATAAGATTAACCAGCACTTTTCTTCTTACCACAGTAAATGATCTGAAATGAACATGCCAGAATGATATATTCCAAAACTTACCATCTCCATTAAGTATTCACATATTAAAATATAATTTTTTTTGACATTTTGTTTTTTTTCTCCTACCTACCTACCCTAATTTTTTTTTTTTCAATGTAATAGGAAACGAACAACTTATTTTGTTTGGCCTAAGAAAAAATATTGCAAGGAAATTTCAACTATTCTATAATATAATAACCAAAATGATAAATTTAGACATTATATTTATCTGATAAATTACATTGAGTGGTGAGTGACCTGATAAGTTTATATAATTTTTTCATAATCATTCTTAGACATTATATAATGTATTATCTGATAAGGATATCATTAAGATATATACATATACAACAATATCAATATCACCTCTCTTAATCTAATAACCAGATGTATATACTCAGTTACATACAATAGAATTCGGAATTTTCTTTTCTCAGCTAAACCACAAATTCTTGAAAACCATAAATAACTGAAATTAATTATTTTATTACCCTGTTTTTTATGGTTAATAATTAAAATTTGAAATCTCAAATCTTCGGGATATTTCAAAATATCTTGTTAGTTTTTTTCTAGACTTTTTCTCTGACCTTCACCTTGACCTGAGTTAACAAGGTAAATAAAATTTATTGTTAAATATGTGCAACAGCTTTTTGGTCAGATTTTTATTGTTGTATTTTTGTAATACACTATAATTTGCACCAGAAAAAAGAAAAAAAAAAAATAAAAAAAAAAAAATAAATAAATAAATAAATAAATAAATAAAAATAAATAATAATAATTATAAAAATAAAATTATAATAACAATGAAAATGTGATACATTAAACAAATGAGTTAAAATAACTTTAACTATTGTTGTTTGTATTAAATTAAAATTTGCACCAATAAAAAAAAATAAAAATAAAAATAAAAATTTAAAAAAAAAAATGGGAATAAAAAAAGAAAAAAGAAAAATTGTAACAATAAAAATTACTGGGAATAAAAAAGAAAAAAGAAAAATTGTAACAATAAAAATTACTGGAAATAAAAAAAGAAAAAAGAAAAATAGTAACAATAAAAACACTGATAAAAGAGTTAAAAGAACTACATTTGTTATCACAATGTTCTCCTTATTTCCTTTATCTTCAACCTCTCAGACATATTCTATTTTAACCTTCACTTAGTTAACCCTGTAAAATACTTCTGTTTCTTTCCATCAATCATCAACAGAAATGATTTCTACTTTGATTAAAAGTCTGCAATCAGCCAGCTGGCACTGATAAACACAAAATGTACTCAATGATTGGATTTTGTGTTTGACTAATGGACCATAAAAAACTTACAAGTTACATTTGATACTAAGTATTGTATATATCTACAAAAATAGGCCTGATAAGTCTGGTCAAGGGAGCAGCATGAAATGTGTTTTCAAAGGACAAGAACATTAGACAAATCTAGAATGTATACTTGTGAGCAAGTATATGTCTGTGTATCAGCTAGCTCACTCTCTCTTTTGTTTTAAGTGTTTTGAAACAGACTATAGTTTTAAGCATTTTGTCTTATGTGTTTATTCAAAGTATTAAGAGTGAGAATCTAGAATGAAGTGAACAAATAGTCCATAATTAGTTTAATTCAAGGAGATGCCATTCTGGCATATCCATCACAATAGAAGCTAATGGTTGTTGTGTCAACCAGATTTCTCCAGAGTTTTTCAAAATTCCGAAAAAAGGTAAGGAAGTGCACATCCCATGATCAATCCCTAGCAGTTGACAAATTTTTAACCTGATCGGATAAGAAATGAAGGAGGAAATGCCTCTGAAATAATCTGTCAGAAACGGAGAATAATAATAATAAAGATGATGAGTAACAACAAGATGTCTGCTGATACGCAGACATAATTACTAATAATCCTCACTGAGAAATTGTTCATGCATATTAACTGACGACATAATCAACCACACTGAGTAACCATTCATGCATCCTAACTAACAACAAAGTCAATTTCTTATGTAAAAATGCAAGAAACACTTATCTTGGGTACAAACTTAAAAATGTGAAATGAGACTAACAAATCCAAAACAAAACCTGCATGACCAAAATTTCTATTTCCCATGATTTCAAATGACATAAAAAACGGATACTAACAAAAGTAATAAATTCTCAAATGTATATGGTGAATTGCTTAATATTTTTAGCATCAATTGTTGTTCAGAATTTAACTTCTAAATAATTAATTGCCTAATTCAAGCACATGCTAAAATGATCAAGTAATTATTTATTATCTTCCTGGTTTATATAATACCAGAAAATGTGTAATGAAATGATTACAAACATGTAATTAACACCATATAATTAATATAAAATGTCTATCAATTTTAGATCAAATTTCATAAAAATAATTTAGAGCATCAAATTATTTGGGTTAATGATGAAAATCTTTTTACCAGTAATCAATTTTAATACATGTTTATGCAATGGGAAACCAGTCTGCTTAATAATACAAATATGAACTGATATTTAAATAACAGAATATTATATTTAATTTCAATATTAATTCAGAAAAAATATACTGTGAATTTGAGATTTTAAATCTAATTGACAAGACCATCACAAACTACTTGTGACACTTAATATAGACACTCGCCAACCTAGTTAAGGAGAGGTCTTGGTGGTTGAGTGGTCTAAAGGGATCGCTTATGGATCACAGCACCTCTCTCTGCCTTGGTTCGAATCTCACTTGAGACAGATCCTAGTATGAGAAAGTTTGTCAGTTCACTTGCTGAAGGTTGGTGGTTTTCTCTGGGTACTCCAGTTTCCTCCACCATCCCAGAACTTACCACCTCAAAATAAGTGAAAGAATCTTGACTGGGGCATAAAACACCATTACTTCACCCCACTCCACTCCACCAAGTTAAGGTCAACAGCAAGGCAAACCATGGTCAGCCAAGATTATAACCAGCCATGAGACACTTTTATTTTTTAACCAATTGAATTTTGTTGTGCAATATTATTTAATGTCCCAGTCAAAAATATTTCACTTATATCAAGATGTCACCAGCTATAGGCAAAGATGCAGATATCTGCATCGGGCTGATGACATTATACAGCAGGGTTCTTTGTCGTGCCATGCTTACCATGACACAGGACCTAGTTTATTTTAAGTTGCCATCCAAAAGAACAGCGACTTTCATTTCATAATGCTGAGTACTTGGTGAAAGAACAGTCACTACCTACTTTCACGTCTTGGGTCAGACCCAGTTAGGGTTCGAATCAATAACCTCCGGCTACCACAGGTTTTTAACCACTTGACCACCAGACCCTGAGCTCAATCCTGAGGAAAGTCTTTGTTAGTTGATCTATGCAGATAAAAATAGTAAAAGGATCAAACTAGGAAATGTTCCAGAATGCATTGTGTCTTACTATTCCATTTATTTATTAGTATAATTATGTACACATGTTGATGACATACTATCTAGCATTAAGAAGAACTATAGATATGGTAAGTGAGCTGAGCTAATATCTGTAGATAATTAACAGGTAGATAGTTAAGTGAGGCGTGTGATGCAATTACCAAAACATTGGCTAGATTACAGATTATCTCAGAGTTATACAGACAGAACTAAATCTTCTCTACTGATACCATATATATGTGTACACATAATGAGATTCAAAACTAATATTCATTGATACATGTGTTTTTTATGTGCACATATAGTTACACTTAGTGTACACATTTTAATGGATCATTTCAGCTGTGCTAGGGTTTTTTGGTCCAATTACAAACCAAGTTTACAATCACTAGGGTATCCATGCTATATGAAAGGTTTTCATGCAAGAATGAAATTTTTATACTGCAAACATAATGACTATTTAAAAATAGCATTATGTTACATTTACATAACAAGGACACAAAAACATCAAGAGAATAAAACAAAAAAAGAAAGAATAAAAATAAGAAGCAAACCATGAGATGTATATAATGTGACCATGATAATAAATTCTAAGACAAATAAAAATAATAAACTAACGCCACAACCAAAATAATTTTTAAGACTTTGAACATACAAATACCAAGACTATGACCATTATAATTTAATTGTGAAGACTATGATCAAACACGATTTCGGAGATGTTGATCATAAATAAATGCCAAGACTTTGATCATATTCAATCACCAAAACTTTTATCATATACAAATGCCAAAAAAACTATTCAAAAAAAATCAATGAGCATAAGTATTTGTTACGTAACAAGAAAGGGGAAAAGAAGAGTGACCTAATCCTGATTTAAACTCAAGACTTTCTAAATACTAAGATGGGTATTCTTGTTATTAAACTAATAATAATGATTTTGGATTCATATCATTTTGGATTTTTGGATTCATTTATTTTGAAATGTCTGGCTTATGATTTTTTATTTATCAACTTTTTCAGCCTCTTGTCCCACTGGTGATGAATGACTTTCCGAAATGTGCACATATGGCACATCAAAATTAAACCAGTATTTTTGTTAGATTTATGTACTATAATTTAACGGCTTTCTAATTTGTACAAATCTTGTGTCATAATATATAAAAAAAATATTTTATCCATTTTGAATAAATAATTCATATTTATTGTTGAAATTCTTAATTATTTATATGTTGGTTTGTTTATGGTTTTAGTTTACACATAATTATGTAATTTAATGACAGTCTGATCAATATAACGAATAATATATAAATAAATGTCTTTGTATAAATCCAATTTTAATGTAATGGCTTTAAAATCAATATTATACATTATTTTATCAGTAATTATTTATTTGTTTTAAATGAATAATTTCTTAATAAATACTCAGACAAAATCCTACAAAATATTTAGAAGTAATTGCTGTTTGTGCCAAACCACTTGTTAGATCCATGTGAAATAGCATGCATTTGTTCAGTAATCTGATTTTTTTTCCTTTTAAAACCTCAATAACAAGTGTGTTTTTTTTTTCACGAATTTGTTCTACAAAGTCCAAGAATGATGTTCTTGCAAGTTTCTAACACCAAAAAAATTTCCTATGGGTTGTGGAATTCTCTCAGAGGCAGAAATAAAAATTCACCATGGTGTAGAATTTAGACAATTAATTAAAAGCATTTATAAACTGAATTAGAACCCAATTATTCCGACAGAAATTTTCTAGCTTTACAAGTATATAAAATATGCACATTAATTAATTTATTACAGTTGGCTAAAATAGATTAGAAACTAAATATAAATTTAATCCAACTTCAGTATATAGTTCAAAATCAAAAAGTTTGTGGGGTTAACTTTGGTATTTTTGTGGGTAAGTGAAGATCGTGAAATTCAACGTCAATGAAATGTTTGAATTAACAAGGCCCCCAATAGAAACTGTTATTACAAACCCCGATATCACAACATTATAACACAAAAAAATTTTTATACACACGTATTGCAAAACCACAAAATTTTAACACACCAAATATTAATAATTTTACAGTACTCAATCTTTTTTTATATATATATATTTTAGCTATGGTAACAAATGGTTGCATCTTCCATTAAAATACAAAGTTGGATTAATTGTATTTTTAATCTGCAAATCTATATTCATGTGCATGCTTTGTATTTGTTAAACTTTTAAGTGATATGATTTTATATAAAGTATCTAATGTTAAGGAAATATTAGTCTGTTACCAAGGTTTTTATTTTACATTTTAATCAAAATTCACTGTATTCCACCATCTTGTTCTTGAGTCATCCCATCTAAAATCAAGAGTATGTTTCTGTGTCAAGAATATGAACCCAGTAATTTGTTTCAATTTATTTTAACAGAATGAGGAACTTTTACTAAATTTTAAAATATAACTCTCATAATATACAAATTTTAGAATCACAATCTAGTGTAAAAAAAATAATAATAAAATAATAATAATACGGTAATAAAAACACCTCTCCAAAATCATCTAAACTATTTGGCTCATTATACAGTTGCCAAATATGCTTTCAATAGTGACTGAGAACACTTTTCTCCTTTCGTTGAGACACTAGTTCCTTGCAAAGTTAAAAACTTTTTTTTCGCCATCTAATACTAGTTCATTTATAAGGTGCATAGAGTACAGCGATGTCAAATTAATCCTGTTTGAGGGCATACTACGGCTTAACTGCTGGTTTAGAATCATCATCTAGTAAATCATGACTCCTGGACTATAACTTTGTGTCTTCATACACAATTACATTAAATCATTTCTTCTGATTAACATGTGATCAATACAATGGCCTGTCTTCTAATTTACAAATTTATGAACATTTTTTTATACACTCGTACAGAAAAGATTGAAAATGTAACAAAATTAAGTTGATTGTTAAAACAAGCCAATTTATAACTTGATTCAATATAACTCAATAAAATTTATACTGCATTGAGTTTGCCTGTGTAGAGATCAATATTGTATAATGATTGTGTAAAAACATTACTGAAAAACCTTTGCATCAAAAATTCCAGGAAAAAGTGTAGTTTTTATGGGAAAAAATCTTATGTAATTCCAACTCTAAAAATCATAGTTCAGCACAAAAATGATGGGTAGTATATCACATGGTAGGCTAGTTAACCTTATTAAAAATATTTCATTTATATCTAGACACCATCAGCTAAAGAAGATATTGACAACCAAAGTGAAGCAACAACATAAAAAAATTAAAAATAAATAAATAAATAATGAATTAAAGATATAAAAAAAAATAAATGAAATAAAATAAATAAATAAATAATTAAGAAGACAAATAAATATAAACACTGTAATTGATAACCACAACATGACTGCTATATTTCTCATGTTTTACCCAAAATAATTATAAAAACTGACACACTAAAATGGAATGCTTTAATTCCTTCTGTTAAAATAATCCCGCTTAAGTCAGAACCAGTATAGAATGATTTACTGTACAATTTTACTACGCTTTAATATAGCATGTTCTGTATGTTTAGTGTTAGGTATATAAAAATATTAAAACACATACAATTCTATTTAATCCATGATCTGTTATTTGAGATCTGATGACTTAAATATGATACTGGTAAATTGCTGCATCATTCCTTTCATCAGTATACAGATACAAAAAAAAAAAAAATAAAAAAAAAAAAAAAAAAATGAAAAATAAATAAATAAAAAAAAAAAATTAAAAAAAATATTTTAACATGTATCAATAATCATTTTACCTGTAACAGCTGACATACAGTAACATGAATTACCGTATCACTATATTTAAAGTGTAGCTTATAAAAAGGCTAAGATACAGAAATAATATTTTTATATGCCATGTTTACAAGTGTTATTTGTCATTTTTACAACAGTGTTATTTGTCATTTTTACAACAGTGTTATTTATTTGTCATTTTTACCATCTATGTCATTCTGATTTTAATTATTTTGAACCAAAAATGTGTTGTCTACATCTCTTGTTTTGTTACTCTTTGCAAGTATGAAAATGGATAGTTTTTGGATGATAGCAACTGATAATAAATAAGGTAATACAAAAGTTACTTGACACTGTAATAATTAAATATTATTTAATGTAAAATTATATTATAATTTAATGTATAGAAAGTGTTAACATTGTTTACAAAATCAGAAAAGGATTATTCAAACATGTTTGTTATTGCAAGAAAAAAATTTTTTTTTTACTGACACAGCTAGCCCAAAATATGGCTACAAACTCTCATTTAAATGTCCATTTTTCGATTTTAGGACCTCTTAAGCTGATGCAGACGATTATCAATAACATAAGGCTTCCTATATACAGGTAATATTCATCTACCTTTGTTATATACAGGTAATATTTACTAACCTGCACTACCGGTATATATATTACAGGTTTTATATATTCACTTACCTGAGCTCTTATTGATGCTAATTTCATATTTCCCATTCTTATTTCATTTCTTTTTCTACATAAATCTTCCTGAGTCTCATAAACCTTAGAATATAGATGATTGCCTAAATTTCTGAAAAAATAAAATATTATAAAAAATATAAAAATCATAACCATTCTCACCTCATTTGGATCTTCAGTTTCAATATCTCCACTACCACTCACATTCTCCACCTTATCCTTATTTTTGACACTTCCTGTACGACTAGTTTTCATGCTGCTACTCCGAGAAGGTTTTTTACTTTTTGAATCTTGTGTGTATTCCTTAGGTCTTGTGTACATTTCTGTCACAATTCCACTATCTTTACTTTCCTGTTTATGCATTTGGCGACGTATTTTATCCTCACTTAGTTCTCTAGACATTTGTCTACGTAACTTCTCATCTCCACCTGTTTCTCTAGATTTTTGTTTTTTGGAACTTGAATCTTGTCTCGACACTTTGGAAGAAGTACCTGGACTTCTTCCACTTGGAACAGTATTTAATTGATCAACAGGGCTTGTGACACCGGATTCAGAAACTGGCATTTTTAAAATCCGTAATTTTTTTTTAATAATTTTTTTTTTGTAGAATAATAAAGACACCTAACTTATATAAAAACAAAAATCACAAAACATTAACAAAATCACTAAATAAAAATAATCAACTGATTCATTATTTTAAATTAATAAGAAACATTTCCATGTCACAAGTACCAGTAATTGAAATAAATCCCTTTTGGTTTTTAATCTTGTGAAGAACAATGGATGTTTACACAGTAGTTAGCTATTGACAATAATACTGATAATATCTATCCTCTCAAAACCTTCTCTATCTAAAAAACGCTGACTGGCTCTTAGTTTCTAACACAGGTAGAATATATATTACTCATAGATCACACGAAGTTTTTCATGCACATTGTATTAATATATATATACATATATTCATATTTCTAACAAATGTTCCTCCACTATGAGCTCTCTTAAACAGTAATGACAAGGAACTGGTATATATCCATACAAGAAAATTTCTTCATTTGCCAGAGAAAGATATAAAAGATGTTTTTAATTTATAAAGGGTTTGGAAACATTACTATCTACTCCTGGCTCACACATGTAAATAAATGCATTAATACAAGAGTAAGGTAAACAGATGAAGACTCTTAGCAGTACTGAAACAGAGAGCTTGTTATTTATTTTGGGAACCTGAGAACCTGATCTCGACTCTCCTTCCCCTCCTATATAATTATACATCAGTCTCTTTATAATAGTTATCATAACCAGTATCTATCAGTTTTACTGTAATGATTATGTATGAAGTCAGATAGGATTTATATAAAGTGTCAAACATGTCAAAATAAATAATAAAAAAATTCACAAAAAACCCATCAAATATATGTTAGAAAACTGAATAAATAAATAAAATATAAAAACATGACAAGTAATGTTTTATTTCTACTGCTGCTGTATAATTTTTCTTTAACAGTAAGCCAATTTTTTTTTACAAAAAAATCTTCATATTTAAAGTTTAAATTTCATAAAAAATTCATAGAAATACCAAGCTTCTGTAGAATTTATGATATGTATATTCAAATTGACAAGATAGTGTATCAACTAAAACATTAAATGATACATGCTTTGCTGTTGTCAGCAATATATCCACATATCAGTATATCAAAACTGAAAAGAGTGATTTAAAAAAAAAGGTAATAGTACTAAACAAGCGATTTTTATCTTTATTTGAATTCTTGTTTTAAAACTAAAAAATTGAGTCAAACTTTATCTGTATTTTATAGTACCAGGTAGAAAAAAAGGACAAATGAGCCTGTGTAGCTCACCTGGTAAGTAATGTCTACCAGTAAGGTGAAATGTTATTTCTATTAAACACAACTGTTATATTGATTATAGTAACAGAAATTGTTGAAAAACACTACATTATGTAATTCATTTATTTCATTTTCACAATATATAATTGTCAATTAAAGGGAGATTATCCTTATTCTCTTTGATAAAACAGTGAATGGTGTCATTGTCAACTCTCTCTCTCTCTCTCTCTCTTTCTCTCTCTCTCTCTCTCTCTCTCTCTCTCTCTCTCTCTCTCATTTTATCAAATTTGAACTGAATCAGTTCATTAATGAATCTGTAATAGTTATTTAACTGTTTAATTATTTATAGAATCAACATTCATTTTGGAATTTGTAAGAGCATGCTAGACAGAAATTTCAATCTGCAACAACCAGTTGTGAATAAATCTGGTTCTACTTTGATTTCAGGGGAGAAGGTTTTTATAGAATTGGCTTAAAATAAAATCTCATTTTTATAATCCATGAAAATTTGGTCACAGAATAACTCCCCTATACAATGAATATCTAATGGCTGAATACCCATTTTCTTTTTATCAAATTTCAGCTTAATTGGTTCAAACAGAATTTTTATTTGTTAGTTTGTTTTTTTTTATATAGTAATGGCAGTCATTATAGATTCCAGTCTAAAGTCATCAACCAAGGATCTATTAAACAATATTTATTCCATCTGGTCTAATGGTTTTAGAGAAAAAAGATTCTCCAGGAAATGGCTGAAAACAACAGCTCAGCTGAATAATCCATAAAAAGAACACCATGTCACCAAATTCTTAACAGTAATCTTTACTCATAATTAAGATACAGCCCCCTGAAGCTTATTTTTAGGAATGAGGTCAAGAATGTAACCTTCACCTTTGACCTTCAAATTATGCAGAAAAACTGTATGACACATCAAATATTGAAATTTTCATTTACATTTATAATGAAATGGCTAAAAAATCAAGAGCACAATAGACAATATTTGGTTATGAATTTGACCATTGACACTGACTCAATTTGTAAGGGCACATCAAAACTAAAACCAAAATGTTTACATATAGTCATAATTGCAATTAAAAGATTATTTGTACTTGAGGTTATGACCCTAACTATTGACCTTTGTTTTAGCTACAAAATGTCAAAATTAAAATATCAAAATCTGTGAAATCTGTGATATAGTTGCTTAATTAATAGCAAAAGTGCAAAGGTGAACAAATAAATCATAATGAAGGTCTTTCAACTATCTATTTTCAAAACCCATTTGGGGACAGATCCCTTTTGTTCTGATCTACAATTTCAAGAACAACTATTTTTGACAAAAGAAAAATCTTAACAGAAGTATAAACCACCATTCCAGCCAATGAACCAAATGAAGCAATGAACCATTCTTAATTACTAGTGGCTTAATTTTATGTTCAAATTCCATATACAAGTGAAAACAAAATAAAAATTAACACAAGTGTTTTATAATGTCTAAATAGTGTCCAATATTGTCATAGTGAAAATACCTTTGTAGTGTCCCAATCATCCTACTTAAATGATTGCTTCTAAAATATAAACATATTATAAAATAACAAGTATTCTCCGAGTATTGTTCAGGTAATACTAAGTCCCCTATCAACACTAAGAACACTTAATCACTGAATCTTATTTTTCATTTAAGTCATTCAGAAATAACCCGATTTGATACTGTGCACACTGTGTAATTTGCATATGGAATTATGCAATAGTATGCACAGTGCTGATTGAAGATAATTCTCAATGATCCAAATGAAAATACCAGTCAATGCATATGACTAGATTTGAAAGTCATAAACATCAAATCAGAGAATAATTTTATGCAATTGTTGCTTTTAATAACTTCAAAACAAACAATTTTAGAAATAAATTTTGTTATTTTGAAGAAATTTTCTTCAGTCACACGATTAAAAATTTTATTCAAAACAATATCAGTGAACTGGAATACAATCAAATTTAATCTGTAACTCATGATGGTTGACTCACCTTGAAGAACCTTCAACATACTTTTAACAACCAAAACTAAACACTTTTCCTAACATATTTGTTCTTTTTATATTAATATAATATATATTTATATACATGTATTAAGTTCAAAGATGGCTTATTTGGCCTCATATTTTTAAAATCAGTTTACAAACACAGAACTCAATGTTGTTTTGTAATTTTTTGAAGTTCAATCTTCTGTATACATGTAATCATTTTTAGGTCATAGACAGTTTAAAGGACTTTTCAGAGACAAACATAAATTTGATAATTTTGTAAGACTATTTGAATCTGGAAAAATTAAAATCTCTTTTTTTAAAGCCGTTGAACTAAAACAGTAAAAGTAAAAGTCTTGTGGGTACTTTTATCAATTTGTTTCTCTAAATATTCAAATCATACTACATGTACTTTTTAAAATTTTTTTTAAAACCAGTTGAACTAAGAAAAGGAAAAGTCTTGATGGATACTTTTCTCCATCTTTTTTTCATATTCAAAACCAATGGTGACCTGGACATTTAAAGTTATCTAGATGTAAAGAATAGTTAGTGGTTTTGTTGATGACTTTTTTGGACTACTTCCCAGTAACATATTTTAATTAAGCCCATTCTAATCAGTTCGGAAGCAATATGAAATAAAATGTTCAATCCTAGACTAAATCTTGAAGTTAACTTTGTAAGTCAAGTTTAGATATAGGGTCAGGGAAATGATAACTTAACTAGAAAATTGTATGTTGTTAATTGATTGATTGATTTAATGAGGCTTAACGCCCCAGTTAAGAATATTTCACTCATATAGAGACATCAACCTTATATGTGAAGTGACAGAAATTTCAACCTTTTCTATGCACTTAGGACAATGTGCAGGGAGTGTTCTTTAATGTGCCATACCTGCCGTGACATGGGGCATCAGTATTTAAGGTTTTATTCAACAGACCCTGTGACTTTCATTTCTAAAAACCAAGTGCTTGGGGAAAGAACAATCACTTCCAATTTTCAAGTCTTGGTCAGACCCCATCAAACCCACAACCTCCCACATACAAAGCGAGCACTCTACCAACTGAGCTGCCATAGTGGTCTGTTATGTTGTTAGATTAGTTAAGATACCAATTTATTCTCATCCTTTGTTGTTACTGTAATTACTTCCAGATGAAGAAACCTAGACTGGTTTCAGGGAAAACTTGTCCACCATGGTTATATAAAAAGCAATTGTTAGGTAAGGCAGCCAAGCTGTATACATTGTATTACATTGTATTCAATTTACCCTGTATCTAATAACTTAACAATGTTATTATCATTAGTCAATAACTATCATATTTGTATCTCATAATAGATTTCAATGATCACTAGGGATATTTCTTACAACTGTAGACAATTCTTTTTAAGAATTTTGCTTTGATTTTCTTATTTATATACAATCTTCTTTGTAATGCCTCAGAGCAGACACAATACAGAAGACAATAAAAATGTTCCTATTATTATACAAATAATCTTAAAAGTTGCAGAATCACATTTTTAACTGTCTTTATTTTAGCTAGATGATAAAGCTGTTGTCCAGACTGTGGCCGTTGTAGAGTGAAATGAAGCAGTGAATTTTGGATGACAGAGAAAAACAAGCTGACGGACTTTCTAAAATTAGAATCTTCAAGAGTAGGACTTATATCTGTTAGCCAGTACTTAAGACCAATTATACACAACTAGCCTAAGTCAATGTCAAATAAAATGAAACGGTTAAACACAACATTGGCTTTTAAGACATGTATATTGGTAAAAAAAAAAAACCATTAAAATTAATGGTATAAGCAAAGAAGAATGAATGGATGAAAAAGGAATTGGAAAAACAAAAAGCAATCATCACAATGGGTTAAAAAACTAAAATTCAAAGTTTGGACCGTCAAATTGGCACACACATAATAGCATGACACTGATGAAAATGAAAAACATGATCACATGATTTTTGGCAAGGTGCCCTTTCTCATTTCACTCAGCACTTATCAGGTGTGAAAAATACTAAAAATTAAGAAAGAAAAATTTTGCCAAGATTTTAACTTAATTACTTTAGAGTAATTAAAAGAAAATCTGGTCTGTATCTGACATCACATTATAAAAATTGTGACTAGGTGATTACAAAATTTCTCCAGAAATAATGGTATTGTGTATCAACAGATCAGGGATAAATGTTTAGTGTAAGATTGTAAAAATCTATTACAAATAAGCAATTATATCAATTAGGACTGAAGTTTGAAGATTTAATGTTAACAAATGAGAAAATCTGAACAGTGTAGAAAATCTTTTGGCTTCAATTCTAGCAAGTTATTATGTTAATGGTTACTATCAGAATATATAAGTGAATTAATATTACAGAAAAAACAAACAAATTCAGTGAATAAGGATCACCCACTAGTAAGATACATTTTGTTCTGCACTTATGTTCAATAATAGACACATCTCTTATCACTGTTAATGTTTTCCACAAAGGTTTTATACTTTAGACAAACAGTTTAAAAGGATTACTCTGGACAAAAATTTTCCTATGATAATATCAAAGGGCCTTAACTCAACTGAAAACTGACAAACTAAGAACCATATTCTGTAAATCAGGAAATTAATGCGCTATGAAATTAATGTGAATTGCCGATTTTGAAGTAAAATGCGTATTGAAATTAATGCGATTTTTAAAATTTTAATTTTAAAATTTTTGCCTATCTTTTATCTTACAATTATAAACATTAAATTATGGACTCAGAAATTATTATATTATGTCTTCCTTAATACATAAATACGTTATAAACAAACTTTCGGTAGACATTATTAAAATAAACAGTGGGGTGTGCCGATGACCCATTTTTTAAATTAACCAGGTTGGTAAAGGATTATCAAACAAAGAAACGCATGTTTTTTTAAAAAAAAAAAAAAAAAAAAAAACCAGACATACTCAAATATGCTTGGAGTTTTAATTAAAATAAAGCATTCAAAATTGGGACGTCCATATTGGCATGTGTACAACTGATCTTCTTCTTCGTCTTCAACTCATGAGTTTAGAATGTTAAATTACTTATAATCACAGTACTTTCATTTTGATGTTCCAGTCAAGGATCAAAATGATGTATCAGTCACGATTTCACTCATAGCAAAATTCCCAGTAGGGAAGACACAGCAAAAAATTACTGCTAAATGAGAATGTGCTCTGATAAATCAGTTATGATAACAACCTCCGATTAAGGGTGGTAACTCAATTTACAACAAATATACAGAATACAGAAATCGGGAAAAAAATGCGACAAGAAATTAATAAGATTAAACGGGCCTCCCATTTTTCGCATTAATTTCTTGCTCGCATTAATTTCTTGATTTACAGTATCTCCTTTCACTGTTTACACTTTCCACCAAGCTTTGAAAATTTCTGATGAATAAACTTTAGTATAACTTTGGACAAAAATACCAATGGAAAACTTCAAAGGGTCATAAAAGGGAAAAAACTGACAAGGGTCACAACATCAAGGAAAAAAGGCAAACAAACTCCAGAATAAAATGCAGTGTTTTCACTGCCTAGGTGCCAGAATTAAGTGTAAGAAAGTTTGATGGAACACTTGCCTGATCGGTGGTTTTCTCCAGGCTCTAAGATTTCCTTCATTATTCCAGCCACTGGTTGCCTTGATATAAGTGTAAGCTTGACTGGGGTGTTAAAAACACCATTACTTTACTCCTGGGTACAATATAAACATCCTTAATGACTGTTGATGCTAATCACCAAGTCTTAATTCTTGGAACTGGCCTGAATTTTTTGAATCAAACAAATTAAAAAAATCACCAAATTTTTAAGAAATGAGTGAAACTGATTTCAACATCAAGAGACAAAATTTATTTCACTTGTATCAAGACATCACCAGCTATATGTACAGTTGCAAAATTTTTTCTGTAAGCTAATGGTATTAACCAAAAAAGAGTTCTTTTCATGCTGTGCCTACTGCACCACAAATATCAATGACTTTTACTTATTAATTTTCAGTGTTTGATAAAATAAGTCACTATACATACATCTTGGCTGTAAAAACCTTGGAATCAAAAACAGAACCCAACCTCCAAGCTACTGCAGTTGTGTAGTAACATTAATGAGATATAATTTTCATTATTAATATCTAGATAAAAACAACAAAAAACCGAAGATCTTTGACCAAAGAAAACCTCTGAACTTTATTTTGCAGAAGCCCAAGTCTAAACACAGAAGTACATCATAAATATATATACTATCTTCTGCTTACAAAACATCTGTTTTACACATCAGTTATGATCTAGACTTTGTTTATATTTTCATTGTTAACTACCTGACTTCTGTAAACAAATAGCATTTTAGCAAAATTAATCAGAGTAATGCCCTGTTTCTGACCTATTTTATTTACCATATCGTTAGTTTTGTTTCCTTTCAATATCTCCTCATTAAACATGCCTTGTAAAACACTACAAACTCTAGAATTTTTATGTATGCATGGTTTTCATACTTCAGTGTACAGTTCAAACGTAAGTAGAATAGCCTAAAATAGACTTTATATTCTGCCAAGGGGCATAACTTTTATATTCTTCCCAGAGGCATAACTTTAAATAGTAGACAATTGCATTATGGTCTTAATGTGTAGATTGATGTGCATACCAAGTATAATACAGCCTGAACCGAAATTGATCAAAGCTTAATCACTGATCAGCACAAACTTAAAACATTAGTAGTTTAAGCACATTGTTAATGAATCATTCATTTTAAACCAATTTGTTTCAGTATAATAAAGACCTATTTACTTTTGGTATTTCTAACCTTGTTTGTAAAATGTCATTTAACAACTTAATCCTCTTGTTTATAATAGGGCTGTCACGGTTATTAAATTTTGAATCCAGTTACTGGTAACTGAAATGTATTAACCGAACTGTTACCGGTTACCTGACTGCAGATTCTGTGCAAAGGGAAAATGCAAATGTCAGGTGTTGTAATAGTTCCATTACCTTCCTGTAAGTTTTTGTGCATGCTTGCCAGAAATACTACTTCCTGTTACGTTACAGTTTTAAGCTTTTACATTATTCAAAAAAAAAAAAAATTATATTTACGTTTTTAAAAACTTAAACTTTTTCTCTATTTATTTTTTTTAAGTGAAGTAATTTTTAAAATTTGTAGTACATTAATAATCTTCTGACCTGTAAGATAGGTGTTTCTCACATAGGTTGCATATGGTTTGTGTTTTATCATTGGAAAGTTTGAAAAAATTCCAAATTGCTGATTTTTTTTTCCAGCCATGATTTGTAGGTGATTTACAATAGGAAGTCAGGTTTTTCGGAAACCCTTGAGTTTATACGTAATGTTATGCAGTCTTGCATGAAAAAATCGAATCCCTTTAATACATTCATTCAGTCAAACTGACACATTGTAAAATTATACAATGTATATTTTTCATTGAGGAGCAGTGTTAACTGAACTGCCAAATGTGGTAAATAGGTCAGTTTACTTTATTTATTATTCAACGGAATAAACATGTAACAGAGAAAGAAAAGTGTAGATATACAGAGAGTATGTATTTAGATATATGCATGCGGTTATCGGTTACTATATTTCGTAACCAGTTTTGCCCTCTAACCTAACCGTGACCGGTTATACGGTTACCCATGACAGCCCTAGTTTATAGAAGTTTAGAAAACCTTTAAATCATCCCCTAAAACAGGGCTTTTTCTCTCTTCATGATTTAAGACTGAAATTCCATATTCCAAATAATGTTTAATCTTCACTACTGCAATATTTTCCTTTCTACAGAAATATTTCATGATAATCAAGAATGTGCATAGTATTATTTAATAATACATAGTCTCAAGTAAATAACACATATTAAACATAATATAAGTATGTTGGCTTTTCTATGAACATTTTGCATTTCACAATAACAGTAACTCTGGAAGTAGGGCTTTTATAGTCAATTCACTAGCAGGATTTATAAGCAAATTTGTTCACACACTTCCCCTTCCCTCTCCCTTTTTTAAACAGGGTATCCTGTATCAGTATTTATTGTTATTGAACCAAATTGTAACTCTTGACTTCTAGGCATTATTTGATTCAATTTTTAAGGTCAAATGCATACTTAATGGAGAGGTCTATGTGGGAGCATTAAAAGTTTTAACGTACCTTTGACATATATTAACTAAAGCATTGGTTATATCTTGGTTCTGTTTGATATATGAAGTTAATTCTGATGCCTCCTTTTGAAGTTTTGCTCTTCTGTTTTGAAGGTTTATTTCAGTACCACTGTCTGATATTAATTGGTTTGTCATGGAATTCTAAAAAAAATAGAATGAAATTAGTAATAATTAAAAGCAGTGATAAAGACAAGCATAATACAGACACATGGTAAAAATGATCGTATATGCTCACCTGGTTGACAGATCATTTAACCTTTAGCATTTTATGGACAAGAGGTAAGAAAAAGCATTGCTGAGCACACTGATTATTTTTACAAAGACTGTTAATTTTTAATAATAAGCAACAATATCTCAAGTTCCACTTGATCTAGAATACTGATGTTCAAACTTAACCCACATTTTAACAAAGCATCACATTTAATACTAATCCCCTCACAATGGGGTATTGTATAATACTGTTTTTTTAAAAAAAAAAAAAAAAAAAAAAAAAAAAAAAAAAAAAAAAAAACACGATATTTTGCTGCTAATTTGCATATTGAGCTAATAACATGCAAACTAAAAAGTTAGAGAAAATCCTGTTCCATACATATTAAATACTCAGGGTTCTTTTTTGTATAAACCAAGTTTGACAACCTGTTCCATACATATTAAATACTCAGGGTTCTTTTTTGTATAAACCAAGTTTGACAACCTGTTCCATACATATTAAATACTCAGGGTTCTTTTTTGTATAAACCAAGTTTGATAACCTGTTCCATACATATTAAATACTCAGGGTTCTTTTTTTGTATAAACCAAGTTTGACAACCTGTTCCATACATATTAAATACTCAGGGTTTTTTTTGTATAAACCAAGTTTGACAACCTGTACCATACATATTAAATACTCAGGGTTCTATTTTGTATAAACCAAGTTTGACAAATAACACGTAATTGCCATTTTTCTGTATTTTACTATTAATAGTAATGTGGCCATCTTGGATCTGGCTAAAACACAAACTCATCCGAGATATTACCATAATAAACCCATGTATGAAGTTTCATGAAATTCTGTCGAGAAACAAACATGTCAGAGAGCTGACAAGGAAACAGTAACATATATATATATACATACAAACATACATACGTACGCATGTACGTACAAACATACATATGCGTCAAATTCTATACTTCCTCTAAACTTTGTTCGCAAGAATGTAACAACTCATATCAATATCAAAATCTTAAAGAAATTGCTTTTAGATAACAAAATGTATTTGGTTGAAACCAAAAGTTTGCTTTAAAGACAGGAAGACACCCAAAAGAGACGTAAATCAGAACACTTGTTATATATTTGGTGGGTTTTCAAAATAGGCACTTTTACTTGACTACATACACTCAATTTAAGGTTCATATATATACCTCGGCTATATTTAAGATAAAGCAAATCAATTAAAGTTTCTGACAAATTTATTTGGTAGTAAATATATAAAGCAAAAGAGGTTTCACACACCAGTCACAGGTATATACGAACATTAAGGTGGTCAATTCAGGAATTTTTTAGAATATTTTACCATGGCATGTTCAAATGTATTACTACTGAAATCTTAACTCAACATGATGCCAAAATAAATCACAGATTGAAATACCACATGTGAATATACTTTTTATGAAATTTTTTTTTTTTTTCCAAAATTTTGGAACATATCTTTGAATTTCTTAAATACATGTGTAGTTTTCATTCAGTAACTAAATTCAGCACATTATTGAAGCACAGATTGACAATTATAAAAATTTCATGTTGTGAAGTAAAGCTTGCTTAAAATCTAAATCCAAACTCAAAAGATTTACACTAAATCAGTTCATCTGCCAATTTGTAATTCAGTATTGTATCTACCTACATCAGACATCTTTTGGCAAATATTTAACACTGATACACAGAATAAAGGTGATCTTCATGTGTGATTATGTATACAAGTTTAAGTGTTAACTGTGGTTTATTTGAAAGATTATGTAACCATAAAAACACTTTTACACTTTAAAACTGTTCACATTAAGCACTGCAAGTTACATTGAACATGACAGATAAAGATATAAAAATCTCCAGTGAAGTCAATAAATTATGTCTTAAAAGGCTTTAAATGATGACAGGCTCTTACAGACATCTCTCAAAGTTTTCACATAAATTTATCCGTTAAACAAAATCTGTCATTTACTCAATCAATTTTCAAAACTTTATCCAGTTTTCCGGAATCTCTCATTTACAATAATGATTCCAATTTTTTTTTTGTATATTTTTTATCAATTTATGGCAAGAATCTGACTTTATGAAGACTTAAAAAATTTCTGGAATTAGACCTATCCATTTTTCATACAAGAATAGAATTCCTGGGTCCCCGGCCAGTCAAGCAGTATACTAGTATACTGTATATGAAATTGCAATATTTTCAAACATTCAGGGCTGTTCCAGAATTAAATGTGTGGGGAGGTTGGGAGGAACATTTTTTTACCCCCACCACCCATTTTTTTTTCTATTTTTTCTGTCGCAAATATATCCAAAATACTATAATCTAAAATCAAACAAATACCTATTAACAAATATAAGTTTATCTAAAATGTACGAAACAATATCATTGTACAGTTTTTGTTTAAAAATCATATTCAAGTTTCATACTCTGGTTTACATACTGTATAAAATCACATACCTTATTGCAGAGATATACATGTAAGAAAATGGTCATAATAGGGGACAGGAAAAATACAAGATGATGCCTCGTCATCTGTTGTCAATATCTGGTCAAGATTGTTCCCATGAAAATGAGTTGCCTGATTGTAGGCATGAAATTAAAGCACTTTCAAGGTCAATTTTTGATATAATGAAGTAATTATTGTGGTCAAAGTCCCATAACTCCAACAAAAAGTATCGACAAAGGCTGATTTAGGAACTTGACCAAGGTATTAGTGGTATAAACATTGGTATAAATTTCATGTTAATCCGTCAAAATTTGTAGGCATGAGAGCACTTACAAGGTCACAAAGTCCCATAACTCCAACAAAAAGTATTGACCAATGCTGATTTTCGAACTTGACCGAGGTAATAGTGGTATAAACATTTGGTATAAATTTAATGAAAATCCGTTAAAATTTGTAGGCATGAGAGCGCTTACAAGGTCAATTTTTGGATAAAACAGAGTCATTATTGTGGTCAAAGTCCCATAACTCCAACAAAAAGTATCGACCAATGCTGATTTTCGAACTTGACCAAGGTAATAGTGGTATAAACATTTGGTATAAATTTAATGAAAATCCGTCAAAATTTGTAGGCATGAGAGCGCTTACAAAGTCAATTTTTGGATAAAACAGGGTCATTATTGTGGTCAAAGTCCCATAACTCCAATAAAAAGTATTGACCAATGCTGATTTTCGAACTTGACCAAAGTATTAGTAATATAAACATTTGGTATAAATTTAATGAAAATCCGTCAAAATTTGTAGGCATGAGAGCGCTTACAAAAAAAGTGTGATGGACGGAAACATGGACGCACGTACACACGGACCCAGGGACACACGGACAGATGGATGCCCGGCATTTCTATGTCCCCGCTCTGCGTTGGGGCGGGGGACAAAAATATTGTCATATGTAACTGTCAGGAAGAAATACCTGAAAGAAATCATTTTGAACATCATCAAATGCCACTGGCTGAGGACTGACAATCTCTTCTGGAAAATAAAGGAATGGTCTATTATGATGCTGTATGATTGGAACAGAGTGAAGAAGAGTAAAGTAATGGTGTATTATACTCCTTTCAAAATTTTTATACTTGTGTAAAGACAGGCAGTGAGTTCTGGGATGGCAGAGGAAACCAGAGTACCCAGAGAAAAACACCAATCTTTATCAAACATGCTGACAAATTTTCTCATACAGGATCAACCAGAGTAAGATTTCAAATTAAGAGGTGAGAGGTGATCCACAAGCACAGGCTTTAGACCAGTCAGCCATCAAGGCCCCCTAGAAAGGAACAGGAAAATCTCTCTATTGTATCAACTACATTAACCATGAAAGGCATTTTTCCACTTTCCACATTTCTCTGGTTTGAAATTTCCGACAACCATTACTGGCTTATTTTGCTGGGCATCAATGTAAAAGGAAGGAAAGAAAGAACAAGACAAAAAACCCTCTCACAGAACATATGGCTAAAGATCATACTTGTCTCTTCCATGTGATAAGGGAACATTTTATCATGAGGCTGAAATATTCATACCAGAAAGTCTGTTACTAAATACTGTGTTTATCTACAACTACTTGCTCAGTTCTGTCTTGATAAACAATCACTTTATTTATCCATCCATTTTTTAAAACACCACCTGCATTATAGGCATAACAAATGAGCATAGCCAAAACAACTTTATGTCATCAATGTTAACACTATGTTATTTGATGGCTGGGTGTTGAATATTTTTGGTGGGGTAAGTCTTGGTGCATTCATTGTATTGGCCCTTTTTTGGTTTCCAGATACTAATAACTGACTGAATGTTTTCTGCTAAGCAATAGGCTTTTTCATTAACCAATATTTTTCCACCTTAATTTTTGGCTGGATAGATTTTAGATTGATTTTTTTTCATTTGCAATTGACTTGGAAAGTGCTAAACAGTCTGCCAATTCTTAAAAGACTCAGTTCTTCACAAAAGATGTTTTTGTTGCTTGTGATAAGATTGGTCAAAAATTAAGTTTGCAAAATATTTTTTATTGGAATACCTTGGCTAAAAAGAATAAATATTAATCTGGAGGTAATACATTAAAGACTTTACAAATCAGTAGTCCTTTTCTTTGTAAAGCTTCTGCTGGATGACTTGACTCCCAGTCATCCTAAAGTGAGCTAGACCCATAAATTATTTCAACCAACAATTTTGCCAATGTTTAAAAGACAGTATTATCACTGTATATACTTCAGTCATTTGCTGGTAAGTTTATTTTAAGCAATTCTGTCCCATTTTGCCAAGGAACTTTTGTTTTTTCCATCAATGATTGATAGTCATCAACTTGGAATGTCTCTAGAATCACATAAATCAGTTATGACATGTAAACTTGATATGTTTTATCTAGCTGTTTTTTCTAGTTATGTAAAGGAGTTTATGGTAGACTTGCTTAAAAAAAGTATAATGAAGATTGTGACTTCCCCTGACATATGAAAGATTGAAAGATAAATCAACAAACAAACAAATGGAAAAATACAATGCAGTCAACTTGTTAATATAAGACTGGAATGGATAGAGTTGAATTCAATGGTGATCAATGGAGTCCCGGTAAAGGTCAGTTCTGGGATGGTAGAAGAAATTGGGAATACCCCCCACCCCCCCCCCCCCCCAAAAAAAAAAAAAACAAAAAAACAAAAAAAAAAAAACAAAAACAAAAAAAAAAAAGAACAGAAACAAAAACAAAAAATTAAATGAATAAAAATATAAGATAAAAAATTAAATAGATAAAAATAAAAACCTGGCCTTCAGCGAGCAAACTGACAAACATTTTCACTCTGGGATCTGCCTAAGTGGGATTCAAACCTAGGGGGTGAGAATGGCTGTGTTTTGTAAGTGTGTACTTTAGACCACTTGGCCATACAAGGCCCTTATTCATAAAGACTGGTATAGCCGCAATATATGATGGAATATATAACATCAATAAGCACTGATCAAAGATGGTGGTGTATGTACTTAATGAAATTGAAAACTACAACTACAGATTAGGCTGAAGTGGTTATACATTAAATTGGTAGTAAAGCAGCATGTGTTCAGTGTGCAATACCAGCAGGAATTTTAATTATATTATTAATAGAAACAAGTTGGGCAATCAGAATAAACAGACATGCATGTCCAATAAACAAAATGCATGTCTTATAAGCAAAATGCATGTGCATATGTATAGTTTTATAAATATTTTAAAACATGTTAAATAAACATGTATACTCAATAAACACAATATATATTACCATGACGATGCAAGGAAAACGCATGTAAACGTAAACTATGAAGACCTAAACAGGAAAAGGGATATATATACACATGTATATACATATACTGGTATATACAAACATCAATGAAAGAATAATGCATGTACATTGGTATGAATTTATAAATATCATCAACACATATGAAAATATCTAGTCTTTATTCTGGTAATAAAATAAGCATGCATATTATTACATCGTAATGCCAAGATTTGTTGAGTGTAAATACGTCATAATGCCAAAAAATGTAACAGTGATGACACATTTTTGTACGATGGTAACCGGCGTGATTGATGATGATTACTGGTTCAAAAACAATAATAATGATATAATAATAACAATTATCAAAAATATTTACATATACCTACATCTTGATGCTATTTTTGATAACAATTATGGAAGACAAATATTTTTTTTCCCATAATTTTAAACCTGAATTACAATGGTAATCATTTTTTCAGAGCTATGCGTTTTGTTTCTATAGAGTGAAGCGAAGAAATTGGCATTTACAAACCAGTCAAAATTCTTTCACTTATGTGTGAGCTGTTGATAATGTATCTACATTTTTAATAATGACTATAAAAGACAAATATTTTTAAATAAAATAAAAGGTGTATTACAATCTTTGTAACCAAGTACAGGCTCTAATATGGAATCCACAACAATGTTATTTTTGTATCCAGAGAGTCAAGTTAATTGGAGTTATAAATATTACAAAGTCCAATTAAGATTTTCTGGCTTAAATCTGTGCCATTGCTCATAACTGTACATATTTTTGATATAAATACATTTTTTCAGTAAAATAAAACACTGTCATTATCTATTCTTACATATGTTTTGTATCCAGGGAATTGAGTAATTGGCATTGCATGCGTCAGTCAAGATGCTTTCACTTACATCTAGGCCAATTAGGGTTCCTAAACTAGAATTTGAAATAACTGAGGCACAGATATCACAGGGGTCCAATTATGTAAAACAGGGCTGGGTCATCATGCCCAATTTGATCTACAAGAGATATCAACCCCTTTCAGATGACCTCAGAAGTAACCCAGAAAACTTATTTCACTGTTGTATAGAAAGGTTAGGAAAATATCTTTTTCATCATATTCTGGAGAATTCTAATTCAGCTATTCGGCTTTCATATTGAATGAGAATTTTTATAATGTCAATTTTTTTCATTCATATTTTTAATAAAAATAATTTACACCTAAAGACAAAACAATGTTCATAAGCAGACTTCTGGGAAAGTCATAATATGTGATGATCAGATAGTTATTAAAGATATAACAGAAAGAAAACAAATAAAAGTTGATAAATTACATACACTTAGTAAACCCTTAACTTGCTGTCTTTAGAATTAAATCCCAACAGTCAAAATAAAACAAAACAAAACAAAACAAAAATAAAATAAAATAAAATAAAATAAAATAAAATAAAATAAAATAAAATAAAATAAAATAAAATAAAATAAAATAAAATAAAATAAAATAAAATAAAATAAAATAAATAAATAAATAAAATAAATAAATAATAATGAAATAAATAAAAAATAAAAAATAATAATAATAATAAAAAAAAAAATAAAATAAAATAAACAAGACAAGACAAAACAAAAAAAAATTAAAAAATAAAATAAAATAAAAACCAAGAAAAACTGTAAAAAGAAATGTTGAGACAGTATAAAAAAAGCTGGCATGACACCAAATCTTCAACATTTTATGCTACCCCATTGCCATTGTATGAGGAGAGGCATAGAAACACACAGAGTTACAGATGAGTTCCACAGTGTCTGGAAACGTGGATTCAAAATATTATCATCATATTAGAATCATTAACAATCATGTTGTTATCCATACTAAAGGACAGCAAAAATAATGAAAATAAGCTGTGTATGCAAAATACAGTTATAATTGGTGGTAGAGGGTATTAATAGCACATTTTGATTGGATTAAATATGACATTGACCACCATATTATATGTTATGGTCAGCTGGCAGAACAAAGTTCAGGGTCATTATTTTAATTGTTAACAGTCAAAGAATGCAATCCTAATGTTATTTATCTGTAAAGAATGTAATTAGTATTAAAATACCAATAAAACTGACTAAAGATTGAAGTGATTTGTAAATCACATTTACTGATACATGTAAAAACAAGAAATCAGAAAAAAAGGCATGGATACTCTTCATATGATAATATATTGACTATGTATTATGAAAAGCTGTTGACCTTGATTGTTACACTGCTTTTGGCCACTGACAATAAGAGTCAAGGTTTCAGCAATATAAACAGCAGTTATTGTGAGGATGCAACAAGTAAAATATCTACGACAAACTATTGTACATTAGACATTTATAATTTTTTAATGATTTATACAGGGCCCCTCTTCAGTTTTCCTATACATCCCAGTCAAGAATATTTCACTTATATAGAGATGTCGCCAGCTATGGATGAAAATACAGAAATTTTGCCTGTGCATTATACAGCAGGGTTCTTTATTGTGCCACACCTAATGTGACATGGGACCTTGTTTATTTTAAGTTCCCATGCTAAAGAACCATGACTTTAATTCCGTAATGTCAAGTGCTTGGCGAAAAAACAGTCACTTTCCACTTTCAAGTCTCGGGTCAGACCTGATTGGGGTTCGAACCCATGACCTCCCACTTACGAAGCTAACACTCTATCAACTGGGATACAGCAGTGGTCCCTAAAGTTGGGGTATATAGAAATTAAATACTACTTGTCAGGATTCAACATGTAAAATATTGCACATAGGTCATTTATATATTTTTTTCAATAATTTATAGGGCCCTTCTACAGTTCCCCATGTAAAGCCCTAAAGTCAGAGTTTGTGCATATGTAACATACTTGTCACATGGTAAAATACCTAAGGTCTAAAAATAGTACACTAGTCAATAATTATTTTACATAATTTATAGGGCCTCTCTACAGATCCTCATTTGTACTTGGTACTGTCAAAAAATGTATCATTTAGCAAAATTTTCAACCAACTTAATTTTTTTAATTAATTAAAAACTAAGATTTGTTCCCTCATGCAAAGCATTCCTTAGCTGGATTTGAATTCATATAATTTTGGAACTTTGGATTCATTCATTTTCAACTGTTTGGCTTCTTTTTTATCTTTCAAACTTTTAGTGTCACTGATGAGGAATGATTTTCTGAAATCTGCATATATGGCACATTAAAATTGAATGGGCATTTTTGTTATTTATTTGGAACCTTATAGCTGATATTTGTGCAACTTAATGAAATCTACATACCATAAGCAGGCTAGATAATGCCTAGCTATGTTACATCAGACAGTTATGATTTTTAAATAATTTTAATGAACACCTCTACTTTTTCTCAACACAATACAAAATACAACCAGGAGACATTATTGTTAAACAAAAATTCCACGGAATTAAATGTCTTGCCTGGTTAGTTTTTTTTTATCATTAAGAAAATCCATTTTTAAGATTCAAACTGTAATATTATTTATTGGTGTTAAAAATAATGTTGGTTAAGTACAATATGCATTTCATAAATAAAATTGTATTTTTCAAACAAATGTCTTTCTTTTCACATAACACTGGATAGCTGAACTAGAATTTTTATTGTACGTTAACACAGAAATTTAAATCACAACTTATAGAAGAAAGTATTCATGCTTGATTGAGTAAAAAAAATTCTCAATTTTTTATCCAAAATCTTGGATCTGCCCTAAAACTAAAAAAAACTCTTATAAAAGGTAAATAACAAAGAAACTATTATAGCTTTATTTGAATTCCAAAATGAAATTGGTTTAGAACAAAATGCATTTTCTAAAAATTCATATTTTTTTCATTTAAAATGTAAGATTTATCGCAAAATTGAAATAAATGAACAACATGCATTGTATATAATCTAGAAACTAATCAAACAACATTTGAAATTTAATTCATCAAGATTTAGATGTACTTTCAAAACTTTCTCAAAATGTGTCCTTTTTATAAAAAAAAACAATGAATGTCAATTTTTTGGAAATACCCATAATAAATATTTATTTTCTATCATTGTACATGCTAAATTTTAAAAAAAATGTGTCTGTAGGAGCATTTTCTCAAAATTCCCTTTTTCTGTAAAAATTGCAAGTTTATATCCCAAAAAGAGTTGAAACATCAACTGGTATACTCATGTAATCATAATTAAACTGCATGACTGAACTGTGTTGTAAATTTCATTGAAATAACAGTATTAGTTTGAGAGATATGGACTCTAACATAAACTTTCACTTTTTCTCAAAATTCCCTTTTTTTCTGTAAAAAAGCAAGTTTTTACCCCAAAAATAATTGAAACATCAGCTTATATAATCATGTATTCATAATTAAACTGCATGATTGAACTGCACTGCCAATTTCAATGCAATAACAGTATTAGTTTGAGAGATATGGACTTTAACACAAACTTTACATGCCTATGCCGCAGCCACCTAAGCCGCTGCCGCCGACACCGGAAAAATAACACCTAAGTCTTGCCGCCTACGCCACCGCCACTGGAAAAGTAACACCTAAGTCTTGCCTTATGGCGATGCCAGGCTCAACAACTAGAATGTATACCTGTGAGCAAGTATATGTCTGTGTATCAGCTCGCTAAAGTGGTCCTCCAAATAGTGGTGGAAATTCCAAGAAAGAAAGAACTCTCTGGAATTCTGTGGTTTTAACCGGATTTCTCTGAATTCCGAAAAATGGTAAGGAAGGGACCTCCCCAAGGTCAATCCCTGCCAGTTGACAAAATTTCAACCTTGTCAGATAAGAAACAAAGGAGGAGATGTCTCTGAAAAAATCTGTCTTGGTTAACAAGAAGATGTCAGCTGATACACAGACATAATTAGGACAAATGACATTTTTATTATCACATGTATAGGCACAAAAAGCTTTAACAGAGGATAATGATTGTATTAAAATAGACAGACATATCAAACAACTTTGCATTGTTTACAATTCTTTGTATAATGTGTCAGATCATAAACAGATGAATTATATTAATCCTAAAAAAATTTCAGAGTTTTTATTTAAAAATCAAATAAAAACATTTATTTTCCCTTATTTAAATGATTGATGACAGCAACAGGAAGATATCAGTTTCATAGATAAATTTAAAGATATTTTTATTTTTAATCACAACAAATTTATTGAAAAATTCATTAAAATATCGTTGTAAATATTTTGATGTCAGTCTATTTTTGATGATAACTATTAGTAGTGTTTATATAACAATTAAACAGCCTTGTTGAAAACACTTAAATCTTGTGTGAGATAGGTTGTCGTTTCGCCTGCCGAAGGTCAATGCTTTTTTTAGGGCTTTCTGTATTTTTAACCATTCCGGAAATCAGTGAAGTGAAATTTGCATCTGAATGACACCTATACCAATAATTAATATTTATATTAATCCATTTGCCTTAGATAAATGCCTGCACCTGTAATCAACAGGATATAATTTACAATTGGCAAAATTTGTGATTAAGGGAAGTTAAAAATAAGGATTTTAAATTGCTATAACTATTTTATTCTGTCACCAATTTTGATATGGTTTTTACTTTTGTTATAACTAAATTATACATTTCAGAGTTATCAAACTTTATGCATAATGTCATTACAAACAACAACAACAACAACAAAAAATTACAGGCAAGGTTGATTTGGCAAGACAATACAACTACAACTACCTGTACTTTAAAATTAAAAAAAAAAATTTAAAGTTTATTTTTTATCTTGTCATCATATGATATGCTGTCTAAATATATCAATATATCATGTTTACTAGGGTATTTGGGAAAAATACCAGTTGAGAGACAGCCAAATTTCTCAAAATTGCAAAGCTTGTAAATATTTTCCTAATACAATGGATCTGTATAAAATTCTATTTTTACTTTTTATGCTTCGTATATAGGAACACAATCATATATTAGTTGTCATATTCCTTATACAAATCCTGTTTCAGGAACACCAGTTTACAGCCTAGATTCTATTTCCAGACAACATTTTATAACACAGAACAATACAGACATTCCTGTGTTTCATTGATATACGCTATAAATTGTTTGTTTTTAAATGGTCAAAGGGAAGTAACAATGAACAAAAATATTTATCATGTTTCATTAGGGTGAAAATAGAATTATCTCCCTTAGCACAGTCCAATATTTGTACATTTAAAGACCAGGTTTTTAGTTGGTCATATCAGTGAACGGCGGAGAATTTACTGTAGTTAAAGATACTATATGGGACATTTGGAAGCCTACTTGAAGTTCACAGGAATAATAAAAAAAATATGCTTTTATCCAGTCAGCATGAAAATACTTTGTTGTAGGAATACAGAAATTTCCATAAAAATATTATCCATATGTAATTATGAAATTTCTATTTTAAAACAAACTTAAACTCAACTTGTGCATGTTTGTGGCACACTTTTTTCACTAAAGTTGCTATAACAGAATGATGAATAACATAACACAAAGTTAACGGACTTTAACTTTTGATACAAAAGTATCTAAGTAAAATCATGCAAGTTTAGTATAAAAATAACAATGAAAATGTCATACACCAAACAGAATATACTCCAAAAGAACTACAGTATTACCCGTATATATTGAAGTTGAGGTGACTTGGGAAAATAATTCAATATATCCAAAATTCAATATATCACGGTACACACAAAAGGCCATTTCAAAAATAAATTTTCTTTTATTAACTGCAAATACAAAAATCTTTAGGAAATCTGATTGTTACAAACACACATTTAATCAAATTATAACTTAAAGAAATCTGTCATTTTTAACTGTTTTTCTTTTTTCTACCAGCTTTAGAAATAAATTCCTCTCAAATATTTAAAGAATTAAAGAGTTTTTGACCTTCTTACATTTGTGAACCACTTATATAAACATTACTCAATTTCATTATGATTTCCAGATCTAAAACGTTTACGTCTTTGTGAAAACTCTCCCAATTCGTGAGCCTGTAATATTACATCCTTTTGTTTATAAATCATTGTTAAAGTACTCGGTTTTATCCCAAAATATTTGCCAATCAGCCTTTGATTTCACTTTTTTCCATTCTGTTTATAAGTTCACATTTTGTAATTAACGATTAAGTTTTTCTCTTCTGTGGCGTGGATGCCATGTTGTGATTTAAGATTAAATTAAACAGCTTACAAAAACATATAATATTTTATTTACCTTGAAAAGTACTCACTATGTACTTATCTTTAATTATAAGTTGAAAGCAGTTACTGCGACCCCGTACATGGCCTCAATAGATTGACGGTAACCAGCATGATTTTGGCTAAATTGATCACATTGCCATTCAAAATACTACTTCAATATATCGGGTGAAAGTTATCGGATTTGCTCTTGTGGGGACAAAAAAAAAAGTGTTCAATATAACAGGGAATTCAATATAAGCGAGTTCAATATAAGCAGGATTTTTTTGGTCATAAAAAGAAGGTGTTTTGCAGGGGATTTTTTGGGACTTTCCCACACAAGGATCTACCCAAGCAAAATTGGAACCTATGTGATGAAGTACTTTAGGCAGCCGACACCCTTATATTTCATAAAAAAAAGACATATATATGATTGGTTAAATTGTCTTACCTCTGAAGTATTACCGGAACTTTCTGGTTTATTAAAGTTGTGATAATGAAGTTCTATTTTGGCACAGTCTGGATTCAATGCATTTACAAAAAACGAAATATCAAGTTTTGGATTCACTTGGCGACAAATCTTTAACAAATCTTCAAATCTTTTGTGTTGTTCATTTGCCTAAAAATAATAAAAGAACATGTAAATGAAGCACTAAACTCATGCTTTAACCATTTTTGTGAAGCAAGTTGATTGTCAAGGTCATCAGGGAAAATATGTAGTAGCAATGGCATAAAGGTCTACCTTTATGGCAAGGTCTACCTTTATGGCATGCATGTTCATAATGTAAGAGAAACCAGTGTCACATGTTAAAAATATATCTTGATTTAAGGCCACTGGCCCAAGTAGCACAGTCCTTCCTTAACTAAGATTTTCCTTAACTTAGTTTCACAAATTTTGGACGATCTCTTTTAAAATTAAAAATAAGCATTTGTGATAAAATTAAATACAGATGTTATATGCTTAGAGTGATCTTCAAAGTAAAGCCCTAAATTTGTTAAAATCTTAACAATGAACCAAATTATTGAGATTTCAAATTTACCAGATTTAAGGTAAGGAAAGTATTACGATATGGAATAATTGTGAAATTGGGGCCCGTTATATTTACCTTGTTATACATGATCTATATGTTTATATGTCAGCAATTTTTTGACTCTTTGTGACAAGACAAATTTTATTATTTTCAATGATCAATATTAACACAACTTAAATGGTTTGTGAGTGTACAAGTATTTCTGATCTGCATTATACTCATGTGCACTTTATGCAACATTCAGATAACTAGTACACCCACCTGCAATATTCCGGATAAAAGTTTCAGACCACTCAGTCCATTATACTGATCTGCACTTCAGGCAACCTTCAGATACCTAGTACACTTGTAACAGGAAAGGGAAAGAAATGCAGTGGGCCAAACTGGAACTCGAACCCAGGACCTTCCCAATACCAATGGGATGCTCTACCAAATAAGCTACCCAGCCATTTATCAAGCCTATACAATCACCACCATTGTTGCAAATAAACATTGCAGATCACTCAGTCCATTATACTGGTACCAAAGCAACAGGTAAATACTACAACAAGGACAAACCTTTCTCACTTTCTGTTAAGTAGGGTCTAATCCACAGCAGGAAGACCCCTTGAGTTTGAAGCCAAACGCCTTAACCACTTGACTATCACTGCTCCATTAATGACATAGATGCAAGTAGGCAAAACTACTCTAGCTATATTACAGAATGGAACAAAATGTTGCAGCGTCTAATTATGAATTATACAGCCTTTATTAGAAACATTGTGTGCCAGTATTTCCCCAACCCTTCTCACTGAACCTGAATCAGTAACAGGACATACTGCAATGGCTTAGAAAAGTCTTCACAGTATAAAGATCATATTCTTTATAATGCCGTTTTTCCTTTTTCAAACACCATACATGTTTAGAAAGGTGTGTTAGTTTAAAACAATAACTACAACATTATAACCATATAATAATGGAAATACAGAATTACAGTAAGAAACCTCGAAGTCAACAAACCAATAAAGATAATTAAATTAACAATCATCAAAGTTCTACCTAACAAACAGAATCAAAAACCAATAACAATCTTGTCTTAGTGTTATATATCGACAACGTGGGAATTACCGCACTAAACCTATACAAGCAGTAAAAAGAGCAAGGAGCGAAACTCCGGGTTAATTAAATACATAAAACACCTTATAGAAAGTAAGCTACTTAAAGAAGTCATTATTGGATATAAGTAATATGTTATGGGAATACTTTCTGTTGTTGAGATAAATATCATAGTTATACCTTTGTCAGTAACAATAATGCATGACTCTCGATGGCGGCATTAATCGTGTTACTCGTATCTATGTAGATTTCTTCAAGCTCCTGTATAAAAAAGGGAAAAATAAATGACATTTGATAAGATATTAAATGATTTGTCTAATGCTGTGCAGCAATAATTTTTAAAAATTTTTTTATTTATTTTATGCACATGAAAAACAAAATTGATATTATTTTTTCCCCATCTATAAATTAAAATTTGATCAGTATATTATACAATTACTGACTTTTGATTTTGGTTAATACAAGGATTTATGACCCAAAAGAAATGTTACATGTAATGAGGCCGAGGTGAATATAACATTTCTTTTGGGGTCATAAATCCTTGTATTAACCGAAATCAAAAGTCGATAATTGTTTTGTTATATGACTGACAGACAGGTGTCTTTCAAAAAAATTCATAACAGCTTCTGTTTTTGTTCATGATTTTCAGAAAATGCAATGAGATCCGACACTTTTAGTGGGTCAATTCTGATTGTCGTATCAAAAGCTTACGATGGCTTTGATTGTTTCTATTCTTGGACAATGGGAAATCACAATCATCTATTTTTAGGGACCTCGAGGACAATTTGGACCATTTTATTACCCTCACGTGCAGAATTTTAAGGTGAATATAACAATTTGTCCAGTGCCACTTAACATGTTTGTAGCCATTCAAAACTGAGTAAAATCAATAGTCATATAATAATGTGTTTTATGATATTAAACAACTGTACAAAGTTTGAAACAAATCCTTTTATCAGTGTTTGAGGTTGTTTTAAATATATAACCTGGAATCTGTCAGGAAATGAAAAAAGGAACAAAGAGAATGCATCATACATAATGCTGCTATTTGTGGTTGGTTATTGTTATTTTTTAAATAAATGAAATTTAAAAAAATTGATACACATTAAAACTATTGTATGTTGAAAATTTTTTGTGTTTATTTTATTTTTTATTAAAAGTAATAAAATACCAAAGCACAACTACAGCTAATTACAGTATATATATTATATTCATTACTGACACTGACAGTTACTTCAATGATTAAAAAATAAAAATAAAAATTAAAAGGTGAAGAATTTCCAACTGACAGTATTTTACTGGGTCAGAATCCTGTTAATTGATGAAATTTCATTGGTAGAAATGTTTTAGGGGTATTATTTATTTGAAAAAATCTAATACATTGTAATAAAAATATATACCTATGATGATGACGATGGACCATATAACTATATAAGAATATCACAAACTTTAACCACTGGACCATTAATATTATTTTGGTAAAAATTCATGTTTTTGCAATTTTGTTGTGAAAAGGGGGTGGGGGGGGGGGGGGGGGGGGGGGAGGGGGGTTCCGAGAAATTAAGTTCTGTGAAAACAAATACCATTGGTGGCTTTGGTAATTAAAAATTTTTAATGACATTAAATTTGTGGTTTTCATTAACCAACAAAAATAGCAAAGTTTACCCCACAAATATTTGTTATTTTTCACTAATTATGTTCTAAATTATATATTTTATAAAAAAACTGATAATAAACCCAATGCCCAAACTAACTTATGAACTAATATCATGTATATGTATATGTCAATTACACGGCTTATGTGAACATATGAGGATTATTAATACAAGTTTCAATATTAGATAGAAAATGGACATCTTAATCACGTTAATACACTTCATCTCAGTGTAAAATAGAACTTTTGATTTATTATGGTTTGACATTACACATTACCATGGAAACACAATAACTATTACCTTGAAATATAAACTAATTTCATTATATAGCTGCCATTTAGGAAATATTTATAATGTTTGATAAAGGGTCCATGTTAATTATTGAAGAACTATTAGATCTAAATTTATGTCAAACTTATTTCACCTATACCCTTCTAAAGGTGATATCCCAAAAATTTATGTCCAAGTCAAGCTTATTTCACCAATACCCTTCTAAAGGTGATATCCCAAAAATTTATGTCCAAGTCAAGCTTATTTCACCAATATCCAGCTAAAGGTAATATCCCAAAAATTTATGTCCAAGTCAAGCGTATTTCACCAATACCCTTCTAAAGGTGATATCCCAAAAATTTATGTCCAAGTCAAGCTTATTTCACCAATACCAGCTAAAGGTAATATCCCAAAAACTTTATGTCCATGTCAAGCTTATTTCACCAATACCCTTCTAAAGGTAATATCCCAAAAATTTATGTCCAAGTCAAGCGTATTTCACCAATACCCTTCTAAAGGTGATATCCCAAAAATGTATGTCCAAGTCAAGCTTATTTCACCAATACCCAGCTAAAGGTAATATCCCAAAAATGTATGTCCAAGTCAAGCTTATTTCACCAATACCCAGCTAAAGGTAATATCCCAAAAATTTATGTCCAAGTCAAGCGTATTTCACCAATACCCTTCTAAGGTGATATCCCAAAAATTTATGTCCAAGTCAAGCTTATTTCACCAATACCCAGCTAAAGGTAATATCCCAAAAATTTATGTCCAAG
Organism: Tegillarca granosa; assembly: GCA_029721355.1. NCBI lineage: Eukaryota > Metazoa > Mollusca > Bivalvia > Arcoida > Arcidae > Tegillarca > Tegillarca granosa. Next base: position 34,882,339 of record CM056601.1, on the reverse strand, counting down.
TCAAGCGTATTTCACCAATACCCTTCTAAAGGTGATATCCCAAAATTTATGTCCAAGTCAAGCTTATTTCACCAATACCCAGCTAAAGGTAATATCCCAAAAATTTATGTCCAAGTCAAGCTTATTTCACCAATACCCAGCTAAAGGTGAATATCCCAAAAATTTATGTCCAAGTCAAGCTGATGTCACCAATACCCAGCTAAAGGGTAAAGTCCCAAAAATTTTATGTCCACGTCAGCTTATTTCACCAATACCCAGCTAAAGGATGATACTCCAAAAATTTATGTCCAGTCAAGCTTATTTCACCAATACACAGCTAAAGGGTAATCTCCAAAAATTTATGTCCAAGTCAAGCTATTTCACCAATCCCCAGCTAAAGGTGATGATATCCCAAAAAATTTATGTCCAAGTCAAGCTTATTTCACCAATACCCAGCTAAAGGTAATATCCCAAAAATTTATGTCCAAGTACAGCTTATTTCACCAATACCCTAAAGGTAATATCCCAAAAATTTATGTCCAAGTCAAGCTTATTTCACCAATACCCAGCTAAAGGTAATATCCCAAAAATTTATGTCCAAGTCAAGCTTATTTCACCAATACCCAGCTAAAGGTAATATCCCAAAAAATTTTTTCC